>CM038142.1:2793015-3090629 GCA_021437245.1 Aegilops speltoides
AGTGTTGATGACCGACACGTAAGCGCACCTTGGGGTTAGTCAATCGTGGAAATCACTCCGAGACCCCAAATCAGTGAGTAATAGTCCACGAAACGGGCCAGAATCGGCCAAAACTGCGAGTGTTGATGACCGACACGTAAGCGCACCTTGGGGTTTGTCAATCGTGGAAATCACTCCGGGACCCCAAAACAGTGAGTAATAGTCCACAAAACGGGCCAGAATCGGCCAAAACTGCGAGTGTTGATGACCGACACGTAAGCGCACCTTGGGGTTCATCAATCGTGGAAATCACTCCGAGACCCAAAAACAGTGAGTAATAGTCCATGAAAGCGGGCGAGAATCGGCCAAAGCTGCGAGTGTTGATGACCGACACGTAAAGCGCACCTTAGGGTTTAAATCAATCATGGTAATCACTCCGGGACCCCAAAACAGTGAGTAATAGTCCATGACAAGGTCCAGAATCGGCCAAAGCTGCAAGTGTTGATGACCGACACGTAAGGGGCACCTTGGGGTTCGTCAATCATGGAAATCACCCGAGACCCCAAACGGTGAGTAATAGTCCACGAAGCGGGCGAGAATCGGCCAAAACTGCAGTGTTGATGACCGACACGTAAGCGCACCTTGGGGTTAAATCAATCGTGGAAATCACTCCGGGACCCCAAAACGGTGAGTAATAGTCCACGAAACGGGCCCGAATCGGCCAAAACTGCGAGTGTTGATGACCGACACGTAAGCGCACCTTGGGGTTCGTCAATCATGGTAATCACTCCGGGACCCCAAAACAGTGAGTAATAGTCCACGAAACGGGCCAGAATCGGTCAAAACTGCGGGTGTTGATGACCGATACGTAAACGCACCTCGGGGTTCGACAATCGTGGAAATCACTCCGAGATCCAAAACAATGAGTAATAGTCCATGAAACTGGCCAGAATCGGCCAAAACTGCGAGTGTTGATGACCAACACGTAAGCGCACCTTGGGGTTTGTCAATCGTGGTAATCACTCCGGGACCCCAAAACAGTGAGTAATAGTCCATGAAAAGGTCCAGAATCGGCCAAAGTTGCAAGTGTTGATGACCGACACGTAAGCGCACCTTGGGGTTAAATTAAATCAATCGTGGAAATCACCCGAGACCCCAAATCGGTGAGTAATAGTCCACGAAGCGGGCGAGAATCGGCCAAAACTGCGAGTGTTGATGACCGACACGTAAAGCACCTTAGGGTTAAATCAATCGTGGAAATCACTCCGGGACCCCAAAGCGGTGAGTAATAGTCCACGAAAGCGGGCGAAATCGGCCAAAAGTGTTGATGCGTAGTGTTGATGAATCCGACAAAGCGTAAATAGCGCACCTTGGGGTTAAATCAATCATGGTAATCACTCCGGGACCCCAAAGCGGTGAGTAATAGTCCATGAAAGCGGGCGAGAATCGGCCAAAAGCTGCAGTGTTGATGACCGACACGTAAAGCGCACCTTAGGGTTCAACAATCGTGGTAATCACTCCGGACCCCAAAGCGGTGAGTAATAGTCCATGAAAAGGGCGAGAATCGGCCAAAACTGCAGTGTTGATGACCGACACGTAAAGCGCACCTTGGGGTTTGTCAATCGTGGTAATCACTCGGACCCCAAAGCGGTGAGTAATAGTCCATGAAAAGGGCGAGAATCGGCCAAAACTGCAAGTGTTGATGACCGACACGTAAAGCGCACCTGCAAGTGTTGATGACCGACACGTAAAGCGCACCTTAGGGTTAAATCAATCGTGGAAATCACTCCGGGACCCCAAAGCGGTGAGTAATAGTCCACGAAGCGGGCGAGAATCGGCCAAAGCTGCGAGTGTTGATGGCCGACACGTAAAGCGCACCTTGGGGTTAAATCAATCGTGGAAATCACTCCGGGACCCCAAAACAGTGAGTAATAGTCCATGAAACGGGCCAGAATCGGCCAAAACTGCGAGTGTTGATGACCGACACGTAAGCGCACCTTGGGGTTTGTCAATCGTGGAAATCACTCCGAGACCCAAAAACAGTGAGTAATAGTCCATGAAACGGGCCAGAATCGGCCAAAACTGCGAGTGTTGATGACCGACACGTAAGCGCACCTTAGGGTTAAATCAATCATGGTAATCACTCCGGGACCCCAAAGCGGTGAGTAATAGTCCATGAAAAGGTCGAGAATCGGCCAAAGCTGCAAGTGTTGATGACCGACACGTAAAGCGCACCTTGGGGTTAAATCAATCATGGAAATCACCCGAGACCCCAAACCGGTGAGTAATAGTCCACGAAGCGGGCGAGAATCGGCCAAAGCTGCGAGTGTTGATGACCGACACGTAAGCGCACCTTAGGGTTAAATCAATCGTGGAAATCACTCCGGGACCCCAAAGCGGTGAGTAATAGTCCACGAAAGCGGGCGAATCGGCCAAAACTGCGAGTGTTGATGGCCGACACGTAAAGCGCACCTTGGGGTTAAATCAATCATGGTAATCACTCCGGGACCCCAAAACAGTGAGTAATAGTCCACGAAACGGGCCAGAATCGGTCAAAACTGCGAGTGTTGATGACCGATACATAATCGCACCTCGGGGTTCAACAATCGTGGAAATCACTCCGAGACCCAAAAGCGGTGAGTAATAGTCCACGAAGCGGGCGAAATCGGCCAAAACTGCGAGTGTCGATGACCGACACGTAAAGCGCACCTTGGGTTTTGTCAAATCGTGGTAATCACTCCGGGACCCCAAAGCGGTGAGTAATAGTCCATGAAAAGGTCGAGAATCGGCCAAAGTTGCAAGTGTTGATGACCGACACGTAAAGCGCACCTTGGGGTTAAATCAATCGTGGAAATCACCCGAGACCCCAAATCGGTGAGTAATAGTCCACGAAGCGGGCGAGAATCGGCCAAAACTGCGAGTGTTGATGACCGACACGTAAAGCGCACCTTGGGGTTAAATCAATCGTGGAAATCACTCGGGACCCCAAAGCGGTGAGTAATAGTCCACGAAAGCGGGCGAGAATCGGCCAAAGCTGCGAGTGTGGATGACCGACACGTAAGCGCACCTTGGGGTTAAATCAATCGTGGAAATCACTCCGAGACCCAAAGCGGTGAGTAATAGTCCATGAAAGCGGGCGAGAATCGGCCAAAAGCTGCAGTGTTGATGACCGACACGTAAAAAGCGCACCTTAGGGTTAAATCAATCATGGTAATCACTCCGGGACCCCAAAGCAGTGAGTAATAGTCCATGACAAGGTCGAGAATCGGCCAAAGCTGCAAGTGTTGATGACCGACACGTAAAGCGCACCTTGGGGTTAAATCAATCATGGAAATCACCCGAGACCCCAAACGGTGAGTAATAGTCCACAAGCGGGCGAATCGGCCAAAACTGCGAGTGTTGATGACCGACACGTAAAGCGCACCTTGGGGTTAAATCAATCGTGGAAATCACTCCGGGACCCCAAAGCGGTGAGTAATAGTCCACGAAGCGGGCGAAATCGGCCAAAACTGCGAGTGTTGATGGCCGACACGTAAGCGCACCTTGGGGTTCGTCAATCATGGTAATCACTCCGGGACCCCAAAACGGTGAGTAATAGTCCACGAAACGGGCCAGAATCGGTCAAAACTGCGAGTGTTGATGACCGATACGTAAACGCACCTCGGGGTTCGACAATCGTGGAAATCACTCCGAGACCCAAAACAGTGAGTAATAGTCCACGAAACGGGCCAGAATCGGCCAAAACTGCGAGTGTCGATGACCGACACGTAAGCGCACCTTGGGGTTTGTCAATCGTGGTAATCACTCCGGGACCCCAAAACAGTGAGTAATAGTCCATGAAAAGGTCCAGAATCGGCCAAAGTTGCAAGTGTTGATGACCGACACGTAAGCGCACCTTGGGGTTCGTCAATCGTGGAAATCACTCGAGACCCCAAAACGGTGAGTAATAGTCCACGAAGCGGGCGAGAATCGGCCAAAACTGCGAGTGTTGATGGCCGACAAAGCGTAAATAGCGCACCTTGGGTTAAATCAATCGTGGAAATCACTCCGGGACCCCAAAACAGTGAGTAATAGTCAACGAAACGGGCCAGAATCGGCCAAAACTGCGAGTGTTGATGACCGACACGTAAGCGCACCTTGGGGTTCGTCAATCGTGGAAATCACTCCGAGACCCAAAACAGTGAGTAATAGTCCATGAAACGGGCCAGAATCGGCCAAAAGTGCGAGTGTTGATGACCGACACGTAAGCGCACCTTGGGGTTCGTCAATCATGGTAATCACTCCGGGACCCCAAAACAGTGAGTAATAGTCCATGACAAGGTCCAGAATCGGCCAAAGCTGCAAGTGTTGATGACCGACACGTAAGCGCACCTTGGGGTTCATCAATCATGGAAATCACCCGAGACCCCAAACCGTGAGTAATAGTCCACGAAACGGGCCAGAATCGGCCAAAACTGCGAGTGTTGATGACCGACACGTAAGCGCACCTTGGGGTTCGTCAATCGTGGAAATCACTCCGGGACCCCAAAACGGTGAGTAATAGTCCACGAAACGGGCCCGAATCGGCCAAAACTGCGAGTGTTGATGACCGACACGTAAGCGCACCTTGGGGTTCGTCAATCATGGTAATCACTCCGGGACCCCAAAACAGTGAGTAATAGTCCACGAAACGGGCCAGAATCGGTCAAAACTGCGAGTGTTGATGACCGATACGTAAGCACCTCGGGGTTCGTCAATCGTGGAAATCACTCCGAGACCCAAAAACAGTGAGTAATAGTCCATGAAACGGGCCAGAATCGGCCAAAACTGCGAGTGTCGATGACCGACACGTAAGCGCACCTTGGGGTTTGTCAATCGTGGTAATCACTCCGGGACCCCAAAACAGTGAGTAATAGTCCATGAAAAGGTCCAGAATCGGCCAAAGTTGCAAGTGTTGATGACCGACACGTAAGCGCACCTTGGGGTTAAATCAATCGTGGAAATCACCCGAGACCCCAAATCGGTGAGTAATAGTCCACGAAGCGGGCGAGAATCGGCCAAAACTGCGAGTGTTGATGACCGACACGTAAAGCGCACCTTGGGGTTAAATCAATCGTGGAAATCACTCCGGGACCCCAAAGCGGTGAGTAATAGTCCATGAAAGGGCGAGAATCGGCCAAAACTGCGAGTGTGGATGACCGACACGTAAAGCGCGCCTTGGGGTTAATCAATCGTGGAAATCACTCCGAGACCCAAAAGCGGTGAGTAATAGTCCATGAAGCGGGCGAGAATCGGCCAAAAGCTGCGAGTGTTGATGACCGACACGTAAAGCGCACCTTAGGGTTAAATCAATCATGGTAATCACTCCGGGACCCCAAAGCGGTGAGTAATAGTCCATGACAAGGTCGAGAATCGGCCAAAGCTGCAAGTGTTGATGACCGACACGTAAAGCGCACCTTGGGGTTAAATCAATCATGGAAATCACCCGAGACCCCAAACGGTGAGTAATAGTCCACGAAGCGGGCGAGAATCGGCCAAAAGCTGCAGTGTTGATGACCGACACGTAAAGCGCACCTTGGGGTTAAATCAATCGTGGAAATCACTCACGGGACCCCAAAGCGGTGAGTAATAGTCCACGAAGCGGGCGAAATCGGCCAAAACTGCGAGTGTTGATGGCCGACACGTAAAGCGCACCTTGGGGTTAAATCAATCATGGTAATCACTCCGGGACCCCAAAGCGGTGAGTAATAGTCCACGAAGCGGGCGAGAATCGGTCAAAACTGCAGTGTTGATGACCGATCGTGACCGATACGTAAATCAGCGCACCTCGGGGTTCAACAATCGTGGAAATCACTCCGAGACCCAAAAGCGGTGAGTAATAGTCCATGAAAGCGGGCGAGAATCGGCCAAAACTGCAGTGTCGATGACCGACACGTAAAGCGCACCTTGGGGTTTGTCAATCGTGGTAATCACTCCGGGACCCCAAAACAGTGAGTAATAGTCCATGAAAAGGTCCAGAATCGGCCAAAGTTGCAAGTGTTGATGACCGACACGTAAAGCGCACCTTGGGTTAAATCAATCGTGGAAATCACCCGAGACCCCAAATCCGTGAGTAATAGTCCCCGAAACGGGCCAGAATCGGCCAAAACTGCGAGTGTCGATGACCGACACGTAAAGCGCACCTTGGGGTTTGTCAATCGTGGAAATCACTCCGGACCCCAAAACGGTGAGTAATAGTCCACGAAACGGGCCAGAATCGGCCAAAACTGCGAGTGTGGATGACCGACACGTAAAGCGCACCTTGGGGTTAAATCAATCGTGGAAATCACTCCGAGACCCAAAAGCGGTGAGTAATAGTCCATGAAAAACGGGCGAGAATCGGCCAAAATGGTAATCACTCCGGGCAGTGTTGATGACCGACACGTAAAGCGCACCTTAAGGGGTTAAATCAATCATGGTAATCACTCCGGGACCCCAAAGCGGTGAGTAATAGTCCATGACAAGGTCGAGAATCGGCCAAAGCTGCAAGTGTTGATGACCGACACGTAAAGCGCACCTTGGGGTTAAATCAATCATGGAAATCACCCCGAGACCCCAAACGAGTGAGTAATATTCCACGAAACGGGCCAGAATCGGCCAAAACTGTGAGTGTTGATGACCGACACGTAAGTGCACCTTGGGGTACGTCAATCGTGGAAATCACTCCGGGGCCCCAAAACGGTGAGTAATAGTCCACGAAACGGGCCCGAATCGGCCAAAACTGCGAGTGTTGATGACTGACACGTAAGCGCACCTTGGGGTTCGTCAATCATGGTAATCACTCCGGGACCCCAAAACAGTGAGTAATAGTCCACGAAACGGGCCAGAATCGGTCAAAACTGCGAGTGTTGATGACCGATACATAAACGCACCTCGGGGTTCAACAATCGTGGAAATCACTCCGAGACCCAAAACAGTGAGTAATAGTCCATGAAACGGGCGAAATCGGCCAAAACTGCAGTGTCGATGACCGACACGTAAAGCGCACCTTAGGGTTTGTCAATCGTGGTAATCACTCCGGGACCCCAAAGCGGTGAGTAATAGTCCATGAAAAGGTCGAGAATCGGCCAAAGTTGCAAGTGTTGATGACCGACACGTAAAGCGCACCTTGGGTTCGTTAAATCAATCGTGAAAATCACCCGAGACCCCAAATCGGTGAGTAATAGTCCATGAAGCGGGCGAGAATCGGCCAAAACTGCGAGTGTTGATGGCCGACACGTAAGCGCACCTTGGGGTTCGTCAATCGTGGAAATCACTCCGGGACCCCAAAACAGTGAGTAATAGTCCACGAAACGGGCCAGAATCGGCCAAAACTGCGAGTGTTGATGACCGACACGTAAACACACCTTGGGGTTCATCAATCGTGGAAATCACTCCGAGACCCAAAATAGTGAGTAATAGTCCATGAAACGGGCCAGAATCGGCCAAAAGCTGCAGTGTTGATGACCGACACGTAAAGCGCACCTTGGGGTTAAATCAATCATGGTAATCACTCCGGGGCCCCAAATCGGTGAGTAATAGTCCATGACAAGGTCCAGAATCGGCCAAAGCTGCAAGTGTTGATGACCGACACGTAAGCGCACCTTGGGGTTCGTCAATCATGGAAATCACCCGAGACCCTAAACCAATGAGTAATATTCCACAAAACGGGCCAGAATCGGCCAAAACTGTGAGTGTTGATGACCGACCCCACGTAAAGTGCACCTTGATGGGTTAAATCAATCGTGGAAATCACTCCGGGACCCCAAAGCGGTGAGTAATAGTCCACGAAAGCGGGCGAAATCGGCCAAAGCTGCGAGTGTTGATGACCGACACGTAAAGCGCACCTTGGGTTAAATCAATCATGGTAATCACTCCGGGACCCCAAAACAGTGAGTAATAGTCCATGAAACGGGCCAGAATCGGCCAAAACTGCGAGTGTTGATGACCGACACGTAAGCGCACCTCGGGGTTCGTCAATCGTGGAAATCACTCCGAGACCCAAAACAGTGAGTAATAGTCCACGAAACGGGCCAGAATCGGCCAAAACTACGAGTGTCGATGACCGACACGTAAGCGCACCTTGGGGTTTGTCAATCGTGGTAATCACTCCGGGACCCCAAAACAGTGAGTAATAGTCCATGAAAAGGTCCAGAATCGGCCAAAGTTGCAAGTGTTGATGACCGACACGTAAGCGCACCTTGGGGTTCGTCAATCGTGGAAATCACCACGAGACCCCAAATCAGTGAGTAATAGTCCACGAAACGGGCCAGAATCGGCCAAAACTGCGAGTGTCGATGACCGATACGTAAGCGCACCTTGGGGTTTGTCAATCGTGGAAATCACTCCGGGACCCCAAAACAGTGAGTAATAGTCAACGAAACGGGCCAGAATCGGCCAAAACTGCGAGTGTGGATGACCGACACGTAAGCGCACCTTGGGGTTCGTCAATCGTGGAAATCACTCCGAGACCCAAAACAGTGAGTAATAGTCCATGAAACGGGCCAGAATCGGCCAAAACTGCGAGTGTTGATGACCGACACGTAAAGCGCACCTTGGGGTTCGTCAATCATGGTAATCACTCCGGGACCCCAAAACAGTGAGTAATAGTCCATGACAAGGTCCAGAATCGGCCAAAGCTGCAAGTGTTGATGACCGACACGTAAGCGCACCTTGGGGTTCGTCAATCATGGAAATCACCCGAGACCCCAAACCGGTGAGTAATATTCCACGAAACGGGCCAGAATCGGCCAAAACTGTGAGTGTTGATGACCGACACGTAAGCGCACCTTGGGGTTCGTCAATCATGGTAATCACTCCGGGACCCCAAAACGGTGAGTAATAGTCCACGAAATCGGGCCAGAATCGGTCAAAACTGCGAGTGTTGATGACCGATACGTAAAGCGCACCTTGGGGTTAAATCAATCATGGTAATCACTCCGGGACCCCAAAGCGGTGAGTAATAGTCCATGAAGCGGGCGAGAATCGGTCAAAGCTGCAGTGTTGATGACCGATACGTAAAGCGCACCTCGGGGTTCAACAATCGTGGAAATCACTCCGAGACCCAAAAGCGGTGAGTAATAGTCCACGAAGCGGGCGAGAATCGGCCAAAACTGCGAGTGTCGATGACCGACACGTAAAGCGCACCTTAGGGTTTGTCAATCGTGGTAATCACTCCGGGACCCCAAAGCGGTGAGTAATAGTCCATGAAAAGGTCGAGAATCGGCCAAAGTTGCAAGTGTTGATGACCGACACGTAAAGCGCACCTTAGGGGTTAATCAATCGTGGAAATCACCCGAGACCCCAAATCGGTGAGTAATAGTCCACGAAGCGGGCGAGAATCGGCCAAAACTGCGAGTGTTGATGACCGACACGTAAGCGCACCTTGGGGTTAAATCAATCGTGGAAATCACTCCGGGACCCCAAAGCGGTGAGTAATAGTCCATGAAAGCGGGCGAGAATCGGCCAAAAGTGTTGATGCCGAGTGTGGATGACCTCGACACGAGTAATAGCGCACCTTGGGGTTAAATCAATCGTGGTGGAAATCACTCCGAGACCCAAAAGCGGTGAGTAATAGTCCATGAAAGCGGGCGAGAATCGGCCAAAGTGCAGTGTTGATGACCGACACGTAAAGCGCACCTTGGGGTTAAATCAATCATGGTAATCACTCCGGGACCCCAAAGCGGTGAGTAATAGTCCATGAACAAGGTCGAGAATCGGCCAAAGCTGCAAGTGTTGATGACCGACACGTAAAGCGCACCTTGGGGTTAAATCAATCATGGAAATCACCCGAGACCCCAAACCGGTGAGTAATATTCCACGAAACGGGCCAGAATCGGCCAAAACTGTGAGTGTTGATGACCGACACGTAAGCGCACCTTGGGGTTCGTCAATCGTGGAAATCACTCCGGGACCCCAAAACGGTGAGTAATAGTCCACGAAACGGGCCAGAATCGGCCAAAACTGCGAGTGTTGATGACCGACACGTAAAGCGCACCTTGGGGTTAAATCAATCATGGTAATCACTCGGGACCCCAAAACAGTGAGTAATAGTCCACGAAACGGGCCAGAATCGGTCAAAACTGCGAGTGTTGATGACCGATACGTAAACGCACCTCGGGGTTCAACAATCGTGGAAATCACTCCGAGACCCAAAACAGTGAGTAATAGTCCACGAAACGGGCCAGAATCGGCCAAAACTGCGAGTGTCGATGACCGACACGTAAGCGCACCTTTGGGTTTGTCAATCGTGGTAATCACTCCGGGACCCCAAAACAGTGAGTAATAGTCCATGAAAAGGTCCAGAATCGGCCAAAGTTGCAAGTGTTGATGACCGACACGTAAGCGCACCTTGGGGTTAGTCAATCGTGGAAATCACCCCGAGACCCCAAATCAGTGAGTAATAGTCCATGAAACGGGCCAGAATCGGCCAAAACTGCGAGTGTCGATGACCGACACGTAAGCGCACCTTGGGGTTCGTCAATCGTGGAAATCACTCCCCCAAAGGACCCCAAAGCGGTGAGTAATAGTCACTCCGGGACAAAGCGGTGAAATAGCGGGCCAGAATCGGCCAAAACTGCGAGTGTTGATGACCGACACGTAAACACACCTTGGGGTTCATCAATCGTGGAAATCACTCCGAGACCCAAAATAGTGAGTAATAGTCCATGAAACGGGCCAGAATCGGCCAAAAGTACGAGTGTTGATGACCGACACGAAAGCGCACCTTGGGGTTCGTCAATCGTGGTAATCACTCCGGGACCCTAAAACAGTGAGTAATAGTCCATGAAAAGGTCTAGAATCGGCCAAAGCTGCAAGTGTTGATGACCGACACATAAGCGCACCTTGGGGTTCGTCAATCATGGAAATCACCTCGAGACCCCAAACCGGTGAGAAATATTCCACGAAACGGGCCAGAATCGGCCAAAACTGTGAGTGTTGATGACCGACACGTAAGCGCACGTTGGGGTTAAATCAATCGTGGAAATCACTCGGGACCCCAAAGCGGTGAGTAATAGTCCACGAAGCGGGCGAATCGGCCAAAACTGCGAGTGTTGATGGCCGACACGTAAAGCGCACCTTGGGGTTAAATCAATCATGGTAATCACTCCGGGACCCCAAAGCGGTGAGTAATAGTCCACAAAGCGGGCGAGAATCGGTCAAAACTGCAGTGTTGATGACCGATAAAGCGCAAATCGCACCTCGGGGTTCGACAATCGTGGAAATCACTCCGAGACCCAAAACAGTGAGTAATAGTCCATGAAATGGGCCAGAATCGGCCAAAACTGCGAGTGTCGATGACCGACACGTAAGCGCACCTTGGGGTTTGTCAATCGTGGTAATCACTCCGGGACCCCAAAACAGTGAGTAATAGTCCATGAAAAGGTCCAGAATCGGCCAAAGTTGCAAGTGTTGATGACCGACACGTAAGCGCACCTTGGGGTTCGTCAATCGTGGAAATCACCCCGAGACCCCAAATCAGTGAGTAATAGTCCACGAAGCGGGCCAGAATCGGCCAAAACTGCGAGTGTCGATGACCGACACGTAAGCGCACCTTGGGGTTCGTCAATCGTGGAAATCACTCCGGGACCCCAAAACAGTGAGTAATAGTCCACGAAACGGGCCAGAATCGGCCAAAACTGCGAGTGTCGATGACCGACACGTAAACGCACCTTGGGGTTCATCAATCGTGGAAATCACTCCGAGACCCAAAATAGTGAGTAATAGTCCATGAAACGGGCCAGAATCGGCCAAAAGTACGAGTGTTGATGACCGACACGAAAGCGCACCTTGGGGTTAAATCAATCATGGTAATCACTCCGGGACCCCAAAACAGTGAGTAATAGTCCATGACAAGGTCCAGAATCGGCCAAAGCTGCAAGTGTTGATGACCGACACGTAAGCGCACCTTGGGGTTCGTCAATCATGGAAATCACTCCGAGACCCCAAACCGGTGAGTAATAGTCCACGAAACGGGCCAGAATCGGCCAAAACTGCGAGTGTTGATGACCGACACGTAAGCGCACCTTGGGGTTCGTCAATCGTGGAAATCACTCCGGGACCCCAAAACGGTGAGTAATAGTCCACGAAACGGGCGAATCGGCCAAAACTGCGAGTGTTGATGACCGACACGTAAGCGCACCTTGGGGTTCGTCAATCATGGTAATCACTCCGGGACCCCAAAACGGTGAGTAATAGTCCACGAAACGGGCCAGAATCGGTCAAAACTGCGAGTGTTGATGACCGATACGTAAACGCACCTCGGGGTTCAACAATCGTGGAAATCACTCCGAGACCCAAAACAGTGAGTAATAGTCCATGAAACGGGCCAGAATCGGCCAAAACTGCGAGTGTCGATGACCGACACGTAAGCGCACCTTGGGGTTTGTCAATCGTGGTAATCACTCCGGGACCCCAAAACAGTGAGTAATAGTCCATGAAAAGGTCCAGAATCGGCCAAAGTTGCAAGTGTTGATGACCGACACGTAAGCGCACCTTTGGGTTAAATCAATCGTGGAAATCACCCGAGACCCCAAATCGGTGAGTAATAGTCCACGAAGCGGGCGAGAATCGGCCAAAACTGCGAGTGTTGATGGCCGACACGTAAAAGCGCACCTTGGGGTTAAATCAATCATGGAAATCACTCCGGGACCCCAAAACAGTGAGTAATAGTCCACGAAACGGGCCAGAATCGGCCAAAACTGCGAGTGTTGATGACCGACACGTAAAATCGTGCGCACCTTGGGGTTAAATCAATCGTGGAAATCACTCCGAGACCCAAAAGCGGTGAGTAATAGTCCATGAAAGCGGGCCAGAATCGGCCAAAACTGCGAGTGTTGATGACCGACACGTAACGCGCACCTTGGGGTTCGTCAATCATGGTAATCACTCCGGGACCCCAAAACAGTGAGTAATAGTCCATGACAAGGTCCAGAATCGGCCAAAGCTGCAAGTGTTGATGACCGACACGTAAGCGCACCTTGGGGTTCGTCAATCATGGAAATCACTCCGAGACCCCAAACAGTGAGTAATAGTCCACGAAACGGGCCAGAATCGGCCAAAACTGCGAGTGTTGATGACCGACACGTAAAGCGCACCTTGGGGTTAAATCAATCGTGGAAATCACTCCGGGACCCCAAAGCGGTGAGTAATAGTCCACGAAAGCGGGCGAAATCGGCCAAAACTGCGAGTGTTGATGGCCGACACGTAAAGCGCACCTTGGGGTTAAATCAATCATGGTAATCACTCCGGGACCCCAAAACAGTGAGTAATAGTCCACGAAACGGGCCAGAATCGGTCAAAACTGCGGGTGTTGATGACCGATACGTAAACGCACCTCGGGGTTCGACAATCGTGGAAATCACTCCGAGACCCAAAACAATGAGTAATAGTCCATGAAACTGGCCAGAATCGGCCAAAACTGCGAGTGTCGATGACCAACACGTAAGCGCACCTTGGGGTTTGTCAATCGTGGTAATCACTCCGGGACCCCAAAACAGTGAGTAATAGTCCATGAAAAGGTCCAGAATCGGCCAAAGTTGCAAGTGTTGATGACCGACACGTAAGCGCACCTTGGGGTTGGTCAATCATGGAAATCACCCGAGACCCCAAATCGGTGAGTAATAGTCCACGAAGCGGGCGAGAATCGGCCAAAACTGCGAGTGTCGATGACCGACGTAAAGCGCACCTTAGGGTTAAATCAATCGTGGAAATCACTCCGGGACCCCAAAGCGGTGAGTAATAGTCCATGAAGCGGGCGAGAATCGGCCAAAACTGCAGTGTGGATGACCGACACGTAAAGCGCACCTTGGGGTTAAATCAATCGTGGAAATCACTCGAGACCCAAAAGCGGTGAGTAATAGTCCACGAAACGGGCCAGAATCGGCCAAAAGTGCGAGTGTTGATGACCGACACGAAAGCGCACCTTGGGGTTCATCAATCATGGTAATCACTCCGGGACCCCAAAACAGTGAGTAATAGTCCATGACAAGATCCAGAATCGGCCAAAGCTGCAAGTGTTGATGACCGACACGTAAGCGCACCTTGGGGTTCGTCAATCATGGAAATCACTCCGAGACCCCAAAACGGTGAGTAATAGTCCACGAAACGGGCCAGAATCGGCCAAAACTGCGAGTGTTGATGACCGACACGTAAGCGCACCTTGGGGTTAGTCAATCGTGGAAATCACTCCGGGACCCCAAAGCGGTGAGTAATAGTCCACGAAGCGGGCGAAATCGGCCAAAGCTGCGAGTGTTGATGACCCGACACGTAAAGCGCACCTTGGGGTTAATCAATCATGGTAATCACTCCGGGACCCCAAAACAGTGAGTAATAGTCCACGAAACGGGCCAGAATCGGTCAAAACTGCGAGTGTTGATGACCGACACGTAAGCGCACCTTGGGGTTCGTCAATCGTGGAAATCACTCCGAGACCCAAAACAGTGAGTAATAGTCCACGAAACGGGCCAGAATCGGCCAAAACTGCGAGTGTCGATGACCGACACGTAAGCGCACCTTGGGGTTTGTCAATCGTGGTAATCACTCCGGGACCCCAAAACAGTGAGTAATAGTCCATGAAAAGGTCCAGAATCGGCCAAAGTTGCAAGTGTTGATGACCGACACGTAAGCGCACCTTGGGGTTAAATCAATCAATCATGGTGAAATCACTCGAGACCCCAAACCTTAGTGAGTAATAGTCCACGAAGCGGGCGAGAATCGGCCAAAACTGCGAGTGTTGATGACCGAGTGTTGATGTGGAAATCACTCGAGACCCCAAAGCGGTGAGTAATAGTCCATCACCTTTGATGGGTAAAGCGCACCTTGGGGTTAAATCAATCGTGGAAATCACTCCGGGGCCCCAAAACGGTGAGTAATAGTCCATGAAACGGGCCCGAATCGGCCAAAACTGCGAGTGTTGATGACTGACACGTAAGCGCACCTTGGGGTTCGTCAATCATGGTAATCACTCCGGGACCCCAAAACAGTGAGTAATAGTCCACGAAACGGGCCAGAATCGGTCAAAACTGCGAGTGTTGATGACCGATACATAAACGCACCTCGGGGTTCAACAATCGTGGAAATCACTCCGAGACCCAAAACAGTGAGTAATAGTCCACGAAACGGGCCAGAATCGGCCAAAACTACGAGTGTCGATGACCGACACGTAAGCGCACCTTTGGGTTTGTCTATCGTGGTAATCACTCCGGGACCCCAAAAGAGTGAGTAATAGTCCATGAAAAGGTCCAGAATCGGCCAAAGTTGCAAGTGTTGATGACCGACACGTAAGCGCACCTTGGGGTTCGTCAATCGTGGAAATCACCCCGAGACCCCAAATCAGTGAGTAATAGTCCACGAAACGGGCCAGAATCGGCCAAAACTGCGAGTGTCGATGACCGACACGTAAGCGCACCTTGGGGTTCGTCAATCGTGGAAATCACTCCGGGACCCCAAAACAGTGAGTAATAGTCCATGAAACGGGCCAGAATCGGCCAAAACTGCGAGTGTTGATGACCGACACGTAAACGCACCTTGGGGTTCATCAATCGTGGAAATCACTCCGAGACCCAAAATCGGTGAGTAATAGTCCATGAAACGGGCCAGAATCGGCCAAAAGTGCGAGTGTTGATGACCGACACGTAAGCGCACCTTGGGGTTCGTCAATCATGGTAATCACTCCGGGACCCCAAAACAGTGAGTAATAGTACATGACAAGGTCCAGAATCGACCAAAGCTGCAAGTGTTGATGACCGACACGTAAGCGCACCTTGGGGTTCATCAATCATGGAAATCACGCCGAGACCCCAAACCAGTGAGTAATATTCCACGAAACGGGCCAGAATCGGCCAAAACTGTGAGTGTTGATGACCGACACGTAAGTGCACCTTGGGGTACGTCAATCGTGGAAATCACTCCGGGGCCCCAAAACGGTGAGTAATAGTCCACGAAACGGGCCCGAATCGGCCAAAACTGCTGCAGTGTTGATGACCGACACGTAAGCGCACCTTGGGGTTCGTCAATCATGGTAATCACTCCGGGACCCCAAAACAGTGAGTAATAGTCCACGAAACGGGCCAGAATCGGTCAAAACTGCGAGTGTTGATGACCGATACGTAAACGCACCTCGGGGTTCAACAATCGTGGAAATCACTCCGAGACCCAAAACAGTGAGTAATAGTCCACGAAACGGGCCAGAATCGGCCAAAACTGCGAGTGTCGATGACCGACACGTAAGCGCACCTTGGGGTTTGTCAATCGTGGTAATCACTCCGGGACCCCAAAACAGTGAGTAATAGTCCATGAAAAGGTCCAGAATCGGCCAAAGTTGCAAGTGTTGATGACCGACACGTAAGCGCACCTTGGGGTTCATCAATCATGGAAATCACCCGAGACCCCAAATCAGTGAGTAATAGTCCACGAAACGGGCCAGAATCGGCCAAAACTGCGAGTGTCGATGACCGACACGTAAGCGCACCTTGGGGTTCGTCAATCGTGGAAATCACTCCGGGACCCCAAAACAGTGAGTAATAGTCAACGAAACGGGCCAGAATCGGCCAAAACTGCGAGTGTGGATGACCGACACGTAAATCATTCGCACCTTGGGGTTAAATCAATCGTGGAAATCACTCCGACCCCAAAGCGGTGAGTAATAGTCCATGAAAAGGGGCGAGAATCGGCCAAAATGCAGTGTTGATGACCGACCGTAAAGCGCACCTTGAGGGTTAAATCAATCATGGTAATCACTCCGGGACCCCAAAGCAGTGAGTAATATGCAAGTCTAGATTGTAGGCATGAAATATAATTTCCTTGGTACCTCATCGCTTGTACCCAATTGCAGGCACACTGCTTTCTGCCTGTCGAGAAGAAAAATAAAAAATAAAAATAGGGACATGGGTGTTATTTCTCAAATATGCTGCAAAAAACCATGACCAAAAGAAAAAGCGGTGTGCGGAATTATTTTTAGAGACTCCCTTTTTTCCTGCGCACCTCTGTTTGAAGCTATTCAATGGACGGAGATGAACCATGCTCATGATTAGCCACGAACAGTCCCTTCTGATTGTCCTTTTTTGCTTTTCCCTGTTAATTTTCCCCATTAAAAAGATCAAAGAAACATCATCATAATGCATCATCATGTTATGTTGTGGGGTTGTGAAAAAATGAAGACCAAAAAAGCTTGTTAATTGCGTTGGGATTTTCCATGAAGAGGAGGGCAGATGCGGTACAATAGAGATCAGTATTTCCCTCAGTGAGAACAAAGGTTTATCGAAACAATAGGAGAGTCACGCAAATCCTCGTGAACAACACCTCTGTCGGTGTCAAAACTGGCAGATCTCGGGTATGGGGGCCCAAGCTGTGCGTCTGAGGATTGGTGGTAACAATGGACAAAGGACACAGTGTTTACCCAGGTTTGGGCCCTCTTAATGGAGGTAAAACCCTACTCGTGCTTGATTATATTCGAAGGGTATAGGGGTTACAAGAGTTGATCTACCACGAAATCGTATCGGCTAACCCTAGCTTGGCTAGCCTAGTAATGTTATGATCCTGCCATCGATCTAACCCTCCGGTTTATATAGATACCGGAGGGGCTTACGGTTGTACAAAGTTGGTTTAACAGAAAGGAAATAGCATATCCGGACACCTAAACTTGCCATCCACGTATACGGGAGCCCTACTGGACACAAGAGGTGGCCTTCTGCCTTTTATCTTGATGGCCCATCAGTCCGACCCATATCCAATAGACCGGACGCCTGAGGACCCCTTAGTCCTGAACCAGTCTTCAATGACGACGTGTTCGGTGCGCAGAGTACCTTCGGCATTGCGAGGTGGGTTCCCTAAATAATACACATCAGCTTTCCTCCAAAAAAGAATTGTATTCGGCTTTGCATAATTAACACAACCCTTAGCCACGAAGGCAGGATATATAAAAAATAAGAATAGTGTCTTTGATAGCTTTTTTCGGGAAGCGTCAGACTTGACCCTTCGGTGTTTTGAACCGTTTTCACACCCCATGTTTCGTGTTTCGAGGCAAAGCCCCATTGGCCCGTCCTGTGAAAACAGAGACTGAGGGAGTCCTGGACTAGGGGGTGTCCGGATAGCCGGACTATCATTATCCGACGGACTCCAAGACTACGAAGATAGAAGATTGAAGACTCCGGCTCGTGTCCGGAAGGTACTTTCCTTGGCGTGGAAGGCAAGCTTGGCAATACGGATATGTAAATCTCCTACCATTGTAACCGACTCTGTGTAACCCTAGCCTCTCCGGTGTCTATATAAACCGGAGGGCTTTAGTCTGTAGGACAACAGACATTACAACAATCATACCATAGGCTAGCTTCTAGGGTTTAGCCTCCTTGATCTCGTGGTAGATCTACTCTTGTACTACCCATATCATCAATATTAATCAAGCAGGGCGTGGGGTTTTACCTCCATCGAGAGGGCCCAACCTGGTAAAAACATTGTGTCCCTTGTCTCCTGTTACCATCCGCCTAGACGCACAGTTCGGGACCCCCTACCCGAGATCCGCCGGTTTTGACACCAACATTGGTGCTTTCATTGAGAGTTCCTCTGTGTCGTCACCGATAGGCTTGATGGCATCTTCAACCAACAACGCTGTCCTGGGTGAGACTTTTCTCCCCGGACAGATCTTCGTATTCGGCGGCTTCGCACTGCGGGCCAATTCTCTTGGCCATCTGGAGCAGATCGAAAGCTATGCCCCTGGCCGTCAGGTCAGATTCGGAAGCTTAAACTTCACGGCCGATGTCCGCGGAGACTTGATCTTCGACGGACCCGAGCCACAGCCGAGCGCGCCGCACTGTGACGACGGGCATGATCTAGCTCTGCCACCGAACAGTGCCCTGGGGGCCGCACCCGGATCCGCTTCGGCCATTAGCCCGGAGCCGATCGCCCACATCGAGGGACGGTGGATAGACGCCGCCCCGGGGGCTTCAACATACACGGCGATGGAGCCGAACACTGATCTTGTCCCCTGCGAAACCCGTGATTCCGAGGCGCCGGACTCCTCGCCGGACTCCGAACCTCCCGCGCCCTTACCGATTGATCCGGATTGGGCGCCGGTTATGGAATTCACCGCCGCGGACATTTTTCCAACACTCGCCTTTCGGCGATATCCTGAATTAACTGAAGCATCTCTCGCTATCAGAAGAATCCTGGCCGGACTATGCCCAGGGAGGTTGGAGTTCGGACGACGAAGAAATTCAGAGCCCACCCACCACCCACTTTGTAGCCACTGTCGAGGATCTAACCGACATGCTAGACTACGACTCCCACGACATCGACGCTATGGACGACGATGCCGGAGACGAACAGGAACCAGCGCCTACAGGGCACTGGAAGACCACCTCGTCATACGACATATACATGGTGAAAACCCCAAAAGATGGGGATGGCGAAGAAGCAGCGGAGGTAGATTCTCTAAAGAAGCAGCCCAAACGCCGACGTCAGCGGCGCCGCTCTAAATCCCGCCACAGCAAGAATGGAGATTCCGGCACGGGAGACTATAACACTCCGGAGAGTGCCGAAGACAATCCCCTCCAGCAAGACTCAGCGCAGGAGGACGCAGAAGCAAGCCCTCACGATAGGGCGGCAGACGAAGGGGTTGAGGATGATAATTATATGCCTCCCTCCAAAGACGAAGCAAGCCTCAACGATGATGAATTCGACGTGCCTGAGGATCCCGTCGAACAAGAACGCTTCAAGCGCAGGCTCATGGCGACAGCAAACAGCCTAAAGAAAAAGCAGCAACAGCTCCAAGCTAATCAAGATCTGCTGGCCGATCCATGGACCGAGGTCCTCGCGGCCGAAGAGTATAAACTCGAACGCCCCTCCAAAGGTTACCCAAGACGCAAGCTGCTCCCCCGATTAGAGGAGGAAGCATACATACCTTCATCACCAGCGCACGACATGGCTGACCGACCACCCTGTGGTCGTGACAGAGAGGCATCCAGGCCCCCAGCCAAGACCGTACCCCGGCATCGCTCCAAAAGTACGAAGCCAAGAGGGTACGCGCCGGACTTGCGAGACATATTGGAGGACAAGGCAAGACAATCCAGATCCATCTACGGATCACGTGGGCGCCCTACGACCCACGACGAATACCGTCGCGCCGGACATAATAACCCCGGCTGGGCCGAACACAGCAGACAACGCTCTCTCGAGCTGCGTCGCGATATCGCCCAATACAGGGGCGCCGCACACCCTCTATGCTTCACTGACGAAGTTATGGATCATCAGATCCCCGAAGGGTTTAAACCCGTAAACATCGAATCTTACGATGGCACAACAGACCCCGCGGTTTGGATCAAAGACTATCTTCTCCACATTCACATGGCCCGCGGTGACGATCTCCATGCCATCAAGTCACTACAACAAAAACCTCCCTATACCAACGGATGTGTACCAACGATTTTAAAAGATGTGTTGTTTGTCCCACCTCCCACATCCCACCTCCCCCACTTTGAGCTAACCGGTACCTCCATCGATGCCTCCCCCACCCAAATATCACGCAACAAAAAATTTCTATCCGCCATCTCTCCCCAGATTCCTCTCTCTCTCTCTCTCTCCCGACTTCCATGACCAGCGGCCGCCACCTCCTATTCCGGCTAGATCCGGCGATGTCTCGCGTCGTAGGTCATAGGCCAGCATCCCCCCAAACCTCCCAGTACTCTCCTCATATATTCCGTCGTGGCGACGCCCTCTGCGTCCCTGCACGCGTCTCTATGGCAACCATAGTCGCCACGCGTTGCCGGCGCCCGGCGCAGCTCCACGCCTCTGGTTTGGAGGGCTACCACCCAGCGTCTCAGCATGCGCTGCTGCCGGCTTGGGCATGACGGTGCTGCTCCTCCTCGGCTACCTTGTGTCGACGGTCAATCAGGATTGCAGGTTGGATCTGAAACAATTTGCGGTGTAGGGTGCTGCTCCCTTCTCTCGGTGCTGGCTGGCAGTGGAGACAGGTTCGAGGTAGGAGGAGCTCGGGCTGGAGCCCCATCCGTATTGCTCAATTACCAATGGGATCCCGCCTGTGTTGGTAGTTCTTGCGGATCAAAGCCTTCGGCGGTGATGTGGCTCCTTTTGTATTTATTTTGGTGCCCGTCCTGGTCCTGTTCCGATTCCTGGCTCGCGTGCATGTGCCTGTGATGTGTGCGCGTGCTGATGGATATTACAACCCTTCGTGATGCTGATTGTTTGCTACCACCGTTGTCTGCTACTGCTTTTCTCGTTGACTGCTATTGCTACTGCTGCTCATTTTTCTGCTATTTAGTACTAATACAGTAGATAGAAGATGATCTGCATTCCCAAAGAAAATAAATAGAAGATGATCTGTATGTTTGAAAATTGTGAACTGAGCCAACTACTTGTTATCTCTTCTCTAAACTTTCTCTTGATTAGATTCTCTTTTGTGCTTTATTGCAAAAATTACTCAATACACATATAATTAATGTGTTCAGTAAAAATCATGGAACCGTCTAGCTCCTTATTGATTCCATGGTCCCTTTTCCTTAGAATTGTTTGCTTTATGTGTCTCGCTTCCAATTGCAGAGAAAATATTTTTCAGAAAAGGAAAGTAGGATTTCAACGCTGGCCGCCGTGCTCCACCTGAGGTGCGCCATCGTATAACATGAGTACTAGATTTTATATGCTGATGTAACTTCGAGCATGGACTTATGCTGTTGTATTATTGTTTGACAATCTTGTATAGATTTCTGGTAGGTACTAAGTATGTGATTTGTACTTATGTGTTTTAAGTTTGATCCAACTAGAATTCGTGGTGTTCAAGAATGATGCCTCATCGTGTAAACATGTTCAATTTAAGTGGGAGCCATGAATAAGTTTTAAAAAGTAGGGTTGCAGACTTGTAGTCCATATAGAAAAGCTGATCAATGTGGAGCAGACTGACAATGGAGATACCCAGTCTCGCATGCTTTATTCTTAGTTTATGCAATAACTGTGATGTTTACAAGAAACTGTCCTACATACAGGTCAGGTTTCAAACTGTTGACAATAGACGTGTAAATAGATAAGATTATGTCGAAATCTTTTTTTGGTGGATTATGTAAGAAATTAACTTGCTTTAATGTCGTGCTGCTTCAGGGGCAGATGGATATGTATGGCTTACTACCTCATCGCAGAATGTGGGGCAACACAGTCGCTTCCTTGAATACCGTCCCCTCGTTCAGGCCACTAAGGTGCCCGTTTCCACATCTTCTCATGATGTAGAACTCTTATTTATTCCATGTCTTTAATTTTTACACTAACTGGTCCAGCGAGTCTTTTTTAGTTAAGTGTGCCCATATATGTCTATTTTTTCCGGTCTTAACTTTTGTCCAGTCGCATATTTTGTAGATTTATATTGGTATTTAGTTATTCAATGACATGAAAATGATACTCCCTCCGTTCGAATACTTGTCGTGGTTTTTTAGTTCAAACATTTGAACTAAAACCACGACAAGTATTTTGGCATCGGAGGAGTATATGATTAGGGAGCTGAGTAGTGACCAAAGATGAAATTCAATTGATTATATGATATGCCACATTGGCAGTAAATGCGCATGGGTAGTATTTCTTAAAACTGGGTATGTAATGACAAATAATTGTTCATTTAGCTGAATTCTTCTCATCGTTGATATAATATAAGCTTTGGATAACTGTTAGTAGTGAATGCATGTTGATGCTTGTTCACATTGTGCAGGCACATCCGATTGGTCAAACATGGTCGGTGTTCTAATTTGTACGCCTATTAAGTTATTTATCAGTTATACATAGCTTATGCCCCCCGCCCCCAATGATCATTTCTTGCACACTTGCTAATTTTGAATTTATGCCTAATAGCATTATGATTTTTCTTTGTAGGTTGAGAATTTCAATACTAGATGATTACTTGGATCCTTTGAAGAATATATGCTAATTCTTGGTACTTGGAGGAGAAAGAAGACATTTATATGAATGTTTAGAAATTTGTATTCTATTTTTTTCTAAGTGATGTACTCCTAATTGATGATACTTCCAATGTAATGTAACAGATTGTTCCATTAAATCAATATATCAGTTTCATTTCTACTCCATCGATTTTTAATAAAGTTATATACTACCTCTGTTCTAAATGTAAGATGTTTTGGCAGTTTAAACTGTCAAAACGTCTTATATTTAAGAACAGAGGGTGTATCAGGAAGGGTGTACCTTGTACTGCCATTGGAACTACATGCTGTTATAAATGGATTATATATGGTGGTTATTCTATATCTCAAGCACCAACGTATAGAAACGTTGTATAAATCTGTTGTTGCCTTGCAACGCATTATTTTGCAGGTTACCAACGGATCTATATATGTTGTTGAAGACGTTAGCAACGCCACCAACGACAACACATATGAATCCGTTGGTGTAGACCTTACCAACGCTTTTATGGACAAACGACAACGCATTGATGCGTTGCTAAAGGGGGGTTCTTGTTGTAGTGAGTACCTCCCACTCAAGCTTAAAGGACCAGCTCGGCATTGGCTAAACAGCTTGCCCGCAGAGTCAATTGGGTGCTGGGAGGACCTGGAAGCCGCATTCCTCGACAACTTCCAGGGCACATATGTGCGACCACCAGACACCGATGACCTAAGCCACATTATTCAGCAGCCAGACGAATCGGCCAGACAATTCTGGACACGGTTCTTGACAAAGAAATATCAAATTGTCGACTGTCCGGATGCAGAGGCCCTTGCAGCCTTCAAACATAACATCCGAGACGAATGGCTAGCCCGGCACCTGGGGCAGGAAAAGCCGAAATCCATGGCAGCCCTCACATCGTTAATGACCCGCTTTTGCGCGGGAGAGGACAGCTGGCTAGCCCGTAGCAACAACCTCCGTAAAAATTCTGGCAGTCCGGATATCAAGGACAACAACGGCAGGTCACGTCGAAATAAAAACAAGCGCCGCATTAACGGAGACGATAAGGAGGATACGGCAGTCAATGCCGGATTCCGATGCTCTAAACCCGGTCAGCGGAAGAAGCCATTCAAAAGAACCACTCCGGGTCCGTCCAATCTGGACCGAATACTCGACCGCTTATGCCAAATACACGGCACCTCTGAAAAGCCAGCTAACCACACCAATAGAGATTGCTGGGTGTTCAAGCAGGCCGGCAAGTTAATCGCCGAAAACAAAGACAAGGGGCTAAACAGCGATGACGAGGAAGAGACCCGACCGCCGAACAACAGAGGACAGAAGGGTTTCCCCCCCACAAGTGCGGACGGTGAATATGATATATGCGACCCACATACCCAAGAGGGAGAGGAAACGCGCTTTCGTGGGCGTCTATGCGATGGAGCCAGTCGCCCCAAAGTTCAATCCATGGTCCTCTTGTCCGATCACTTTCGATCGAAGAGACCATCCGACCAGCATACGCCATGGCGGATTCGCCGCATTGGTTTTAGACCCAATCGTCGATGGATTTCACCTCACAAGAGTCCTGATGGACGGCGGTAGTAGCCTGAACCTGCTTTATCAGGATACAGTGCGCAAAATGGGCATAGACCCATCAAGGATCAAACCTACAAAGACAACCTTTAAAGGTGTCATCCCAGGAGTAGAAGCCAATTGTACAGGCTCAGTCACACTGGAAGTGGTCTTCGGATCCCCGGATAATTTCCGGAGCGAAGAGTTAATCTTCGACATAGTCCCGTTTCGCAGCGGCTATCACGCTCTGCTCGGACGAACCGCGTTTGCAAAATTCAACGCGGTGCCGCATTATGCATACCTAAAGCTCAAGATGCCAGGCCCTCGCGGAGTCATCACGGTCAATGGAAATACGGAACGCTCCCTCCGAACGGAGGAACATACAGCGGCTCTCGCGGCAGAAGTACAGAGCAGCCTTCTAAGGCAATTCTCAAGTCCGGCAGTTAAAAAACCGGATACAGCAAAGTGCGCCCGGAGCAATGCCAACCAAGACCACCTGGCGCGATCAGAGCACGTGTAGCAATGCGGCCCCAACCCTCGCCCGCGAATGATCGCAAGAATAACACTCCGCGTACATCATTACGCTTTGGAGATACCATGGGCGCAGGGAAAGGGGCACGATCACAATGGACCCAGAGTGCGGTTCGACCACACCAGGGGCTCGCAAGGGTGCCCCCCTTCTTTTCCTTTCTTACTTTACTACTTTGTGTACACAGGACTCCGTTAAACAGAAGCCCTGTCCGGTGGCGAACCTGCCGAACTCATGATGCAATAGTCAGGGACTAAAGAAGGCCGCGACGAACTCTCAGGTGGTCTCACTTACGAGCATTAAATTCGATTATATACACCAAGTCTGCAGCTCATCCCTGGAGGGGGACATATTTATTGAGTCCAAATCCCTTGCTTACCGCACTATTTGTATCGGTCCGCTCTATTACCAGACTTTCTTTCATATACAATGCAGTACCTTTTTCTTTGCAACTGCATTCCCTTTTATATATATGTTCATCACATAACATCTTGCACCCGTATATTTTGGTACGGCCGAATACGCCAGGGGCTTCTGTTCCCCAATTTATGGTGTGATAAAGTCCGAACACTTTCACAAGTGCGGCACCCCGAACTTATAGCATTATATGAATCGGCTCCGAATCATGTCTTGGGTCAATAGTTGGGTTTGCCCGGCTCCCACATTTTGGTGCCTTACGTTCCGTTCTGTCGGCTAAGGTGGCACTAGGAGAACCACTGCGATTGCGCCACGGTTGAGCCGGGTTAACGCCTCAGTGGAGAAAGCTAAAACTGACTGGCATGATAAGGCGAGAGACTGGTCGCTGTTCGAGAGGTTTTTTCGGGTCCTTAAAGACTCACGCCGCTTTGAGCGAAGTTCCAGATAATGTCCGATGAAGGCGTGGATAGCGCCCGGATTGATCTTCGAATACCGGGGCTTCGCCGAAATTTAAAATTATAGAATTCTATGGCTAAGTGAGAGTGTTCAAGCATTATAAGTCCGGTTGCCTTGTTCGTTGTGTTGAGCGCCTCCCTCAATGGACCCAACAATGGGAACAAGAGTGCTCATGTTTATCCCGAACATCCCAGCACTTGTGGCTTGGGGGCTAAAGCTAACGACTTGCCATCTCTCAGATTTTATAAACAGCCGCACAGAAGTTAATATTTTAAATTAAACAAGCGTTGCTCATGGCGCATAGGAACGAAGTTTCCAGCGCACAGGATAAATACACAACGAGTTCACTCAAAGATTACATCTCGGGAGCACTCATCTGCAATATCGCAGGCTCCCTTCAGGACAACTTTATAATACCGCTCCGGCGTGCGATGCTCCTTGCCCGGCGGCGGCGGATCCGTGAGAAGCTTCTCCGCATCCAGTTTGCCCCATTGCACCTTTATGCGGGCAAGGGCCCGACGAGCGCCTTCAATACAGGCGGAGCGCTTGATCACATCCAGCCTGGGGCATGCATCCAACAGCCGCCGCACAAGGCCAAAGTAGCTTCCAGGCATGGCCTGTCCAGGCCACAGCCGGACTATGAGACCCTTCATGGCCTCCTCAGCTACCTTGTGGAGTTCGACCAGCTGCTTCAGCTGGTCGCTTGGGGGCACCGGATGGCCGGTTGAGACGTTTATGTTCTCAGCATATTGGGCTGCTTTGTTAGGTCTGTAGTCTCGCTCCTGAGCAATTTGAGTTAAATATGTTAGTTGCCACTTCTGACTTGGATTGATGAAACGGGAGGATTATTTGATTGGATTGTTGGAGATATATAACATTATAGCTTAGATGGATCAACCCATAAACAAAGATAAGGTCATGTGCGTATGTTATAAGAGTTCATACCATGACTGATCAATCATATGTACAAACTGAATTTTGCTTACATCGTAGCTTAAAATCTTACAAAGATTCATTTGGCCTCTTCTCACTTCTAGCAACAAGTCACAAATGTACCACATAATATGATTCACAAACAAAGTTTCTGATCTCTTACAACACCCTTCCATTGAAGCCTGCAAATATCCCTCTATTTTAATACAAACAGGTAGTGTAATTATTTACACGGAAATAGAACAAAAAGTATGAAGCAGACGTAAATCATCAAAGGCGAGCATTTGTAGTAATTGAAAGTAACATCACACAAACTCGTATATGTGGAATAATATGGAAACATATTAATCTTCTTGAGATCTTCCTCCGAGGGGGAGACAAGAAAGTTCCACGTTCCACCTTACCTACACATAGCTTTTGCTACTACATAAACTTTAATGATGCCGGAATACATAGAACTACAGAAAACAAAATGAACTTACAGGTTCAGAAACACCCGCTACCTTTAGCGAAACCTTTATTATGACACTGTAAAAATCATTAGTTCAGCTCCCACAGTCCTTGAGCTTACTAAGACATCCAAGGATATGTTAGTTAATCACACATGAGGTTATGAGACAGGTCTGTTCAGCACCAGTTTGAAGCCAAATACAAGAAAGAAAAGATGACATATTTCATTGGGAAAAAATAGTACATAACATGCACACAGAATGAAAGAAAAAATGTCTCCCATTCAGCATCACTGTACTTAAATATGCTCACTCGTGTGTATTGGAAAAAGAAAGAATATACATAACAGCCCTGAACATGGAGATACAAATAGTAAAGCTAGCAAAGTAAGAAATGTATCAGCTGCATAGCCTAAAAAATAGAGATCTAGAATTGATAGCTTAAATGTGTCTTCTTCTCAACAATGATGTTCACCAGGTTCATATAGGTGAATCCTAAAGAAGAACCAAGACATACCAAAGTTCAGTACCATAACTAAGCAATGGAAGATTTTCTGCCAAACACTCCTGGACAATTCGAAATGATGATCTCGTTCTACACCTTAGAAGGGTGAACAGATATATACCTTCGCTTACCGAATAAACATCAAACTGAAACGGTATGATTATCTCCGAGGAGATACAAATAATATAAGATCAATTTTTAGTAATACTGAACACTGAACAATGCCTTAGGAACTTGATGGCATGATGAATGGGTGTCAATCTAGTATGCTAGAACTCAAATTGTTGCATTGAACAAGAGGGACAATCGAAATTTTAGTTCTGTTGGCATGATTTATCAATGTGGAAGGAAGAAAGAAACACATGTCGACATGTCAATTTGCTAGTACCTTTTATATATCTACATCTGCATCATTTAATTTGTTGACATACGACAAAGATAAGAAATCCAGTTGAGGGTTGACACTTTGACAACAATTGATGAGCATGCGACCAAGCAATACATATCCCAAAAAGCCATCGGCCAATGAAACCTGCAAAAATCCATATACTGAAGATAAGGCAGCAGCAGTGATTTTTTTTAGGAAACACTCATGCCAAGATGAGATCTGCAGATATAAAACAAAACTGCATATCTGTAGAATGCAAAGTAGCCGGAAAACTGATGGATGTAGTCATGGAGAAGTTGAACTTGCTCATGTGATTCATCATGGCCACACTCATGACCCATGGCGGTCAGCAAACCCAACCTGGTAGATGAGCTTGTAATTGGATAAGGACGATAGAGATGACGCCACGCACTACTCGACCTCCTCGTTCTTCTCTCCTACCTCCTCGTTCATCTCTCCGGCGCAAGGGGCGAGGATGACAGGAACAAACCAAAGAAAAACAAACCAGGGCAGCCTCATGCGATGGGATTCCCGAACTGCTCCTATCGCTCCGGCCGGCCATCCTCCCTCAACTGCCGCCCGTCCGCATCCGCCCCTCCACCAACCCTGCTGCTTCCGCCTACAGGTGCCCGACTCGCCACAGGCTTCTGCCCCCACCCTGACCCCTGGCTTGCTGCTCCTCAAATTCCACCACCTTCACCCCCGTGAAGAAGAGAAACACAGAAAGAGACTCAGAGCAAGCAGAGCCAAATTGGAAGAAAAACAGAGAAAACCAAAGGGGTGGGATTTGTGTGACTGCAGCAAACTGCCACTGACCTCGGCCGCTGCCATCTCGTACGACGCCGGCTCCAACGGGAAGAAGGCCAGCGCCGCCTTTATCGACGACATCTTGTTCCCCATGCGACCTCGCCTCCACGGCTCCGCCACCTCGGTGCCTCATCAGCCGATCCGCTTGAAGGAGAGGAGAGAAAAGGAGCACGGGGGCAGCGGCGGGCGCATCGCCAGATGGAGCAAAATTTTTGGGAAGGGGATGAGACGTTGCGTGCATCAGGAAGGAGCGGGGGTCTCGAGGCCCTCTTTCTTCTGGACGAAGGAAGGAGCGGGAGCACGGGGGCTCGATGCGCTTTTCCGCTCCCAATTGTTTCGTTTGTTTTTTATCTCAACGACGGAGAAGTTCACGCCTTTTTTTTCATGTTACTGTGCAAATCCGACGTGGACATCGCTAGAGAACGCCCCTTGCGTGACTGTTATTGGGTTGTATAACTGCTTTGGTAGCATGTGTTCATGGGCTACCGAGTCATCTAGCCTTTATAAACAAGCTATAGAATTTTCTTGTAACGTTCTTTCTGACAACGAATGAAAAGTTTTATGTTATCCTCACCAAATTTAATCCATGGAATGGTAAACCTATTTCCCAAAACTAATTATGATAGTACGGAAGTTTCAATATAGCTAGTTTTGAATACGTAAAAAAATTGTCTCATGCGTGGATACAGGTGTCCTATCTTCCATCACATATAATTGGGCCATGCCAGATTGTAGTTTTGAATACACATTGATTTACCAGACATTGCCTTGCTTCATTCCTTGAGACCAAATTTCAAGATTTTGAGATTTCTACGTATCTGGGCAACACTATTAGTAACATGACAGGGTTTCATTCAACATGAACAGTATCTTTTTCCACGAGCTTATCTTATTATAATGTATGCATAAAGGTGCAATATTAATGCAACAAGAACGGACATGCTCTTAAACCGAAATGTGGATCTATATTGGTGTAGCATTGGAGTATGTACGTGGAATAGCCCTAAGTTGCAGGTCACACCTTCTACGTACACTGAACCCGTATTTCTCGGACAAGTCAAGTGACAACGAGCTGGGCTTGTTGGGTAGCATCCAGTCGAAGTGATAAAGAAAGTTTGCTAATGTGATCTCCAAAATTGACGAGGCAAATGTAATGCCAGGGCATTGCCGGCGCCCACCGACGAAAGGAGTGAATTCAAAACATGAACCATTATAATCCACATTCTTGTTCTCAAATCTCTCGGGATTGAAGTTTGTAGGATTGTCCCAATATTGAGGATCTCAGGATATTGCAAAGATATTAATGTATATATTTGTTTCTTTAAGGATGTCAAATCCCATAAATTTGCAATCCTATCTAGTCTTGCACGGGAGTAGAGGAGTAGGTGGGTGAAATCTAAGAACCTCCTTGATTACCATCCGCAAGTACGGGAGTTCTGCAAGGTCGCTACTGGAAATGATAGCTTTCACTGGTAGAAAAAAGGCCTTTAGTCCCGGTTCGCAAAGGCCTTTAGTCCCGGCTGTGCAACCAGGACTAAATATGCGCGACTAAAGACCCCCCCCCTTTAGTCGCGCCTCTTACGAACCGCGACTAAGGGCGTGTTTGGATAGGTGTGTCGCACCTGTATCGCACCCGGCATGCAAAATCTAACATGTTTGGTATCCCGCACGGCCTTCTCGGCCTGGCCCATCGGATGCAAAATAGGCCCTCTCAGCCAGGCTGAGAGAAACGTGAGATTCGGGCGTATCCCGCAGCCAGGCTCGTGCATGCATCCTCTTTCCTTTCTCTCTCTCTCACGCTTCAGATCCAATCGAGGACAGCAACCCACACCTCCGCCGGCACCGTCTGTCCGCCACGGGTGTGAATTCCCTCGCCAGAGATCGAATCTGCCGGCGCTCCTCCAAGCCCATGCCGTGGCCTCGCCGCCATGCTTCGACATCGCCGGGTTCCGCCGCCGCCGGACTATGCCATCACCGCGCGCACGCAAGCCTGCGGACGAGTTCGCCGGAGCTCGCCACGCCGCCGGCCACCCAGCGAGATTAAGAAGGGAGAGGTGAGGGAAGCACCTGCATGTCACGAGCTGCACTTCTTCTCTTCGTCCATGAAACACGCGAAGAAGCAACAACATGTTCAGATTTGTCCATGAAACACGCGAAGAAGCAGCAACATGCTCAGATTTGTTTTGCTTGTTTTGTATGTCCATGGAATTAAGTTCTAATGCAGTCTACCAAACAATATCTCTTCTATACAGCATCGCAGGTGCATATATACCCTACAGTCCACCGAACATGCATCTCAGTCCATCTTTGCATCAGCCCAGCCAGGCCAGACTCAGCCCGGATCCTCCATGCGATGCAGTGTGAAGCTACCCAGGCAACCAAACACACCCTAAAGGCTTTAGTCCCGGTTCTCGTGGCTAACCGGGACTAAAGGCCTCCTCCGCAGGTTTAAATTTTTTTACGAATTTTTTTTGCGAATTTTTTCATTTTTTTTATTTTCAAATTTCTGAATTATTTTAACCTCTAATCTCTAATCACCACCCCTCATCACTGCTCAATTTATCCTCTAATCTCTAATCACCCCTCATAATTCCAAATCATCTAACTTCCCGAACGGTCACCCATCCTCCCACTCCCCACTGAGCACGCTTAACTTCCGGGTTCTATTCTCCTCGTTTCCAAGTCTGCACTTGTTGTTTTCCGACAATAGTAGGATGTCAATTCTATTAACCCTCGGTATTTAGCTTGAGCATGAAGTGACACATTTCACTGTTTGAGTTTGAAACTATTGTTTTAAAAAACAATAATTATTTAGTAACACTAATATTTCTGGAATAATTAGTTTGACCATTTTTTGACCACAGTTTGACCAGATTTGACCAAAATTTAAAAAAACTGAAATAATTATTTAGTAACACTAATATTCTAGAATAATTAGTTTGACCATTGTTTGACCACAGTTTGACCACAATTTGAAATTTTTTGAATTTTTTGCCTCTCGAACTTAAAAGCCCGTATCTTCTTTTCTGTTAGGTTTTGGGGATTCTAAAAATGTTTAACGGGTTCCCCGTTAAATTCGGATGTAACTTTTCGAGTAGATGATTTTTCATATAAAAAACTTTTTCATCCGAGTTCGTATGCAAAAGTTATGCCAATTTTAAGAATTTCCAGAGAGATTTTGCAAATAAAGTCGAAATTCATATTTGTTAATTTTCCCAACAACTAGACCACATATCACATGGAAAACTTATTTTATTTTATTTTTTTGACATTTGCATAATTTTCTTTTGTTTTTTCTAAAACTGAAAAGGCGATCCCGGGGGGGGGGGGGTAGAGTTTGAAAATGAGGCCTCGCCAACCGCGACTAAAGGTTCGGGCCATTAGTCGCGGTTGGCCAGACCAACCGGGACTAAAGGTCTAACCTTTAATCCCGGTTGGCCTGGCCAACCGCGATCTAAAGGCCTTGAACCTCTTGAGGACCTTTAGTCCCGGTTGGCTGTGCCAACCGGGACTAAAGCCCTCCCGTCCGCCACTGTCAACCGAGCTGGGCTGGGCAGATAGTTGGTCGCGGGTCTCCTCCCGAACCGCGACTAAAGACCCCTTTAGTCCCGGTTCTATTATTTTGGGGACTAATGGGGGCGCCTGGAAGCCTCTTTTTCTACTAGTGTTTGTCTTGACCAAGAACCTTCTGAACCTCTAATTGTGCCTTAGCCATAGCTTCGGGATGAGTTAAGAGTTCTGACATACCCCACTCCAAAGTGGTTCTTGTCTTCCCTGTGGCAGCTCCAAATATATCCTACAAAAAAGATGTTTAAGGTATACATGTGGATTAAATATTATTAACTTATATAGAAGTAAGAAGCATAAAATAAGTTTTTGAAATAAAAATGAATGGTTCATTTTTTGTATGTAATATGTAGAATTACTTAGAAAAACCTAACATTTATGGACATTAGAGGTTTAAATGTCCCATGCATGTAGTTTTGTCTTGTTTTTCCATGTGGACATGATATGTGGCGAACGTTCCAAAATTAGAGACATATATGAACAATCCCCTCATCCTTCTGCCCACATGCACGAACATGAATGCACTAGAGGGCAAAAGCTGATGCCAGCAAAAATTCCACCTAAATTCGCAATTCAAAATGTTTTGCAGCTCAAACCTTTGGTCCAGTTGAAAATATGTTTTGACCATTAAATCTATCATGACGAGACGTTAAAAATTGGATCTCATGTTGGTATGTTCTGTCGACTATTTTATAATCAAAATTTACCATCAATAGTATGTATTTTACCAACCCGCTCACTGAGAAGTTATCGGGCTTGAAGACTGGAACTTTTTTTTGGCAATGTTTCAATGATTTTTAGGTCGAATGTTATCACCACATATTGTAGGAGTAACCCATATTGTACTTATATTTTTACCGACAACTTTATGTGGGTTGTCAATGTCAGACTACTCATGGATAGTTATCTATCCCACAATTAGATCTCATCATAAACAACCCATGTAACTAAATCACTACTATGGTGGTGGTTGGGACCTAACATACTCGACTATTTTCTCATTAGCAACTGGTAATTGTAGTTGTCTTGTGTTGAAAACTATCACGCAAGCAGTTGGTAACATCATAACTTTAATTGTCTCATGTTGGTAATTGTAGCATACACATTTAGGTAACTACGTTGGTTACTTTAGCATGGGTAGCCTGGTAAGTTTAGCATGAGCAGACTGGTAATTATTGAATAAGCAGTCCTGTAACCTTAAGCATGAGCCATTTAGTAATTATAGCACTATAGCATTAGTAGTCTCGTAACTACATAATTTTTACTCCATACGGCCTAACATTTTAGTTGGCTCATAATCCTGGTATTCCGGAAGTATTAGTCATTCGCATATTAATTCTCATCATAATTAATGTTGTCTCCTAGTTCTCGTCTCATCTCCACTACTAATAAACAATCAAACATAAACTTCTTTAAACGCACCCCACAAACGTACGCGAACACATTACCACCACAGGATTAGGCCCGTTAAACTTAATCCAACCGCTAGCCTTGATCTAATCCGTTCTCTGTGTGCACTTAGCAATTTAGGTTGGCTGACCATACTCCACCAAGAGAAAAATATCTAACTTCACACCACCAACCCACGTCGTGGGATCCCTACAATCACGCACGCTAAAATAGAAACTGTCATCGTTTGCCTTTGTGATCCATTCATTTCAAGCCCTGGAATCACGCTCACAAAAAAAAAAAAAAAACTACAATCACGCGGAAACGCCATTCAACACACCGAAACAATCTAGGGAGGAGTCTTCAATCTCGACCAAACGCGGCCATGGATTTGTCCAGCTGGGACTGGGGCGCCATCGGAGATGTACCAGACCGCACGGCAACTGCTACTCTCGGAACGCGACGGCGCGGTCCGCATCGAGGCGACGACGGTGTTAGGGTTATCCCTAAACGTCCGAGCGGCGGCGACGACTAATGTTCGACGATGGCAGGCGACGGTGGCGAGCTCCGGCAGGCCAGGCCGGGCAGCGTGTGCGGCATCGCGGGGAGGCAGGCCTGTTATGGGGGTGGTCGATGCGGCTCATAGAGGAGCTCGCGCTCTGCAGCCATGGCATGGCCACGCCGGAAGCGGGGCCTGGCCGTTTCTCGCGCGACACGGCGGACAGCGGGTGGGACTCTGGGATGACGGCGACCAGGAGGCCGGGGCTCGGCGCATCACCCGCGCAGGTGCATGACCAAGGCGGTTGACACCTTGCGAGACCAGAGACCGGCCCTGACGTAGCAAACACCAGTTTCTGCCTCTCTCAAACCGTGTGTAAGATTCAAGACCCTGTTCATTTATTTATTGAAATTTGGTGCGTCTGCCTGTTTTTGTTCTTGCCATGTTTCATGGCCCAGTTCGTAGGCGATATGAGTTCTTGGATTGGCTGTCCGATCGGCCGAGGTTTGATGCCCGCGGACACTTGTGGCCTGCAAATTCTTTCAGTTCATGGGGAGATGAATGGGATTTTCTAATTTGACTCAACAATGTGTTCTGTTAGTTCTCTGTACAATTGGATCAACTTGGTAACCTAAGAATGATGTTCTGGTTATCCTTGCAAAGTATTTTTCTTGTTTCTGTACTCCATTTGTACTGGAAAGTACGTACCTATTTTACAAGGAATGCTCTACCATTTTCTAGGTGGAGCTGGAAGAAGGGGAGCTAGATGACACACATTCAGGGGAGCAAGAAGAGGATGATCAGAATTCCGAAGAGGAGCTTGGAGGATCACAGCCTGGTAACTTTTCTTCTCTATACTATTCATGAGTGCCCAAGGAAACATCCCGAATGACATCATTTCATAGGAAACCTCGAGACAGTTCCTGGATGTCAAGAGAACGTACCACAAACCACCACAGGACTACCATGTCTTCCGGTGTCCAGTTGGCAGTTGCTTGTCCGACATCATTAGGACGTGAGGTGAGAATGTTGTACCTATGAGTTTTTTACGCTCTTCAATCAACCATGAAATGAATGCGCACTCTATAATGCAGTACATTCTCTTGTGCTCGGTTCAATTTCAGACGACTTGAGTGTACCCGACCTCCCAAATGGCCTATTACCATAGACTCCACAAAATATATTTTTTGTTTTCAGTTGACTATCACATGATATTTGGGAGTTAAATTCTCAAAAGTTTCCATTAAGCTTGTTTATCGTCCTGTGTTTGTTTATTTCTTCACTATATAGTTTCTTAGAGTGGAAACCATATTTTGCTTCATCAGCATTACTATTCAAGAATCCATGCTCAAGTTAGATGAATGTTACAAATCATCCATCATACCTTAATGCTACCTTTTGTGATTCTTATTCTTGTTCGTGAATTGGTTTGTGATTCTTATTCTAATTTCCAATCTTATTTTCTGCTCCAATATCTGACATTTTCCTTCTCACCACGTCCAGTATGAACATATTTGAAAAGAAGTGGTGCTCTGAGTTGTTGATACAGTATTGTTATTTCTGCATGATAAAGAATATGGTATGTTCCCATTTACTTGTATTGTTCTTCCATAATAACATAATTGTTGTCCATTAGAATTCTTTGTGTTTTGCCATTTAAAGGTTTCTCTTGGAATATGAAGTTCCAGTATAGTAGCTGCTGAATGAACATTAATATAGCTACGAAATAACAAAGTACTGAATAAATTACCATATCCAAGTGCTCCATGAGTGAATAACAGAACGATGCACTGACAAAATGAAAATGTTTTGTTTGGATTCCAAGCAAGAAAATAGCTGGTCCCTATTATAAATGATAAATTCTCTATGGTTTCCATAATTTTGTGCTTATATGTGAATCTTGGGAAGTGTTCATCTTATAGTGTAATGTACGTCCATGTTATAGCATCTGCACTATCTCATTGAATTTCTTTATCCCGGTAAAACACATGACATTCAGGCTTGAGACTTATAAGGAAGGGGAGCGAGTGATACACACTACTACACCCTTGAGAAGAACCATTTAAATAATTAGTTCCAATTTAGTGAAATGAGTTGCTTCAATTTTTTACATGATAAAGAGTATTGAGAATGTAAATGTGATTAGCGTGGTGGTATTAATGTCATGTGGTGTGAATATGAACAACCGAAATAGATGTTCCTATGTACTCTGCAACAATGGTGAATGCAAATATACTAAACTGGTACCTCCACAATGTCACCATATATAGCACAAGTTACCTACTTATGAACTACTATGTCACAGGTTGATCTCCCATGTTGATTTGCTTTCTTTGATGGTTGTATGTTAGAACTCAATGTTGCAACAAAAAAAAATCTCCTAACAAAATATATATTTGGTTTCTGCAGAAAAATTCCTTGTGTATAATGGAAGTGGATAAGTGATAACTATTCTTGCCTGAAGGTGCTTTGTCTCAACCTGTGCAACACAGGCACATTGTTGATTTTCCCTTGCAGAATCTTTGTAAAATATATTATTTTCATTTTTCTTGTATCGGGATCGAGCATGGAGGGGTCAGTCCGACATGCTGAGTGTTTATGGCATTCCAACTTTTGACATCACTTTTATTTCTAGGACCCTGATAAGTGCCACACGTGTGGCACGAAGCAATTCCCTCCTGGCTTTTTTGATGGCAAGTTTAATTACCTGAGAATGACAACTTTTTGTTTGGATGGCAAGTTTCAGTTTTTTGAAGGTATGGCAATTTTAGTTGTAAAAAAAGTCAGGGTGGTGTTACTTTGTGCCACATGTGTGACACTTATCATTTGGTTGTGAAGATCTTCTTTTGACAGTTTTTGACATCACCAACTTTTGACCCTTTTTACAACCAACTTTTGACACCACTATATATTGTTGCACCACGGTATAGCTTCTGCACATTTGTTCATATTTCGGCATATCCTACATAACGTGGCAAATTTTATCCCAAAAAATTGAGTTAAGAGGATGATTATACGGACGATCCACTTAGCAACTGTGTTTATTTAAATATAATTATCTCATAACTAAGATGTACATAAAAATTTACTCTTGTGGCCATACGTGCGTTGCACGTGCACACTTACTAGTGATAATAGTTAGCAAGATCATGTTCTGATCTCATATTGATGGCTATTTGGAGAACCACTGATGCACATATTGGTTGTCCTTTATTTTGCATGGCTAGCCATGTATGCGTGCATGCACGAGTCTAACTATAGACATTACTTACTTGCTAATCACTTGTTGCATGCGGGTGGCTAACGAAGATTATGCTCGGGATGGTTAAATGCGAGTGTTAGTTGCCGCGACTTCGTTCGCCCCAATAAGATACCAGACCGGGGGAATATGTGTGGTCACTACATAATAGCCATGTTGTTAACGATGGCATATGCAGGAGGTAACTATGCAATAATCATAATGTAAAAGAGCCACGCTCGCTTCGCTCCGCGCATGAAGGGGGGCGGCTCGGCCGATAACCTAGCCGCCACCACCCCCGCTCCCCTCTCCTCCCTCGCCCCTCACATCGCTGCCGGAGGTTGCCGACGGGCTAAGCCCACTAGGCGGACGGCAGCGGCGGGGGGCCCTTGTCGCGCGCCGCGTGGTTTCGGCCCCGGTCGAAGCCCGCATCTGGTGGCGGCCGCGTCTTGTTGGCGCGAGGAAGCTGGGGCGGAGGTCCTGAGCATGGTGGCGGCACGGCTCACTGCCTTCCTCGGTTGGATGGCGGGCGGGGCGGCGCTGAAGCCGGCCGTCGTCGATCTGGTGCCCTGGCGCCCAGATCTGGCGGTGGAGGCGCTCTGGCGTGCTACGGTGGCGACGCTCTGGCGGGCTGCGGCTGTAGGGCGCGTTGGGTGCCTGGGTTCCCCTCCCTCGGCCAGGGAGCTGCGGTGGTGGCGGTGAGGCGCAATTTTCTGGATGGCGGTTATGGTGAGGGTGAGCTGCGGTAGTGGTGGTGAGCCGCTGTTTTTGGGCGGCGGCGTAGCGGCTCTACGACAGTGGTCGCGTTGCGGTGGTCGTGGAGATCATTCTCCGGTCACCGGAGCAGCAGCTTGGGCTGGAGGTGGCTGGAGGTGCGCGGATCTGACATGGCGCTCTGCTGAGGCGTATTGAGGGCTAGTGGTTGGCAATGATGCCCTGTGCGCAACTTGCTATGTTCCTATGCCGTTCACTTCTTGTGAGGCGCCGTGGTGGAGTAGATCTTCCGAACGAAAGTCTTGCACCTTTTCGGTGCCGGTGCTGGCGATGTTCTTGAGCATTGCATTCCTTCCTGAAGGCACATCGCGGAGCTACGTCCATCCACTGTCGCAACTGTCTGGTGTTTCCGGGTGAAAACCCAAGCTCCATTGGAGCTGGCAGCGGCGGCGATTATGTTGTTACCTTCTTGGAGGCACCGCCTTGGAAGCAATGACCTTTGTGGAGTGGTGGTCTCATGGCAGTGGTGCAGAGTTGCGTCATCGTTGGGGTGATGGAGGTCGGGGCGGCGGCTCCGGACGGTGGATGCACGCCGAGGCGGCGGCCTTGGGTAGCGATGCAACGGTGGCTCTATGGGGCAGACTCGCGGCTCTGCATTGTTCCGGTGGCGACTTGGTGCTACGTGGGTAGCGAGGTCGTCGGCCTGGTCGGATGCAATCCCAGGGATAGCATGTCATGCATGCAGCGCCAAGCGAGTCAGGTTGGGCGCCCTCTCGGGATCGGAGAGGCACATGTTCGCTCCTCTTTCGTCGGACACGTCGTCTCTCTCCAGTGACGGTGATGTCGTCTAACATGCTTGTGGCGGCCTTGTCCAACGCGGCTGAGTGGTCTTTCAGTTCGTGTTTTGTCGGCCTTTAGGCGTTCCTGATGTCCTGCTGTGCTCGAGCCCTAGGTGTGGTGTGCTCTTTGTAAAGGTTTTAGGTTGTTTTTCCTCAATTAACCGAGCATCGGTTTCTTTACCGCTTCTTCTAATCAATCGAAATACGCAGCTCTCCTGCGTTTATTTCAAAAAACTATGCAATAATCATTTTGGTACGTAGTCTATCATGAGCAGTCTGGTAACATTATTGGTCCAGGGTGTTGTTGACTTCAACTAAGGGTCTTAGTGGATGAGGGTAAGAGTTCAATCCCCAGATTTAGCCTTTTTGTGTCTCAAAAAGGGGAAGGAATTTTTTGTGTGGAAACATGAAACCGGCATATAGTCTCCCTTACGGTCATGCATGGACGGCACAACGGATGTATCTATCTATCTATACTTATTTGAGACTCCCTAGAAATTTCCATATTAATTAGAATTTAAGAAACGTTCATCTGATGGGACCGATTTATAACGGTGTAGATTTACTGTTGGAACGAACTGTTAGGCCAGTACGATTATCAAATTCATATCACTACATTAAACACAAGATAGACTTTCATATTATATTTATTTTGTATTATTATTGTTGAAATTTTCTCAATAAACTTGGTCACTGTTTGACTTCAAAAAGACTATGCACACTACATTGTGAAATGAAGGGAGTATTAAATATACAGATGATGGAATTGTTGATATTTCCATGTTGTCGTGTACTATCTTTTCCTTTCATTGCTATACAGTGTGAGTAAAGAACTATCAACACTCCCTAGATAAATTTATTTTATAACCAGGCAACAAATTGTTCGAGTAACATAATTGGTAAACCATACATATATGTAAATTATACGATCATGAATTTACTGATAATGGTGGTTCCTTTTCTCAACATGGTATCAAATATTGGTTGTTGCGTTGCAATGGTTTGAATTTGTAAAATAGTTATTATTTTATTTTTTTGCATCAAATGAAAGTTAATTGAACTATAGCTCATGTACATCTATCTATAAATAGACTAGACCATGTGGACGATGGGTTGACAACTAGAATATATAATCAGTAATTTTTCTAAAAGCTCATTCTTTGGGCTCTAAACTGGGTTTGTGCTCATCCATGATTTAGTTAGATGGCCCAAACGTGTTTTTAGGTGGTTACAACGGGAATCAGGTTTATGCAATCCTGATTCTCTGCAATCTCTCTAGCCAAACAATCCTAAAATTCGGGCGGAGATCATTCAACTAATCTTGTGGTGGAGGCGTTCCCTTAAAAGGGACTGTTCCTCTTGTATGATTGGCGTTTTCTATAATTAATTGATAAAAATAATATGATGTCCGACTTTTTGGTCAATTATGGCCTTCTGTACGAATTGTAAGGTCCGCACAACGAGGACGGCTTGACCAATAATGTCGTCTTCTATAATGCGTTTGTTGGGAGGTCCATTGGCATTGGCCGTTTGGGTCCTCAGATGGGCGATGGATGCAGGGAGACGAAGACCCTTCTTCTTCCTTGTCGGTATGATTTGCTGCTGTTGTTCTTCTCCTTCCTCTGCGCTGATGCTGGAGGGAGATTCTGCTTTGCCCGGGCGAATGGCCCGGCCGCGGTGCTGGACCGGTCGGATGACTCGAGTTCTCTTCCTTCCGGAAGGGACATTTTTCGCGGTACTCAAAGCCAAAGATGGCGACGGCTGTTGCAGGTGTGTTGGATTGATGTCCATGCCCTCTCAGCGCTGGTGTCAAGAAAGGAGGAAGCAGAATGGTGGCAATTGTTCCGTGGTTGAAGATGATGACCTGCTTGCGCCTGGTTGCATATCGTTTTGCTGCAGGGGTCTTCTCTCAAGATTCAGGGATGATGACACAGAGCTCCGGAGATTTTCTTATGTTATGATTGTCCTAGGGTACGCTAGGTGTTTATGGTCCTTTGTGTATGCGTTTCAGTATGCTTGTAAGGGTCAACTATTTTGTATTGTTTCGTGATTTGAATGCAAAGAATTCTCAAAAAAAAAAAGTCGTCTTCTATAATGCGTTGTCACTCTTGACCAACTGCTATTGTAGATTTATAAGAGTCTCGCATATCCAACGATGATAATGCGAAAATCCGTTAAACTAATCAATTCAGATCAACTGAATGGAAGATACTTACAAACAAGACAGTGGCTATCATCTCTGTGGTTAGAGGGAAAACCAGTGAGTCCTCATGCTGCAGCCTCAGCAACACGTCCAAAAGGTCCTCGTCCTCGTTGCTGTAGGCGCCACGCATGGCCTTGCGCTTGTTGATGATGTCGGCGATGATGCGTAGGATGCTTGCGCAGCTCCTCTTCATTCGGCGCTCGCCGTTGCTCAACCACCATACCAGGCACGATGACGGGAAAAGGTTGACGAGGCAGAAGCCTCCCATGAGGTCCATGATCTCGTCGACCTGGCGGAGGTACTCCTCCTGCCGCACGAATTTGCCGCCGAACACCGCCTGCGTCACGATACCGTTGCTGAGCGCCGCCACCTCCTGGCTAATGTTGATGGTCGTGGTGCCGGCCGAGGACGCGATGGAGCAGACAAGGCCGCCCACCTGCTCAGTCCTGATGCCCTCCATGCGCCTCACTTGCTTGGGGCTGAGAAGTTCCATGACGCAAACCTTCCACATCTGGCGCCAATGGTCGCCGTAGGGGGCGAAGATGATGCCCTGGCCGCCAAAGCCGACAATGTCCTACAACCCGGTGGTCCGCCGGTTCGAGCACCTGCGCCACCGCCTCAGCGCTGGAGACCACCACGGCAGGGAGCTCGCCGATCTTGAGGAGCATAACTGGCCCATGCCGGCGACACAACTCGGTGATGTTGCGGTGTGGGATGGTGCTGACGACATGGTGGAGGCTGCCGATGATGGTGAGACTCTATGGTCCAGGCGGCAGCTGCGGCTTCCTTGGGCTGTTGCTCCTGCCGGCGGCGAGCTTGAGAAACCAAATGTATAATAGGGTGGCTAGGGCTACGAAGCACAAGGTAGCCTCCATGGCAGGTAGGCAGCTAAGTGATGGTCAGTTCATTGTCAACCGAGTGATACATAATATAGCCGCGCCTACTTTCACGTCGATAATAAAGAAAGAAAATTATAGCCCCCCTTGATTGATGACCATAGAAAATGATCTTCGCAGTTAGCAGCCAGAACCGTAGAACTTGCTCTTTTGTTATGGAAATTTTGACCATATATAGAACTGGGTTATTCCATTCGATTTTATAACTGCCGCTAACATCCAAATACTAACCAGCATCCGGGCATGCCTTGACTAGAACGAGCAACTTGTTAGATTAATTAATATAAAAAATATAGAGAACCTGGAACGCACATGAAATTAACACCCCAGTTTTCAATGAGGGTGTGACATGCACGTTTGAACATATACTGGTTTGGTGGTTCCTACCATGATGATTTATTTACGCCCATAAAAAAACATTGAGATGCTAATCCACGAAGTTGATGCGAGAAATGTGGAAGGACTCAACTACGGAATGAGGGCGATCCATGAGAAGGTACCCCTAGCTTGTTTATATATAGATAAACACAGCTAGAATACATTAATAGATTCCTTTCTGCTCCTATAATGAGTCACATAATTGAAATTGCTATAAGCATATGGGTTTACTAGTCTAGCCCAACAACAATCATCTGATCTGGACAAGGCGACTGTCCCCACCATGTAGCGTACATTGTATTCTTACTTGATTTTAAATGGCACAACATTTAGTTGTGGCATGATTAGCTCTTTGCGTTAAGATTTTTTGGTTTTTTGCACAAACATTTTGTATTTTTTAGTATGATGTAATGAACCTATACTCCATGTAATATTTAGAAATCAAATCTTCAATTTCCACTGCAATGAGCGGGGTACAGTTTAGTTCGTTAAACATGATAGGTCATTTTCCCGCAACTTCTCAGGATTTCATTTACCATAATGTTATAGAAAGTGATGAACCTTAGCTACCAGAACCATATAAGTAGCTTTTTTTTTTAATTCTGGAAAATTGGACTGTAGAACTAGGTGTTCAATTAGATTCTCATAGCTGTCGCTAACATCCACTTTTTTTTTGGCGAGGGGAAGGGGGTGGATAGTGGTGGGATGGGCTGGGGCGGATAGGGTTCGGGGGAGTGGCAGATATTAGGTTTTTACATTATCTAGTTGTCCCGTGGAACTGTGGATGCATATTCTCAGCCTTCATTTTACGTGCAACGCACCATGGTCAAACATTTAAACTAAAGAAAATACTTGCTGCTGGGGCCAAATGGCTTTAAATATGGGACATTGTTCCGGAGAGTTACACCCATATCTCATATACTAGCCTGTGGTAGTATATGTACTTTATGATTTTAAATTTGTTGATGTACTTGATCTAAGATACTCTAAAGTAAGCTAAATGAAAAAAAATTATGGGTGAGCATATACATTTTACTATATTTTCTAAATACCTACATATCTATATGTAAAAAAAATGGTACATACTACTTAATACTACCTAAAAGGTAGTATATATGCTACCCAAATGGACACGAACGAGGAGCATACGGCGACGCACTCCTCTGGAATCAAAGCCACTCATGGTTAGTTCAGGGATCGGTGCAGGTTTTCCTATCGCAGCCATATCCTGTGAGGATCAGCCTCCCCTATGACATCCACGTCTTTGTCTTTGTGATCCCTTCGGCACTGCTACAGACAGTGATGATACAAAAGGAGCTTGCGGCCTGGCCTGTGACGCAATTAGAGGTATATAGTATGGTCAGTTCATTGTTAGCCGAGTGATATATAATATAGCCGCCGCCTACCGTCACCTAGAGAAAAAAAGAAAATGATGGATCCATCGCAGCCACCAGTGTATGTCTAGTCACGCCCTCATTGATGACCATCCAAAATGATTGATCTTAGTAGTTAGCAGCCAGAAGCCCAGAGATTGATCTTAGAACTAGCTTTTTTTATCATGGAAAATTTGACCATAGAGATGGGTTGTTTCATTTGATTTTCATAGCTTCCTCTAACATATATACAAACAACCAGCAGCCGGGCATGCATAGCTAGCTTGACTATATAACGGTCACACTAATTAATATCGAAACATAGCGTGTGTTTCCAAGCCTTTGTTCTATTGGTTTGTTGGTTGCTACCAAGATGATTTATTTACACAAATAAAAATCCTTGAGATGCTATCCACGATGTGAGAAATGGGGAAGAACTCAACTATGGAACGGGCGATCCATGAACAAGATACACCTTTTTATACAATAAATATGCATAAACACATCTAGCAAATATTAATAACTTTCTTCCTGCTCCTATGAATCACATAATCCAAATTGTTGTAATTGATGGATTTGCTAGGCTAGTCCGATCCAACCGCAATCATCTGATCTGGACAACACGACCCTCCCCACCATGTAGCGTACATAGTATTCTGGCACAGTTGACCCATTATTTTGGCCATTTAATTGTGGCATCCTAAACCTTTTGGGTTAAGGTTTTTTTCTTCATTTCTTTCACAAATCGCTCATATTTTTCTTCCTTAGTATGATGCAATGAACGTATACTTCATGTTATGTTTAGAAATTATATCTACAGTTTCCATTGCAATGCGTGGGGTACAATTTATTTCGTTAAACATGATAGGTAATTTTTCCGCAACTTCTTAGGACTTCATTTACGATACTATCATATAAAATGATGGATCTTAGCAGTAGCGGCCAGAACCATAGAACAGTTTTTGTTTTGGAAAATTTGACCATAGGAACTTGTTTGTTCTGTTAGATTCATGTAGCTGCTAACATTCATTATATTCTATTTTGTGGCGAGGGGAGGGATGAAGTCGGAGGGGTTGGCGTGGATATGACTCGGCACTGGCAGATGTCATAGGTTTTTATATTATCTTGTGGTCATGTCATAGTTTTAAATAGCCGGCTATAGCTCCGCTATAACCCGCTATATAGCCTTTTTAGTAGGGTGCCGCTAAATGGTTCCATGTACAAATAGTCTGCTATAGCTCCGCTATAGCTGATTTTGAGGTCCGCCGCTATTTGGCAATAGCCCGCTATTTAAAACATCATATGAAAGTGTGGATACATATTCAAGGCCTTCATCTTATTTGCAAAGCAACTTCATCAAGCATTTAAACTAAAAATAATAATAATACTTGCTGCCGGCTCCGAGTGAAAAACGAAAAAAATGACCCTTTCCAAATACTTTTAGCATAAAATGAACCCGGTTTAAAAAGATTTCATAAAATGACCCGTTTCCATGATGCCCGGTCTCAGGGCGCCATGCTAAACAACACGACGCCCTAAGGCCATGGAATTAGCGCTGACATACCACATCAAACTTGCTTGGGATCATGACGCCCGGGTCAGGGCGCCATGGGCAATAGCATGGCACCCCAGCCCAGGGCGCCATGCACATGAACCAGAGACGTCACTCATGTAGTTGTACTAGCACTTTAATCAGTAGCTATGCTCCTTACGACAGCTTGATGGGTCAGGTCCAAGTGATCACATGCTATGCAGAGTAAGGTGAGACGAGACTGAAGTTTCTGAACATGACTAGAATAATCTGTGTTGGTAGTTGTAGAATAGAATACTCTAGTATATTCTGTGAGCCATAGTTAATTAATCATTTAGATGTGCAATAAGTTGGGTCGCGATAGTCCTCACCCTGGGTGAGAAATAGTTATTCTTCATTCCTCTCTTATTACATCAGTACACCACATTTTTACACCCCGTAAATTTTGTCCTACGTTGGAAGTGAAAAGAGAACTTGAGAAAATTTATGTCAGTAAAAAAAAAATAGTATTTCACATGATGTAAAATTGTGAACATAAAAGTATTGTATAAAATACACATATAAATGTAAAATTTGTCATTTAATCACTTATATCTTACTTTTCTTATACCGATTTTTGTGTAGTGAATCGATATGAACGTAATTATTCGTAGCCAAACGTAAATTCTAAAAGTAAGAACGTAAATTCTAAAATACTTTTTGGTGGTCTCTGATGCACAATTCTCACTATAATGTTCACTTATAGTATGTCGACAGAATTAGAGTAAATATATATTAGATAAAACTATTTTACAAGACAAACACAATGATACCATTTATACATGCTAAATTTACATAATTGTGTATATATTAGTGATCAAAGTTATGCGTTAAGGACCGTGCAAAGTCAAGCGCGCCTTATATTTTGGGAAGGAGGGAGTACAATAGAAGCTCAATATTGCACACAATGATTATCATCATACATCATCCCATATATTGTTTATCATTTCACATTCAACTTGACATATATCACAAAGATACAGTCTTCACAAAAAATATATAGGGCCTAATGCCATTTTTGAGGTTGCCTTTGACCATGGTTTAGAGCAATAATATATGACATGCATGTTACACAAATCATACCGTCAAATTTATATGTGAAAGGGGCTTCGAATGATATAATTTTGTAACACACCTCTCATGTATTATTAATGTTACTAATGGTCAAAGACAATCTCAAAAAATGTACTAGACCATATATATCAGGATGGAGGGAGTACCATTTTTAATATTTATATATTATATGTGATTGTCGATATACTAATGGATTAACTAGAAATTTAATTGTATGTCACATAGGAAAACTTACATCAAAGGATGTCAGCAAAACCAGATTGGACACGAAACCATGTATGCACACCTCGCCATAACCTCGCAGGAAACAAAAACATGGATTGCTCATCTTATGCCAGAGGAGGGACGCTTTAGGAATGATCACATTCAAACATGTTTGTGATTGTGTGAGCATTGAACCCACCGTCGGCGACGTGGGAAGGAAGATAAGGGGCAACACGGATGAAATGCCATGTGTTGAAGTCAAGGATTGTGACCTATTAGGGTCTTGAGTCATGGTTATTAGGTTAGGGGCATGGTATTATTTTCTCCTGTTGCAATGCACATGCTCTTTTGCTAGTTATTCTTTATGAAAACACATGATGGGATCCTCGCAAAAGAAAAAAGACACATGATGGGATGATATACAACAATACTAATGGACCCAACAGACAGCGTCGTCGTTCCCCTATCAAGTATATCGGCGATGATGTCGTCCTGCATGCTGGAGCTTGACATTGGTGAACCAATGCCCCAGCAGCAACGAAGGGAAGTGCTCGGTGAGGAAGACGCCAACCAGCATGTCAATGATCTCGTCGGCCTCTCGGTGGTATATATGTCCATTCCTCCTGCCCCTCGAACACCTCCAGACTCGTGATGTCGTTGCTCAGCGCCACCACCTTCTTGCTGACATACACCGCAGCGGCGCCTGCCGAGGCCGCAATGGAGCGGACTCGACCAACCACATCAGCAATCGAGATCGCCATGGTGGGGTCCTTGCAGAGCTCGAGGAGGGTCAGTGGCCCATGCCGGCGACACAACTCCGAGATGGTGCTGAAGATGTGCTGGAGGTTGCCGATGATGGGGAGAGTCCATGGTCCAGGAGGTAGCTGCGGCTTTCTTGGGTTGTTGCTCCTGCCGCCGGCGAGCTTGAGAAGCCAAAGATATAATAGGATGGATAGAGCTATGAAACATAACGTGGCCTCCATGGCACACATGCAACTAGCTTATGGTCAGTTCGTCGCTCAGCCGAGTGATACATAATATAGTGAGCTAGCCTAGCATGCGTACATATAGGAGGCAAGGTATAGACGGAACATGCGTGGAACATACAACATAGCCGAGAGACCTTTCAATGGGTAGAAGCCATATAGCCATCGGCCATGAGTGCCAGCGCATACGTACAGACAGAGATCATGAGTGGAAGCCATAGCCCCTGGTTGGTTCGTAGAGAAAGAAGGAAAATGATAGCAGCCTGCTGTCAGTGTCACGCTCCCATGAATATGACTAAACCGGAAAAGATGGTCGCTCACAAAGCCGGGAGGCCTTTGAATATGTTTCCACACGTCATTGGTCGTGAGAAACTTTGACCGCACAACTGGCTAGTAACCAGATTAGTTTCACTAAAGAAAGTGGTTCGTTCCATTACATCTCACACATGTTGTGATACGGCAGTACAATATTATAGGAACCTCGAATACACATGTCCCCACAACCCCACCTTCCTATGAGGGTATAACACGCGAGTCCGAATCAAACAGTGTGCATCTTATTCAATATACCTTAGAGAGTGTAACCCTGCATGAGGAAATATTTATAATTCTACTTATATTGAACAAATATTTTTTAACTATATATATATATATATATATTATAAGTCGTATGTATTTTTTAATTCTGATTCACATGTTGTTAATCAAAATATTTATATTTCACACTATCAAATCTCATTGAAATATATTGCAACCGATTTCTGCAGCAATGTGCATGCTATCACCTAGTATTCATTAACATGGCAAGTCAATTTCCTACAATCACCTATGATTTTAGTTATAGATAATATAATTCCTACTTACGCAAACAGAGAAAGTTAAAACCCAACCCTATATGCGGTCTATAGCAGGGGAAAAGCGAGGCGATCGCCCATTGACAAACAAAACATGAATCATTTCGCAACGCTTGCTCCCGATTCTGTTTAGTTTCTCGGTTTTTATAATTTTCTAGGTTTTTGTTTTTCCTATGTTTCCTTTTTCAGTTTCTAGTTTCCTGCTTTTTTCCTATTTCCTAATTCCTTCGTCTCATATTAATTGATGCTCAAATGGATGTATCTAGACATATTTCACTGCTAGATACATCTGTTTGAGGGTCAACTAATATGGGATGAAGGGATTGTTTTACCCTTTTAAGTTTCTTTTGAAATTCCGTTTTACTTACATATTTAGTTTCAAATATATAAATAATTGGCCGATATCATGGACATTATTTATAACATGTGAACACCATCTACCTATGGCCAAACTTTCTTTACGTAAATGAATTTTTTGTAAAATAAATGACCATTTATTAAGGGATGTGATTTTTTATAATTATACAACCATATTGAAAAAAAATATGTGAACACTATATTAATTAGATGAACATTTTTTAAATGCATGAACACTTTTAGTTACAACTATATATTTTTCTTTTTTAAAATATGTGAATACTTTGTTGTAGATTCTTGATTTTTTTTAAAAACCTCAAATACTTTTGAAAATGAAACGAAGTTTTCTTATAATATGACAAAAATTGTTCAACAAAACTATTTTGATTTCTCAATTCAATACCGAATGCTAAAAATGTAAATATACAATATCTATCTCTGTTGTTTTTATATGCACATGTTGTGGGCTCTCTTTTTGCACGAACGTCCAGGTTTTTTTAAGCCTTGGCTCTCTTTTTGTACAAAAGTCCATGTTTTTTAGCCTCAGATGTGTCAAGCCAGGTGGCATCGTATCAACATCGATGTGCTAATGGGCATGTGAGCAGCACGGGTGCTAACGCCTGCAATAAGTGATGTATATTTTGCCACCAGTTAGAACAGTATAATTCTATATATCAATATCTGGATTTGTGTTTGGCATGGCCGGTCCCCCGGTTAAAATAGTAAAATGCGGCCAATCCTATTTGACGTCCGCAAATTGAGCCGGCTCGGTCTTTGCTGTTTCCTTTGAGTTGCTACTCCATCTTTTTATTTTTTGCTTTTGTGCTGAAGTTTTTTTTCCTGTTTTTCCTGCGGTTTCTTTCATTGTGAATCTCAGCGTTTTTTGGTGATTTCCTATTTTGGTTTTTGTTCCAATTTTTTCCTGCTGTTTCATTTAGCATCACTGCTGCAAGTTTTTCTGAGTTTTCTGTTGTCGTTTTTCGTTTCCACTTTTTTTGGTTATCTATATCGGTTTCTTACCTTTTTCTGTTTTTGCTTTTTCCTTTTCTTTTTAAAATAAATGATGAACATTTTTTAATCATACTGCACATTTTATTTTAACATTGTAAATATTAATTTAATACAAAGTAAACATTTTTATTACAGGATGAGATTTTCTTACATGGTGATCGGTTTTTAATTGCACCACAAACTTTTTTAAAATGGTGAAACAATTTTTATACACAGTGGCAGATTTTTAATACATGGCAAAGATTTTTTAAATACGTGATGAACATTAATTGGAAACCACAACGAACAATTTATTATGCTTGAATAATTCTAGAAAAACCATGACAAGAAAACCACAAAAAAATGACCAACACACGAATGTACCACCATCTCTCACAAAAGATAGTGAGGCTGACACTGGAGACACATCGACCTGAACTGGGCCCCGGCCCATCATCGCTAAAGTGTGCGCTGCCTCTCATATATGATGTTAATGAGCGTTATATAGGAGGTCTCATAAAAAGTGGTCTATTGCCTGCTTCAAGATAATATACAAGCTTCTGAAGTTCATAATTTTATCAAAGTGGACCCAGTATGAAGGCCCACATGAAAGGCTTTAGAGTGAGCATAGCCAAAACTTCTCATTAGTAGATCTTCAGCTTGCATATTTTTTTTTTCTCAAATGGCTGTTCTAGTATATATTGACAATATGGAATAACTACATTCTAGAATTTTATAGGGATGCCACATGGTTTTAGTTTTTGCGTGGTCCTAGATGCATATGAGCACATCCTTAGTGTGATTTTTATTTGGAAGTCACCTTTGTAAAGTATTTGAAGAAAATAGGATACTTGGTTCCACAACCGAAGGGGTTGAACTTGGTGGCTTCCCATAGGAAGATACTGGACAAATTCATATGAAAACTAGAGAACATGGAAGGTATATTACATTCGTAAAATAAGAGCGTGAAATGTTTTTTGAAAGTACTAATACGTTTGTGCTAGTGGCTATCAAGTTGTTCTTGCCAGTACTCCCAATGATGTGGATGGAAGCAAATCCATCTCGATGGTCAAGCCACCACTGATACCAGAATAATCCAACCATTTGAGCAACATGGAAGATGCACATAATGTTGACAATTGTTGAGTAGATTCCTGAATGTACAACTTCCATCAAAGATTCCAAAGTTTCTATGTTGACGAGCCAACTTAACGTCTTCATAATTGCCAAGGGAGATGGTGTTGTCACAACTACAAGGTGGTTAGGTGTGCACAGCAGGGATAGCATATGATTGTCTTCATATTTAAGTATGGTTGATGTCATTTGTGCGTGGAGAAGAAAATAGATATGAGGAAGCAAGGAAGGAAGTCAATGGTGAGGTGGCATGGTAAAGCAAGTGATATGAGTGAGGCAGTGATCGACTGTTGCTATCGGGTGCCGGCCAAAGGAGGTAGAATGAGTGGATGGGATGCCAAGAAAATAGTTCTAGTGAATCATCTTTAATTTTTTCCAATATATTTTTCTAGTACATAAATGGAATGTGTGCCATTCCATTATTTTGGTCAATGCAATATATTTCCGTGTGCATGAACATTTCTATATATGTCTACATGTCCTTGATGCATCCACGTGGAATAGCTATCAGCTGTAGGTCAGAACTTCTACCTACAGTCATCCCGAATTTTTCAGACATATCCAATGACTCTCGACTTGCCCCACCAGGAAGCACCCAATCAAAGTGGTAGAGCAGGTTTGCCAAAGTGATCTCTAAGGTTGACGCGCCGAATAGCATCCCAGGACATTGCCTTCGTCCAGCACCAAAGGGGGTGAATTCAAAGTGTGTCCCATTGTAATCTAAGTTGTTGTTCTCAAACCTCTCTGGCAAAAAGGCTTCAGGGTGTTTCCAGTACTTTGGATCCCTAGAAACTGCGAAGACATTAATTAATATAGTGGCGCCTTTAAGCAGCTCATAACCCATAATTTTACAATCCATTCTGGCCATGCGTGGGATTAGTGGAGCTGGTAGGTGCAACCTAAGAACCTCCTTAATGACCATTCGCATGTAGTGGAGGTTTCCAAGGTCAATATTTTTTATGATTGTTCGATCTTGACCTAATACTTTTCTTATCTCTAGTTGAGCCTTAAACATTGTTTCAGGATGACGAACGAGCTCTGACATAGCCCATTCCAAAATTGTTCCCGTGGTATCTGTGGCACCAGAAAATATATCCTGCAAATGAAAATTTAGGTACGTTAAATTAGCTCATACTTCTACATGTCCCACTTATAATGAAACAATTTGTGAAACAAAATCTTTCATTTGAAAAAATTGTATGTGGTATTTTGAAGTGAACTAAAGGATTTTTTTTACATACATTGAAGCCCATATGCCTCCCCTCGGGTTACACTTGACAGAGAAAGAGGTGAAAGATCACAATTGCAAAAATGAGACATTCAAGTTTATGAGGAATATGATTTCTGAGTGGTTTGGTCAGGATGTTTGTTTATTTTTATAGAAAACATCACCACTTTATAGTCGACATAGGCATCTCTATACACTAGTGGAAAAACAGGCTTTCCGTCCAGCCCATAAGTCGCGAAGCTGTAGGAACCGCGACCAATGGGACCTTTAGTCATGATTCGAGGTGAACCGCGACCAAAGGTCTGAGCACTGGCGCTCGGTGGCCAGCTGGTGCGTGAGGGCTTTAGTCGCGGTTGGCCAGGCCAACCGCGACTAAAGGCTTTCGGCATTTTAGTCGCGATTGGCCTGGCCAACCGCGACTAAAGCCCTCCCTATATATACCCATCCAGCAGCCAACACTTAGCCATTTGGAGCCATTCTCTTCACAAGTGGGTGTAGGTTTGCTTTTGGTTCCTCTTATGCACATAAGGTGTTTGATGAAATGCCCCAAGAGCATGAAACAAACATGACATGAAGTGTTGGAGCCACACTCTTCGATCGCGTTAGCAACTTGATGAACCTTTGATGTGTCAATATGCATGTGTGTAGTTCATAACAAATGCATGATGGTTAATTATATATTTTATATTATAATAATGCAGATGAATCGGCAATGGATGTACGGTAACCGACTCTCCGGCGAGTTCAAGACGGGTTTGAAAGATTTCCTCGTAGTGGCTAATGCGAACAAGCGGGGGTTTTGTTATCTGTCCATGTGTTATCTGTAAGAATGAGAAGGGTTACTCTTCCTCAAGAGTTGTTCACATGCATCTGTTTGAAGGGTTTCATGCCAAGCTATAATTGTTGGACCAAGCATGGAGAAAGAGGGGTTATAATGGAAGAAGATGAAGAAGGATGATTTCATCGATGAAAGCTATCTTGCTCATTTCGGTGATACTTTCATGGAGGATGTTTGAAGGTGAAGGGAAGGTGAAGAAGAGGCACGTGATGATCCGTTGATGATCTTGGTCGGACCATTGCTGATGCACGGAGACGCTGCGAAACTGAAAAGGAGAGGAGAATTTGGATCGCATGTTAGAGGATCACGAAAGGCGCTGTACCCGGATGCGATGATGGTCTGAAAAAGCTGGGCTGCACATCGGATTTGCTGAAATGGAAGGCGAGGCAGGTGTAGCTGACTCGGCATTTGAAAACTTGCTGAAAATGTTGAAGAATATGTTTCCAAAGGATAACGAGTTGCCCGCCATGCGCACGAAGCAAAGAAGGTTGTCGCCCTCTAGGTTTAGAGGTTACAAGATACATGCATGCATCAACGATCGCATCCTCTACCGCGGTGAATACGAGAATTTGAATGAATGCCCGGTATGCACCGCATTGCGTTATAAGATCGAGTCGATGACCCCGGTGACGATGTTGAGGGCCGAAACCGGAAGAGGGTTCCGCCAAGGTGATGTGGTATGCTCCTATAATACCACGGTTGAAACGTCTGTTCATGAACAAAAAGCATGCCAAGTTGTTGCGATGGCACAAAGAGAAACGTAAGTCGGACGGGGAGTTGAGACACACCGCAGATGGAACGCAATGGAGAAAGATCGACAGATGGTTCAAAGATTTTGCAGCTGACGCAAGGAACATAAGATTTGCTCTAAGTACGGATGGCATGAATCCTTTTGGCGAGCGAGCTCCAGCCATAGCACTGCCCGTGACTCTATGCATCTACAACCTTCCTCCTTGGTTGTGCATGAAGCGGAAGTTCATTATGATGCCAGTGCTCATCCAAGGTCCGAAGCAACCCGGCAACGACATCGATGTGTACCTAAGGCCATTAGTTGATGAACTTTTATAGCTGTGGGGTGGTGTCCGTGTGTGGGATGAGCACAAACAAGAGGAATTTGACCTCTGAAGTTGCTTTTCGTAACCATCAACGATTGGCCTGCTCTTAGTAACCTTTCGGGACTGTCAAATAAGGGATACAATGCATGCACGCACTGCTTACATGAGACTGAAAGTGTACATTTGCCAAATTGTAAAAAGAACGTGTACCTTGGGCATCGTCGATTTCTTCCGAAAATTCATCCAGTAAGAAAGAAAGGCAAGCATTACAACGGCAAGGCAGATCACCGGCGAAGCCTGCGGAACGCACTGGTGCTGAGGTATTTGATATGGTCAAGGATTTGAAAGTCATCTTTGGAAAGGTCTGGCGGACAATCAGTTCGAAGGGAGCCGACGGCACGCAGCCATGTGGAAGAAGAAATCTATATTCTGGGAGCTAGAATATTGGAAAATCCTAGAAGTCCGCTCTGCAATCGACGTGATGCACGTTACGAAGAATATTTGCGTGAACCTCCTAAGCTTCTTGGGCGTGTATGGGAAGACAAATGATACAAAGGAAGCACGGCAGGACCAGCAACGTTTGAAAGACCACGATGACCGGCATCCGGAATGGTTTCAAGGTCGTGCCAGCTACGCTCGACCAAAGAAGAGAAGGTCATCTTTTTGAATGCCCGAGCAGTATGAAGGTCCCGTCTGGATTCTCGTCCAATATAAAGGGAATAATAAACATGGCGGAGAAAAAGTTCCAAAACCTGAAGTCTCACGATCGCCACGTGATTATGACGCAATTGCTTCCGATTGCTTTGAGGGGCTCCTGCGGAAAATGTTCGATTAGCCATTGTGAAGCTATGTGCATTCCTCAATGCAATCTCTCGAAGGTAATCAATCCAAAGTTCTACCACGGTTACTGAACGATGTGATCCAATGTCTTGTCGGTTTCGAGTTGGTGTTCCGCCATCCTTCTTCAATATTATGACGCACCTCCTGGTTCACCTAGTCGAAGAGATTTCCGTTCTCGGTCCTGTATTTCTACACAATATGTTCCCCTTGAGAGGTTCATGGGAGTATTAAAGAAATATGTTCAGTAACCGTGCTAGGCGAAGGAAGCATCGCCAAGGGCTATGGAAATGAGGAGGTAATTGAGTTTTGTGTTGACTTTGTTCCGACCTTAAGCCGATTGGTCTTCCTCGATCGCGGCACGAGGGGAGACTAAGTGGAAAAGGCACGATCGGAAGGAAATCAACGATATGTATGGACGGCCATTCTCTGACTGAAGCACACCACACTGTACTGACCAATTCCAGCTTGGTGGCTCCGTACTTTGAGAAACACAAGAATATTTTACGTTCTGACAACCCGGGGAAGCCTGAATCCTGGATTAGGAAGGCCCACATGGAGACTTTCGGCAGTTGGTTGAGAAAACATTTAATGAATGACAATGATGTTGTAGATCAGCTGTACATGTTGGCCAAGACACCATCTTCGACTATAACGACTTTCCAAGGGTACGAGATAAATGGGAATACATTTTACACGATCGCCCAAGATAAAAAGAGCACCAACCAAAACAGTGGTGTCCGCTTTGATGCAGCAACCGAGAATGGGCAAAAGGTCACATATTATGGTTACATAGAGGAGATATGGGAACTTGACTATGGACCCTCCTTTAAGGTCCCTTTGTTCCGGTGCAAATGGTTCAAGCTAACAGGAGGTGGGGTAAAGGTGGACCAGCAATACGGAATGACAATGGTGGATTTCAACAATCTTGGTTACCTTGACGAACCATTCGTCCTAGCGAAAGATGTCGCTCAGGTTTTCTATGTGAAGGACATGAGTAGCAAACCGAGGAAACGGAAAGATAAGAAAACGATCAAGACATCATGCGATGATCCAAAGCGCCACATTGTTCTTTCGGGGAAAAGAAACATCGTGGGAGTGGAGGACAAGATGACATGTCGAAGATTATAATATGTTTGCTGAAATTCCGCCCTTCAAAGTGAACACCGACCCAAGCATTAAGTTAAATGATGAGGATGCTCCATGGATACGGCACAATCGTAAGCAAGCGAGGACACAAGGGAAGAATTGATGTGTAATAATTTATTGTACCAAACTTTGTATTTGGTCGATGAACTGAATGATGTATCAAACCTTTTGTCAAACCTTCAAGGGATTAGTTTTATTTTCCTGATTTTTTCGATATATAATTGTATTTTTAAGATTTTAAAATGAATTAGTTTTATTTTTCTGATTTTAAAAGGAAAAAGGAAGAAGAAGAAAGAAGGAAAAGGAAAAAAAAAAGAAAAAAAAAAGAAAAAAAGGAAAAACAGAAGAAAAAAACAAAGCAGAAGAAAAAAGGAAAAAGCAGAAGAAAAAAACAAACAGAAGAAAAACATAAGAAAAAACAAATGCAGAAGAAAAACAGAAGAAAAAGGAAAAAGGAAGAAAGGAAGAAAAAAAAGAAAAACAAGAAAAAGGAAGAAACAAATGAAAAAAAAAAAAAGAAGAAAGGAAGAAAAAAAGAAGAAAAACAAGAATTTAAAATGAATTAGTTTTATTTTCTGATTTTTGATATATAATTGTATTTTTAAGATTTTAATAACATAAATAAATAAGTAATTAGAAACTTTAATAGCAAAAATAATTATCATAAAGTAAAATAAATAAGTAACTAGAAACAAAATAAAATAAAATAAATAAGTTTTTTGTTGTAAGTAGAAACAACACAAAATAAATAAAGCAAAAATGAAAACAAAAACAGGCAAAAATAAAAATATGCCACCTATTGGGCCACCACGGCCTGAATACGACTATAAACCCATTAATGGGCCAGGATTCAGGCCCGCAGAAGGCCCAATAGGCCCACAGGCTAATAGTAACAGAATAGGCCCGTAAGCCTGCATTTGAGAGGAGCTCGAAGTGGTGGCGCAGCCGCGCTTATAAACCACTGTCGAAGCCTCTCGGCTAGCGAGGTGGGACTAAACATCCCACCGCACCGCGCCAGTTCCAGCACGGACCTTCAGTCGCGGCCGGGGAGGCGGACCGCGACTAAAGGGTACCCTTTAGTCGCGGTTGTTGTCCCCAGCCGCGACTAAAGGGTCTTTCTGCGCGGGAACGGAAGCGGCGGCAAAAACCTTTAGTCGCGGCTGGGGAGGCGGACCGCGACTAAAGGTACCCTTTAGTCGCGGCTGGTGAGGCGGACCGCGACTAAAGGTACCTGTCACACCCTAGCTAGTTCATGCATTAGAGTGTTGCATCATGTCTAATTTGTTCCAACAGAAACTTGAAATGGGATTGCCAGAACCCCCAGCCCCCTCTGAAACAACTAGGGTTTGCTAAAAATATTTTCGATGAACCTGAAATGCCCTTCTAAAATGTCCATCATTTTTGTCTTGGTCCAGAAGCTCTGCCAAAAGTGATGCACAATTTCCTAGGTCATCTTTGGGTCTTTGAATTAAATCATAGCTATTTGAATTTGGGCATTTAAAATTTATAAAATATTTCAAATGTCCAAATATCTCCAAACTAAATGCTTCATGTTGGAAATATTCCAACATTGGACCAGGATTATTTTGGTGAATTTTAGAACCTTTCGGTATTTTAAATAACTCAACAAAGTTGCGAGAAAAATAGAAAAAGAAAAAAAAAAGCGAAAAACTTACTGGCGCCGCTTAGTCGGCCCACTGGCCGCCCAGCCCGCCACACCGCCAATGAGCTGCTTGGCTTGCCAGGCAGGCAGCCAAGGTGCTCGGCGGCGGCACCGCAGCTCGCCACGCAGCTGCTCGCCGTCTCGCCGCTTCCCCCGCCTCGCCACGTCGGGATCGACCCTCGCTCTCCCCGCACCCCCAGACGCCCCTCTCCTCCTGGTTCGTCCCCTCGCTCCCCCACGCCATGGCCGACGCCACCGCCGCCTTTCCACCGTCGTGCCGCGCCCTCCGTCGTCCCCACGCCGCGCCACCGTGTCGAGACGCTCCGCCGTCGTCGACTCCTTCGAGCTAGCCGAGCCCGCGCTTCGCGTGCCCAGCCGCCGCACTAAGCTTCGCCTCAAGCGCCACCGCCGGAGATCCCCGCGCCGTCACCGCGCTGCAGCCGTCCCCGACCACGCCGTCTCGCACCGTCGCGTCGCTGTGAGCTTAGCAACCTCCTCGACCTCTCTCTCTCGCTTCCGTGCACCACAGCGAGCCACGAGATCGCCGCGACGCACCGCCGCGGACCTCGTCGCCGACGTGCCCCGGCCGCTTTTCGGTCACTTCACCGTGTCCATCGCGTTCACCACGACGCGATGGAGCTAACCACGCACTCCACGCACCTCACCGCACCCCACAAAGACGAGTTCACTCTCACCCGAGCTCCGGTGGCCGCCAAACTTCGCCGCGCGTAACTCCGCCACCCCGAGCCCAACGGACTCGCCAGAGCTGCGGCTCGTCCTCAGCTCCGCTCTGGTGGTCGCCGCGCCCTGTTTGGTGGCCGAAACGCCAAAAACCACTTTCGCCGCCGCGTCGGGCTCGCCGGCGGCTAAACGCCGGTGGGTTTGACCCCGGGTTTGACCACGGGTGGGCCCAGGTTGACCCCCGTGGGTCTATGACATGTGGGCCCAGCCCTGCTAATTAAACTAGTTTAGTTTTAATCAAATACTAATTAAACTAACCCCACTGACATGCGGGACCCACTGGTCAGTTTGACCTGACCAGCCCGTTGACCCACTGACGTCATCATGACGCAGTGCTGACGCAATATTTAAATTATTGGAATTATTTTTACACAGGAAATTCCAGAAATTGTTTCAAACTTCAAAAATTCATATAAAATCAACCATAGCTCCAAATGGGACAAATTATATATGAAAAATGATCAGAAAAATCCAATCTTTCCATCTGTACAGGTTTCATGCATGTTTACAGAAGCTAACCCACTGTTTATGGCAGAACAAGTTTAAGCACTTTAAATGATCATAATGAGTTTGGAAATTGCATCTTTAGTTCAAGATGCTTCAAACTCATTTGGTCCTAGTTGCATTAGCCCAAAGCACTCATTTTGCCATGTCTCATTGCATGCATCATATTGTTGCATCTTGTTTGGTAATGCCTGTGTATCGGTGTTCCGCGGCAGTTCGGCCTCGAGGAGTACCGTGATAACCCCGACGAAGAACAATATCCGTGTAACGACCCGTCAGGCAAGCAACCAACCATTTGATCATATCGATAAAATCCCATGTTCTTGCTCCTGCTCTCATTTACTGCATTAAGACAACGCGATTCAAACTGCTGTGTGCTGCGGTAGTTGAACCCATTTCCTCTGCATGACCTGTCATTGCCACAGTAACTAGATGAAACCCACTAGCATGTGTAGGAGTTGATTGAGCCATATGATTGTGTTGTTCCTACCTTGCTATGCCTGCTATGCTTAGAGTCGTGTCGTCCGGTTCATCCGGTGATGGCTAGAGTGAAATGATCGAGTCGGTACGAGAGTAAGGTGTTGAACACGATTTGGTAAAGGTATCGATGAAAGGCCATGTAGGAGTACATGGTGGGTTGTTTCATTGAGGCCGTCCTTAAGCACTGAGATCTGTATGTGTGATTTAAGATTCAGCTACTACCATGCATTGGGCCCGAAACCAATGGACCCTCTCGGCTTCTTATTCACCCTAGCCTTCGGTCCAGGAGTTGCAAGTAGTTTCTGGTGTTTGTAGCCTACTGGAGGCCGTGGACAGCGCTGACCGTAGGGGTGGGCTGTGATGCGGTAGGTACGTGGCACGGTGTACGGATGCCCGCTTGGTATCTCGGGAACCCTGTTCACATCGTTTGAGGCTGTGAGCGAGACTTCGGCCGGAACTCCTCATAGATGGAACTCAAATAGGCGATAAACCTGGACTAGGGGCTTAGGTGTCTAGGTAGGTCGTGGCCGACACCCACGTTGGGCTTCCGCTTGAAGGTTGCCGAGTACATGTCGTGTAAACGGCGATAAGTGGTGAGAGCGTGTATGAAGAAGTACACCCCTGCAGGGTTAATATCATCTATTCGAATAGCCGCGTCCGCGGTTAAGGACTACTTGGTTGCCTATACAGTTCATAGACAAGTAAATGGATACTACTAAAAGCCTCAAGATAAGCGTGAGTGCCGAGGATGGCTTCCCCGTAGGAAGACGGGGTTGGATCCTCGGTGGTGTATTGAAATGATGAGTAGTGGACTCGAGTGCGCAAAACTATTTCAAGTTGGTGTCTCGTAGGATAGCTTAGCCATGAGTCAAAGCTGGCTTGCTGCAATAACCCCACCAACCCTTCTTGATAATGTGCATGTATGTAGGGTCTGATGTAAGTCTTGCTGAGTACCTTTGTACTCATGTTGCATTAATTTACATTTTTCAGAAGATGCCACAAACCCTGCTGACGGGTTCTTCGTAGACGTTGACATCGACGAGTAGACTAAGGCCCAGGTGGTGATCCTGTGCAAGAGAAGGACCTTGTAGTATAGCTAGGCTTACCCTAGCCTCTTTTATTTTACTAGTTGTCTGTACTCAGACAAAACAACTCCGCTGTGGCTTGTATGCTTGTATGACTTGTATGTGGGTCGTGTGACCCGTACTTGTGTGTATGATATGAATGGCTCCCTGAGCCTTTAAATAAAGTACTTGTGTCGTAGAGTCATGTTGTGATGCCTTGTTGTATTTGCACATATCGAGCATATTGTGTGTATGATTGAAATGCTTGGTATGTGTGGGATCTGACTATCTAGTTGTTTATCTTTAGTAGCCTCTCTTACCGGGAAATGTCTCCTAGTGTCTCCACTGAGCCTTGGTAGCTTGCTACTGCTCCGGAACACTTAGGCTGGCCGGCATGAGTCCTTCTTCGTTCCTGTGTCTGTCCCTTCGGGGAAATGTCACGCATTGAGTACCGGAGTCCTGTTAGGCCGCTACAGCCCGGTTTGCGAGTCCTGCTAGCCTAGTGCTACAGCCCGTAACTTACTTGCTGTTGACCGACACGTTCGATGCTGGGTCATGGATGCCTGTCCCTGTAAGTCTGTGCCACTTTGGGTTTACGACTAGCCATGTCAGCCCGGGCTCCTTTTCATATGGATGCTAGCGACACTATCATATACGTGTGCCAAAAGGCGCAAACGGTCCCGGGCCAAGGTAAGGCGACACCCGTTGGGTTACCGTGCGTGAGGCCGCAAAGTGATATGACGTGTTACAGGCTAGATCGATGTGACATTGAGTCGGGGTCCTGACAGCGTTGGCATCAGAGCCGGACTGCCTGTAGGTTCTCCAAGCCAAACTGGTCGATGTTGAGTCTAGAAATGCTTTAGTTATATGTAGGGGAATTGATTGTGGGATGGTACGTAAGGCTCATTTTATTCCTTTATCTCATGATATTCTGATCTGAGTCAGTCCATTCTTCCATCGGGGGTTAAGGATTAGGATCTCTTCTCTCTATTAGGCTCACGTGTTACTAATCAGTAGTACCTTGTAGGTTTGATGGTTACAAGCCTGGTTCAGTTTTACTATCCTGTTATGTTACTAAATTGGACCCAGAACCTTGATATGATATTGTTGAGTGGTTGTGCAGATCCTTGTGAAATGTCTCAATCCTTTGAGCATTTACAGTCGTTATGCTGTCCAAATTCCGCTAGAAATACTAATGTCTTTGCATTGTGGTTGTGCTTCCAGATGGCCACTCGTGATCACAATCAAGTGGTTCGTCTGACCAGATGCATTGGTGTGACCGGTCATACAACCATGCTAGTTCGGGTTATGATCGAAGCGGGATACCGTTGGTACCCCGAATACACAGTTGAAGAGCAGTATCGAGATTTTAATCAAAGTCAGTATCTTTGCACCGTCAGGGTGTTCCCCTCTTATCCTGGTTGCACCGAGGCCCTTCACAGCTCCTATGGGCTTGGTGTTACTATTGATATGGCGGTTCAAGATGCTGCATATTCTATGATGACCATTATACGAGCCAGGACTGGGCTGCTCCGCAACACCGACTTTCGGTATATGCCGAGTTCACTTCCTGGAGCGTTTGGTTATCTTCGAGCCATCTATGCTGATTCCAGTCAGGAGGACTCCCTAACCCGTACTACCGCTGAGTTGCTCGAGGACAAGGACCGAGAGAGTCGGGCCTTGAGGATGGAGCTCTTCAATGCCCGTGCTGATCACTGGGCTACCTTGACTCGCTTTGCACCGGCTGTTCAAGCTGGTTATATGGATATGAGAGATTTGTATCCTGTCAGGGCTGCTCTGCCGGACATGATGGACTGGCGTGATGTGGGGGGCATCACCCCACCTCGTGGTCCTCGCTTGCCACCGTTCGTAGGTCCAAGACCTCACCCTTGCCCTTACGGTCCACAGGCTCTCAGACCGCCTGCTCCCCGAACGATCACGTTGAACTCCTGTGTTACGGAGGAGACTTCTATGAGAACTACTACGGAGACGTCTGAGTTAGTAGTAGTCCCACTAGTATTGTAACAGTTGTATTTCCACCGTCCTGCGTGACTCGTGGAATATGACTTAGTGTGTACTAATCCCGGAGGTGTAGCAAAAATAATGTATAGGAGCTTGGTGTGCCTCCGTTGAGATGTAATCTTCCTTTCACCGTAGTAGTACTTTGTTTGGTCTTGTACTAAACCTTGTATGGTGTGTATGACGATGGAATAAGAAAGCAGTTTCTGTATCTGCCATGTCATACGGATGATCATCTCGCATTCCAAGTTATCCATTACATTCTACCTTTCTATGTCAGAAACTTGCCATCCTGGACTAAATCCTTGTTTTGTTTCCCTAGGATGGTTAACACCCGCAACAACCCTGCTCCGCCAGAGCAGGCCGAAGGCAGTGGAGTTGGAGAAGCAAACCTGCCTCACCCTCCTTCTCTGGCCGAAGTTATGCTAGAGGCCGAGAGAAACAAACGGGAGACCAACCGTTTGCTGGAGCGTATCGAACAGAACACAGCCCATCATCCGAGAAACAACCTGGTGTCGCTCAGCGACTTCATCAAGTTACACCCACCTACCTTCCACCACTCAGTCGAGCCTCTCGACGCCGATGACTGGCTTCGCAGCATCACTCACAAGCTGCGTTCTGCACTGGTAGCTGAGGCGGACAAGGTCACCTTTGCTGCATATCATCTTGAAGGCCCCGCCAGTCTCTGGTGGGAGAACTATATGGCTATGCGCCCAGTTGGCCATGTCACTACTTGGGCAGAATTCAGCGAGGCTTTCCGTGAACATCACATTCCGGAGGGTCTCATGGATCGCAAACGTGAGGAGTTCTGCAGTTTCACACAAGGTCGTCTCTCTGTGGACGCCTATAGTAGAGAGTTCGGTAACCTCGCACGCTATGCAACTGAAGAAGTTTCCACTGACGCCAAGAAACAGGCAAGGTTCCGCAAGGGACTTAGCCCCGAGCTCCGCCGAGATCTCCGTCTGCATGAGTGCACCTCTTTCCAGAAGCTTGTCAACAAAGCCATCAGCGCTGAAACTGGTCAGACTGATTTCGAAGCAACACGCAAGCATGGCCGTGACATGGGTTCCTCATCCGTGCTTTGGACCACGAAGCGCCGTGTGGGTGCCTAATACGCCTCGCCACCCAGATTCACACCGAGGCCATCCTTTCAGCGCCTCGCCCGCTTCAGCAAGATGCACCAGCTAGGCCCTATGGTGGACCAACCAACAACGCTCCTCTGGCGCCAGCCCGTGGCGTGTTTCAAGTGTGGGGAATCAGGCCACTACATGCGCGATTGTCCCCGCACCAACCCCAATCAGCCTGCAAAGCTGTTGGCGCGGCAAGCCAGCAGAAAGGTGTTCTATGCCAAGCCGCCACCACCGCCCGTGGCCATGTTAATTGTGTCTCACCGAGGAGGCCCAAGAGGATCCCAACGCCGTGCTCGATGCGCTTCTTGTTAATTGCCACCCGGCATCCGTTCTTTTCGATACTGGAGCATCTCATTCATTCATATCTGAAAGCTATGCTCGCTTGCACAACACTTCATTCAGTGATATGCCCACATCCATGGTAATTCAAACCCCGGGATCCAAATGGCAAACTTCTAGAGTAAGCCATGGTAATGAAATTCAGGTCGACAGACTTGTTTTCCTTGCATCGTTGATAGCTCTCAAATCTTCGGATATAAATATCATCTTGGGTATGGACTGGATGTCAGCCCATCATGCCAAGATTGATTGTTTCCCTAGGACTGTTCAACTTACGCACCCCTCGGGAAAGATAGTCAATGTCTTGACCCGAATATCCAAGCGCCAACTATACTCTCTTAATGCCACCATTGCGCCTCAAGACGCTCCGTAGTCCGTGACTTTCCGGATGTCTTTCAGAAGAATTGCCGGTGTTCCACCGACGAGATGTTGAATTCGTGATAGATCTCATTCCAGAACTGTCCCAATTTCTAGAAGACCCTATAAGATGGCACCCCTAGAACTAGCCGAACTTAAGAAACAACTCGATGAGGCCTTGCAAAAGGGTTTCATCCGTCCTAGTTCATCTCCTTGGGCTTGCCCCGTTCTCTTCGTCAAGAAGAAGGATGGTACGGATCGGATGGTTGTAGATTATCGACCCGTCAACTTGGTCACAATTAAGAACAAGTATCCGCTCCCCAGGATCAACGATCTGTATGATCAGCTCGCAGGATCCTCAGTCTTCTCTAAGATGGATTTGAGGTTAGGCTACCATCAAATCAAAATTCGAAACGGGGACATTCCTAAAACGGCTTTTGTTACTCGTTATGGCCAATACGAGTACACCGTCATGTCCTTCGGTCTAACCAACGCCCCAGCCACCTTCTCCCGGTTAATGAACTCAATCTTCATGGAATATTTGGATAAATTCGTCGTGGTTTACCTCGATGACATACTCATCTATTCCAAGAACGAGGAAGAACATGCCGAACATCTAAGGCTAGTGTTGATGAAACTTCGAGAGCATCGCCTTTATGCCAAATTTTCTAAATGCGAATTTTGGCTGCCAGAAGTGACCTATCTAGGGCATGTAATTTCTGGTAAAGGTATTGCTGTAAACCCCGAGCGAGTTCAAGCCGTCCTTAATTGGACTCCACCTGAATCGGTCAAGCAAGTTCGGAGTTTCCTTGGCTTAGCGAGCTATTGTCGCCGCTTCGTCGAGAACTTCTCCAAAGTTGCTAAACCTCTAATCGAACTCCTCAAGAAAGATAAAAAGTTCGAGTGGACTCCACAATGTGAGCACAGCTTCCGAGAACTGAAAAGACGTTTAACTTCGCTCCGTCTTTGGTACCACCAGATTTCTAAGGACTTTGTTATCTATTACGACGCCTCGACAAGGACTAGGCTGTATTCTCATGCAAGATCGACACGTAATTGCTTATGGTTCACGGCAATTACACCCACATGAGGAAAACTACCCTACTCATGATCTAGAGCTTGCAAATGTGGTCTATGCACTCAAAACCTGGCGACATTACCTTCTTGGTAATCGCTATGCGAAATCTACACCGATCACCAAAGTCTGAAATATATATTCACCCAACCAGATTTGAATCTCAGGCAAAGACGTTGGGTAGAGTTGATTTCAGATTTCGACTTAGGGATAACTTATACCCCAGGAAAAGCCAACGTCATGGCTGATGCGCTAAGTCGTAAATCTTACTGCAACAACCTGATGTTGCAACAAAGTCAACCACTTCTCCACGAGGAATTTCGGAAGCTCAACCTTCACATTGTTCCTCGAGGGTTCCTTTCCACCTTGGTGGCGAAACCTTTCCTTACGGATCAGATCATCAAGGCCCAAAAGGTAGATCCGGGAATTTCCCGCATCAAAAGAAACATCAAAAAAGGAGTTGCGGATTGTTTCTCCATTGATGATCAAGGAGTCGTATACTTCGGAACCCGTCTAGTGGTTCCTAAAGTACGAAACCTGCGGCGATTGATCCTTAAGGAAGCTCATGAATCCCCTCTCACCATTCATCCCGGTGGCACTAAAATGTATCAGGACCTACGCCAGAGGTTCTGGTGGACTAGGATGAAGAGAGACATTGCTCAATATGTTGCTAACTGCGACGTCTGTCGTCGTGTAAAAGCAGAGCATCAACGGCCTGCTGGCACCCTTCAACCTCTAGCTATTCCTGAATGGAAATGGGATAAAATTAGTATGGATTTCATCACTGGTTTTCCCAGGACCAAGAGAGGGAATAATGCTATCTTTGTCGTTATCGACCGCCTTTCCAAAGTAGCCCATTTCTTACCTGTTCGCGAGAGTATAACCGCTAGTCAGCTAGCCGATTTGTACATCTCCCGAATAGTATCTCTTCATGGTGTTCCATTGGAAATAAACTCGGATCGAGGAAGTCTCTTCACCTCTCGATTTTGGGAAAGTTTCCAAAACGCTATGGGAACCCATCTTTCCTTTAGCACTGCTTTTCACCCTCAATCAAGTGGTCAAGTAGAACGTGTCAACCAAATCCTAGAAGACATGCTTCGAGCTTCTGTTATCTCATTCGGAATGGATTGGGAGAAATGCCTTCCATTTGCCGAATTTGCTTATAACAACAGCTATCAATCTAGCTTGGGCAAAGCACCTTTTGAAGTTCTCTATGGACGAAGGTGTCGAACACCTCTTAACTGGTCAGAAACCGGGGAAAGACAATTCTTTGGCCCGGATATGATCCAGGAAGCAGAAGAGCAAGTTCGCATCGTTCGTGAAAAGTTGAAAACAGCCCAATCTCGTCAAAAGAGTCAATATGACCGAAAACATAAGGCTATGACTTACGAGGTTGACGAGAAGGCTTATCTTCGGGTTACTCCTCTGAAGGGAACCCATCGCTTCGGTATCAAGGGCAAATTGGCTCCTCGCTACATTGGACCCTTTCGCATTCTTGCCAAACGAGGAGAAGTTGCCTACCAATTGGAACTACCTCCGCATCTCTCCAAAGTCCACGATGTCTTCCACGTTTCTCAACTCAGGCGTTGCTTCTCGGATCCTATCCGTGGAGTGGACCACGAAACGCTTGATCTTCAGGATAATCTCACATATCGAGAATACCCGTTCAGATCTCGATCAAGCCGAGCGTACCACTCGACGGCATAATATCAAGTTTCTCAAGGTTCAATGGTCGCACCATTCTGAGAAGGAAGCTACATGGGAAAGGGAGGATCGTCTTCGACTTGAGTACCCCGCCCTCTTCCCGGAGGAACCTAAATCTCGGGACGAGATTCTTTTGAGTGGGGGTGAGTTGTCACACCCTAGCTAGTTCATGCATTAGAGTGTTGCATCATGTCTAATTTGTTCCAACAGAAACTTGAAATGGGATTGCCAGAACCCCCAGCCCCCTCTGAAACAACTAGGGTTTGCTAAAAATATTTTCGATGAACCTGAAATGCCCTTCTAAAATGTCCATCATTTTTGTCTTGGTCCAGAAGCTCTGCCAAAAGTGATGCACAATTTCCTAGGTCATCTTTGGGTCTTTGAATTAAATCATAGCTATTTGAATTTGGGCATTTAAAATTTATAAAATATTTCAAATGTCCAAATATCTCCAAACTAAAATGCTTCATGTTGGAAATATTCCAACATTGGACCAGGATTATTTTGGTGAATTTTAGAACCTTTCTGGTATTTTAAATAACTCAACAAAGTTGCAGAAAAATAGAAAAAGAAAAAAAACAGAAAGCAGAAAACTTACCTGGCGCCGCTAGCCGGCCCACCTGGCCGGCCCAGCCCGGCCACCGCGCCAGCGAGCTGCTTGGCTTGCCAGGCAGGCAGCCAAGGTGCTCGGCGGCGGCACCGCAGCTCGCCACGCAGCTGCTCGCCGTCTCGCCGCTTCCCCCGCCTCGCCACGTCGGGGATCGACCCCTCGCTCTCTCCGCACCCCAGACGCCCCTCTCCTCCTGGTTCGTCCCCTCGCTCCCCCACGCCATGGCCGACGCCACCGCCGCCGCACCACCGTCGTAGCCGCGCCCTCCGTCGTCCCCACGCCGCGCCACCGTGTCCAGACGCTCCGCCGTCGTCGACTCCTTCGAGCTAGCCGAGCCCCGAAGCGCTTCGCGTGCCCGGCCGCCGCACTAAGCTTCGCCAAGCGCCACCGCGGAGATCCCTTCGCCGTCACCGCCGCTGCAGCCCGTCCCCGACCACGCCGTCGCACCGTCGCGTCCGCTGTGAGCTTAGCAACCTCCTCGACCCTCTCTCTCGCTTCCGTGCACCACAGCGAAGCGACGAGATCGCCGACGCACCGCCATGGACCTCGTCGCCGACGTGCCCCCGGCCGTTTTCCGGTCACTTCACCGTGTCCATCGCGTTCACCACGACGCGATGGAGCTAACCACGCACTCCACGCACCTCACCGCACCCCACAGCACGAGTTCACTCTCACCCGAGCTCCGGTGGCCGCCAAACTCGCCGCCGGCGCCAACTCCGGCCACCCCGAGCCCAACGGACTCCGCCAGGAGCTGCGGCTCGTCCTCAGCTCCGCTCTGGTGGTCGCCGCGCCCTGTTTGGTGGCCGAAACGCCAAAAACCACTTTCGCCGCCGCGTCGGGCTCGCCGGCGGCTAAACGCCGGTGGGTTTGACCCCGGGTTTGACCACGGGTGGGCCCAGGTTGACCCCCGTGGGTCTATGACATGTGGGCCCAGCCCTGCTAATTAAACTAGTTTAGTTTTAATCAAATACTAATTAAACTAACCCCACTGACATGCGGGACCCACTGGTCAGTTTGACCTGACCAGCCCGTTGACCCACTGACGTCATCATGACGCGAAGGTTGACGTAATATTTAAATTATTGGAATTATTTTTACACAGAAATTCCGAAATTGTTTCAAACTTCAAAATTCATATAAAATCAACCATAGCTCCAAATGGGACAAATTATATATGAAAAATGATCAGAAAAATCCAATCTTTCCATCTGTACAGGTTTCATGCATGTTTACAGAAGCTAACCCACTGTTTATGGCAGAACAAGTTTAAGCACTTTAAATGATCATAATGAGTTTGGAAATTGCATCTTTAGTTCAAGATGCTTCAAACTCATTTGGTCCTAGTTGCATTAGCCCAAAGCACTCATTTTGCCATGTCTCATTGCATGCATCATATTGTTGCATCTTGTTTGGTAATGCTCTGTATCGGTGTTCCGCGGCAGTTCGGCCTCGAGGAGTACCGTGATAACCCCGACGAAGAACAATATCCGTAACGACCCGTCGAACAAGCAACCAACCATTTGATCATATCGATAAAATCCCATGTTCTTGCTCCTGCTCTCATTTATCGCATTAAGACAACGCGATTCAAACTGCTGTGTGCTGCGGTAGTTGAACCCATTTCCTCTGCATGACTGTCATTGCCACAAGAATTAGATGAAACCCACTAGCATGTGTAGGAGTTGATTGAGCCATATGATTGTGTTGTTCCTACCTTGCTATGCCTGCTATGCTTAGAGTCGTGTCAGGTCAGGTTCATCTGGGTGATGGCTAGAGTGAAATGATCGAGTCGGTACGAGAGTAAGGTGTTGAACACGATTTGGTAAAGGTATCGATGAAAGGCCATGTAGGAGTACATGGTGGGTTGTTTCATTGAGGCCGTCCTTAAGCACTGAGATCTGTATGTGTGATTTAAGATTCAGCTACTACCATGCATTGGGCCCGAAACCAATGGACCCTCTCGGCTTCTTATTCACCCTAGCCTTCGGTCCAGGAGTTGCAAGTAGTTTCTGGTGTTTGTAGCCTACTGGAGGCCGTGGACAGCGCTGACCGTAGGGGTGGGCTGTGATGCGGTAGGTACGTGGCACGGTGTACCGGATGCCCGTTTGGTATCTCGGGAACCCTGTTCACATCGTTTGAGGCTGTGAGCGAGACTTCGGCCGGAACTCCTCATAGATGGAACTCAAATAGGCGATAAACCTGGACTAGGGGCTTAGGTGTCTAGGTAGGTCGTGGCCGACACCCACGTTGGGCTTCCGCTTGAAGGTTGCCGAGTACATGTCGTGTAAACGGCGATAAGTGGTGAGAGCGTGTATGAAGAAGTACACCCCTGCAGGGTTAATATCATCTATTCGAATAGCCGCGTCCGCGGTTAAGGACTACTTGGTTGCCTATACAGTTCATAGACAAGTAAATGGATACTACTAAAAGCCTCAAGATAAGCGTGAGTGCCGAGGATGGCTTCTCCGTAGGAAGACGGGTTGGATCCTCGGTGGTGTATTGAAATGATGAGTAGTGGACTCGAGTGCGCAAAACTATTTCAAGTTGGTGTCTCGTAGGATAGCTTAGCCATGAGTCAAAGCTGGCTTGCTGCAATAACCCCACCAACCCTTCTTGATAATGTGCATGTATGTAGGGTCTGATGTAAGTCTTGCTGAGTACCTTTGTACTCATGTTGCATTAATTTACATTTTTCAGAAGATGCCACAAACCCTGCTGACGGGTTCTTCGTAGACGTTGACATCGACGTAGTAGACTAAGGCCAGTGGTGATCCTGTGCAAGAGAAGGACCTTGTAGTATAGCTGAGGCTTACCCTAGCCTCTTTTATTTTACTAGTTGTCGTACTCGGACAAAACAACTCATTGTGGCTTGTATGCTTGTATGACTTGTATGTGGGTCGTGTGACCCGTACTTGTGTGTATGATATGAATGGCTCCTGAGCCTTTAAATAAAGTACTTGTGTCGTAGAGTCATGTTGTGATGCCTTGTTGTATTTGCACATATCGAGCATATTGTGTGTATGATTGAAATGCTTGGTATGTGTGGGATCTGACTATCTAGTTGTTTATCTTTAGTAGCCTCTCTTACCGGGAAATGTCTCCTAGTGTCTCCACTGAGCCTTGGTAGCTTGCTACTGCTCCGGAACACTTAGGCTGGCCGGCATGAGTCCTTCTTCGTTCCTGTGTCTGTCCCTTCGGGGAAATGTCACGCATTGAGTACCGGAGTCCTGTTAGGCCGCTACAGCCCGGTTTGCCGGAGTCCTGCTAGCCTAGTGCTACAGCCCGGAACTTACTTGCTGTTGACCGACACGTTCGATGCTGGGTCATGGATGCCTGTCCCTGTAAGTCTGTGCCACTTTGGGTTTACGACTAGCCATGTCAGCCCGGGCTTCTTTTCATATGGATGCTAGCGACACTATCATATACGTGTGCCAAAAGGCGCAAACGGTCCCGGGCCAAGGTAAGGCGACACCCGTTGGGTTACCGTGCGTGAGGCCGCAAAGTGATATGACGTGTTACAGGCTAGATCGATGTGACATTGAGTCGGGGTCCTGACAGTACCCTTTAGTCGCGGTCCGCCTCCCCAGCCGCGACTAAAGGTTCGTCTATAAATACTCTACTTAGCAGTTTTGCCTCCCATTCGCCTCTCTCTCGGCGCTTGAGCGCTGCCCAGCGCCGATCGACGCCGACGCCGACGCCGAGCGCTGCCCGACGCCGATCGACGCCGGCCTCGCGCCGCCGCCCGTCCCGATGGCGCCGCCGCCCGTCCCGATGGCGCCGCCTGCCCCTTGCCGCCGCCCGGTGCCCTGCGCCCTTAGCCCCGCCGCCCGCCCAGCCTCAGCCGCCGCCGCCGCCGCCCGTGCCCTGCGCCCTTGCCCGCCCGCCCGCCGCCCGCCGCCGCCGCCGCCCGCCGCCCGCCGCCCGCCCGAAAGAAGAAGAAGAAGAAAAGGAAGAAGAAGAAGAAAGAAAAAAAAAGGAAGAAGAAGAAAGAAGAAGAAAGAAGAAGAAAGGAAAAGGAAGAAGAAGAAAGAAAAGAAAAGGAAAAAGGAAGAAGAAGAAAAGGAAAAGGAAAAGGATTTTTTTTTTTTTTGTTCTTTAATTTTAACTAGTTAATTAGTTTAACAAAAGCGGTAAATAATTAACTTAAAACCCTAAACCCCAAAAACAAAAACAACAGAAAACCGCCAAAGAAAAACAAAAGGAAAAATGAAGAAGAAGAAAGAAGAAGAAAGAAGAAGAAAGGAAAAGGAAGAAGAAGAAAGAAAAGAAAAGGAAAAGGAAGAAGAAGAAAAGGAAAAGGAAAAGGATTTTTTTTTTTTTTTGTTCTTTAATTTTAACTAGTTAATTAGTTTAACAAAAGCGGTAAATAATTAACTTAAAACCCTAAACCCCAAAAACAAAAACAACAGAAAACCGCCAAAGAAAAACAAAAAATAAAATGGAGGGGGCGGCGAGGGGCGGCGAGGGGCGGCGTGCGCGTGTTTTTTTGGGATCGAGAGGCGGCGAGGTTATACATGTGTGTTGTCTCGCCTCCCTCTCCGTGACGCCATCGTCTGCCGCCCGTCTCGCGCTCTACCGCGACACCCTCTCCCACCCCTTCTCGCCTCCTTTTGCCACCGCCTTTCGCCACCGCCACCGCCACCGCCCCTTCTTCACTTAATTAATTTGTTTTACTACATGTTTTCAGGATCGACATAATGGCGGACGATAGAGCTGACCCGATTATGGACAACTATGATCCGGACGGTGAAGCACATATGTTCGGCATCATAAACGGCGATATTCAATATGTGCCGACCGGAGAAGAAGAAGATGATATCTCTTCTTATCTGAACCTTGACGGTGAAGATGAAGGGCGCCACAAGAAGATGATGTCAAGAAACGTCGATAAACGACGATCTTCAAATGGAAGTAGCAACCGCCTCCGGCGCCGAGGTATATATATACATTGAGCCTCTGGTGATACAAACTAACTGATTTGAATAAATATGTGTGTACTAACGCGCGCGACTCTCTTTCTTATTTTAGCCCTCGGCCGGATCGTCAAACAATCGAGTACGTCGTCAAAGCGTGGCGCAACCAGACGATGAAACCAGGAGAAACATGCACCATCCAGGTTGTCGATCAGCAACCGGCAGGCAGGGAGCCCCGCAAGAACGCCACCAAGTTTGTCAGCCAATGCGGAGCCATTGTTAGAGACAACGTCTCGATCACCGTCCAGGAGTGGAATGAGCCAAAGAAGGCACGAATTGATGGTTTCACTTTTGTCGACAAGAGAACAAAAAAAGATTGCTTCAAGAAGCTTATGGAACATTTCGTTCTACCTCCGGAATACAACAAATTCGATGAGGAGGGTAACAAGATTGAGGAAAACAAGGAGAGGAGGAGGCTAGTCAAACACTTCGCTCTTCATAAGATGGCCGACGATTCGGAAATTCAAGCAAAATCTAGCCCGTGACTTTGTCAAGCAGAACAAGACTCGGATTTCAGAGGACAATATGAGAAACTGAAAGATGATTGGCCAGAATTTGTGAAGCAAAAGAAATCGGAGCAGTTCCTTCAAATATCGAAACAAAATAAGGAAAATGCGGCTAAGAAGGAGTACAATCATGTTATGGGGCCAGGAGGGTATCGCATTTGGGTGCCTAGGTTCGAGAAGATGGAGAACGAGCTGAGGGCGCGAGGAATCCGTCCCAGTGCGGAGGATGGGACCCAAGGGCCAAAAGCTGGTGGTACGGGCATGGGGAACGCTCAACCCGGAGACAGGGGAGTGTGTTTACGTGGCAAATTAATTAAACCCACCCAAACCCTTATTGACGCAATGAAGGATGCTCAAGAGGGAAGATCAAGTTCAACAGAGAGAACGACGCTACTGACAAAAGCCCTCGGGAATCCTGAACACGGAGGACGTACGAGGCATGGGGCACATTCCGTGGAAAATAGGGTTCCCCCAGAACGATGACCCGTACGGTTACAGAAGCCGTAAGAGAAAGATGGATCGGGAAGCAGATGTTGTGGCGCGGTTGGCATCGGAAATGGAAGTGATGAAGAAAACCATGAGTGTACTAGTAGCCGAAAGAGATTCAGCTCGGGTGCAGCATGAAGATCATCCAGCGGATCTCGGAAGCCAGCAGCGTAGAAGCAGCGTGGCTTCCACGGAGGCCCCACCGGCTGGTGCAGATGCACCGACGATCGAAATTACTGCACCGGAGCCTCTGGTGCTCGAAATTACTGCACCGGAGCCTCCTCGCTACCCCGTGGACGATATAAAGGAGATGAAAGAATGTCATCTGTATTATCCTATCGGGAACATGTCCATGAAGGTAGCCATCGGCAGTGCTTTACCATGTTTACCTGGAGCACTCCACCACAACAACCCCATTAAAGATGGCTATGCTCGTGTCACGGTGGAGGACATAGTCCAAGGGTTTGAGGACCTGGAGATTGACATTGCTACACCTGAAGGGGAGAAAAGACTTGGAGATGTCAAGCGCCATTACATTCTATGGCAAAAGAAGTTTATCAAGTTTCCAGGCGAGGCGCCAAGGACAACAAGTCCACCCCCCTACGGTGGTGGTGGTGGCGGTGGCGGTGGTGGTGGTGGTGGTGGTGGTGGCGGTTCACCTACACCTCCGTCACATCAGCCGACGCCGCCCCCCAGTCCACAACGTCCGGCGGGTGATCATCCGCCGCCCCCCAGTCCTCGTCCGGAGGGTGATCAGACGCCGCCCCCCAATCCACCTATGGCAAAGAAGCAGAAGCAGTCCTGGATTATTAACCCGGACCCTTATGTACCTAAGACCACAAAGGTACCGGAGCCATCACTGAAGCCTCTCCCCACAAGGCCTTGGGAACGTAGTGCCGAGGAAGTCGACGCGGGCGCGGCTGCTGATTTGGAGAAATGGAAGGCGGACTGCAAGAAGAAAAGAGAGCCCGAGCCCAAGCCAGTATTTTCTGATGAGCAAAAGAAGTGGGCTAAGTCATTTTTGAGCACACCGTCCCAAGCCGCGAAGAATCTGCCTACCGACTATGCACGTGAACTTAAAAGGCAGGCACTCATGTTCAAGGAGAACAAAGAGCGGGAGAAGGCCGAAAGTATAAAAAGCGGGAAACAAGTTGCCCAGCTCGGGGAACAAAGTAAACAATCGATTGCCCCGCTTATAGTGGAAGCCTTCTGTCCGGATGCCCCCGAGATCATACAAGCTGCGGCAGCACAGGGATTGACTGTAACGAGTGCCAGAGAACAAGCGGCCAACTTAGGTATTACTCTTCGTGAACTATTAGACCTTGATGAGTTGCCAGCGAAGGAGGTAGTAATTACATATGTCAAGAATGGGCCTCTCGTCGAGCTCGCGAGAAAAGGATCTACCTGACCAAATGAAACGTCTGCTGAATTGGTACAAGGGTTACATAAAAAATAAAAACGCCAAAGAATATATTTATGCGGAAGTTAGACATGAGCATCACTTCAAACATTACTATGTACAAGTTGAACTGAGTGAATTGTTCCAGCTTTTCAATCTGCGCGAGCTCGACAAATCTATCATCAGTTGCTACGTTCTGTAAGTGATATTTATTAATTTCTACCCCATCTCGTTCATATTGCCTGCACTATATATATGTCCTAACTATATTGTTGTGTCCTCTATTATACATGCAGAATGAAGATTAAGGAATGCAGAGTAAGGAACATCCATGATGTTGGGTTCATTGACCCACACATCGTTAATGATATTGTGTTGAAGCATTACCCCGCCGACGTGGAGGCAGACCTGTGGCAGTTTCTTACAAAGCAGGAACTCAAAAGTGATATTCTATTTCCTTACCATTTTGGGTGAGTGTTTCGTCTTGAGCACATTCTCTTTGTTTACTCCATGCATGGTATGTGGCGGCTAATCGATGAGTTATGCATGACGTCTTGTGCATGTATCGTGTCCGCAGTTCCACTGGATTCTGCTAGTAATTAAAGTTAACACCTCAGAATGTCTCGTCCACGACTCTCTGGATAAGGATCCAAAGCTTTGGGCCGACATCAGAAAAATGCTGCAGAAGTAATTATTTTCATTCATTTGCGCTCTATATCGATTGGCCTATTTCGTTCATTTCTTAATATCAAGTAACTAATAACTCTCTTGTTCATTTAATTTTCTTTGCCTCGTAGGGTTTGGAGACGGTTCGTAGATACAAAGGTCGGTGAATTCAAAAAAGAGCTAGAATTCAAGAGGGTAAAGACTAAGACTGGGGATATTCAGCCACCGGTGACCAATCTATGTGCATACTATGTCAGTGAGATGATCCGAGATACACCTCTGAGCGGGTTGATTCGAGTGATACCAATGCTAAGAGGAATAACCTCCGTGGATGCTTAGTCCGAAGCTCGCTTCCGACCACTTCAAGAGGAACTAGCTGGATGGTTCTGCAGGGAAGTCCTCCATCCTAAAGGAGAACACTATCACGAGGACGTAGAACTTTATATGGATTAAATCATGTATGGAAACTTGTTCAAAATTGTATATGGTCATCCGATGATATTGAATATATATTGTATATTCCTCTTGAATTCTTTTGTTTCTAATTTCAAATTTATTTGAAATTGTACATTCATATATGCATGTATGTAGTACCGTAGAATATATGAAACTCCTTCAAAATTAAAATAAAGCACAAAAGAAATAAAACAATACAAATTAAACAGAAAACAGGTTTAGGGGGTGGGGCTAAAACCCTAAACCTGCGGCGGCCTTTAGTCGCGGTTGGCCAGAAGAACCGCGACTAAAGGTCCTCCGCTCGACGCCACCTGGCGCCCACGTGGACGGGCCTTTAGTCGCGGTTCTTAAGCAGCCGCGACTAAAGGTGGTGGGCTTTAGTCGCGCTTTGCTGGTCGCGGTTGCGCAGCCGCGACTAATGGCAGTTGCGAACCGCGACCAAAGGCCTTTTTTCCACCAGTGATAGTGGCAAAAGGAATAACAAACTTAATAAAGCAACATAGGTTATCTTCATGAGCTTTCACAAAATTCATAGCAGCGCATGATTTCCTCGATTGCTAATGATGTGATAAAACTTACAAAAACCATTTCATGCTAGGAAAATGTTGTGGAAGGGCTTATTACTCATGGGTTGCATCAAAAGACAAGGGATTCTCAAAATTGATTTTGGCGAGACTGATGACAATGTAAAGTGAATGTTCATTCCACAACCAATGTTTATGGAATCTTTCCCTTTATGTGATGTCACTTGAAGGTAAAATGTGTGCAAGGTGGGTTCTTTGGTGTGAAAATGTGTGCACTCAAGGTCATATGCAAAATTTGTGCCGTTGTTTGCATCAGCTAGCAGTAAAAAAAAGTTTCTTTTGTTAAAAATACTCACAAATAAGACGGCGCATATGCTCTCCGTGGTTAGAGGGAATGCCAGCGAATCATCCTTCTGTAGCCTGAGCAGCACGTCCAGCAGGTCCTCGTCGTGGGTGCTTGAGGCGCCATCACCAGCAGCTCGCGCGGCCTTACGCTCCTCGATCACGTTGGCGATGATGCATTGCATGTGGCTGTAGCTCCTCTTCATGCGCCATGCGCCGAAGCTGAGCCACCGCGCCAACCGTAACGACGGGAAGAGGTCGACGAGGCAGAAGCCGCCTAGCAGGGTGAGCACCACGTCTAGCTCGCGGATGTACTCGTCCTGCTGCGTGAACCTGCCGCCGAACACTGCCCGCGACACGACGTTGTTGTTAGAGCTAATCTTGATATTATTGTATCAGCATTAGTTTGTTTTTGTTATGCATGTAACTTAGATGGTCTAGGAGTAGCTAGTCGTCGAAACTTTGGTTGAGCGCACGAAGAAGGCGAGATGCCGGGATGCCGTGCGAAGCGGCGAGTATGGCGAGATGCCGAGGCGGCGTGAAGCCGTGGTGCTGCGTGAAGTGGCAAGGCGCGACGAAGGCTGAAGTGTGATGGGCTAAAATATGACCAAGTAAGTCAGGTGATCTGGCAAGTTCTCGGCTGCTGTGTTCATCAAGTAGCCGATGCATGCGTAGGTGATTAGCTGCATGGTAGTAGTAGGCCACGTTGAGACGTGGAATTGGTTTTAGATATGGCCAAGTCTTGTGGCTGCTGGAGTGATTCTAGCTAGGAGTAGGATAAGGTAGTTAGTATGTGCATGTAGATAGGACTAGTTAGTGCATGCAGGACGTGTTGTTAGTGGCCGATCGTGATGGCTGGCTGTGTGCCCTCCTATGTATATATATTTCACATTGAGCAATGGAGAAGGCCGTGAGGGCTAGAGGAAGAAATGTAGTCTTTGTATGCACCAAGGAAGAGTGTTATGGGCAAAGCCTCGTTGGGTTTCTTCCTTGGCTGTGTGCGTGTGTGTTTTCTGAGTTCCACCATGTGTGTGTGTTCTTGTGTGAGACAAAGAGAGTTGAGCTGTGAGAGGCAGCAAGAGGTAGAAGAAGAAGAAGAAGAGCGGCGCTGCGAGAGGCGGCGCCAACAGTTGTTGCTGAGCTCCATCATCTTCTCGCTGATGTTGATGCTGTGGCCGGCTGCCGCAGCAGTGGCGATGTCGGCCAGGAGGTTGCCAACCTCCTCTGGCCGGATGCTCTCCATGCGCCTGACCTGCATGGAGCTGAGCAGCTCCACAATGCAGACCTTGCGCATCTGGCGCCAGTGGTCGCCGTAGGGGGCGAAGATGATGCCCCTACCGCCACAGCCGGCGATGTCCTGCGTCGGCGTGCCCGGCCTGGTGGCGAACGCGAGGTCGTTGGTCTTCATCACCTGCGCCACCGCCTCGGCGCTGGAGACCACCACGGCGTCGACCTCGCCTAGCTTGAGGTGCATCATTGGCCCATATCGGCGACACAGCTGCGTGATTTTCCGGTGTGGGACGAGGCTAACGACGTGGTGGAGGCTGCCGATGATCGGGAGAGTCCATGGCCCTGGCGGCAGCTGGTGCTTTTGTGGCTTGTTCTTGCCGCCGGCGCCGGCGAGCTTGAGAAGCCAAAGGGCAAGCGGCGTGCCTAGTGCAATGAAACACAAGCTGAACCACCCCTCCATGGCAGGCAGCTTTGCAAGTGCAGTGGTAGTGGTACTGATAACTTACATGTCTGGACTCTGCAGGTATATATAAATGTATAAAAGCATGCATGTTCTTTGCTGGCGACAGAGGAGCTTTCTCTCTCTGGCTGCTAAGTGAGTATACAGTATGAAAGTTTGGGCCGTTTTCTCTTGTCTGGCTACGAAGATTGCAAATTGGTCTCAGCGATGGGGTTAGTACAAAAGGCATTACACGCATCAAACTCCACTTTCTACATTTCAAATCAATTTTTTTCCCAGTTAAATTTCTCTATAGAAAAATTAATGAGCTAATATGTAGGAGTACAACACGACCAAACTATATTTAATGATGCATATAGAGGAACTAATTTGGGATTGTAAATTTTGACTTATAACAAAGCTCTATGACTTTAAATAATTTATGGCGAAGAAAGAGAGAGCGGCGTTTGGATCCTGGGCTTAGATGAGCCCGGGTGTGAACAATAAATTCGTTAAAAATAGTTTAAAAAATTCAAAAAATCGTTTTTTTTTTGTGATGAAAGATGCTTGAGTGCGAGATGTCCGTGCCAAATTTGGTGAAGTTTGGACATTTTAGGAGCTGTCTGCAATAAACAATCCGGCATGTGAGGAAGTTTGATGAAAGATGCTTAATACTAAAACATACATGCTCTTTTTCTGGCGGCTATGTGGCGAAGCTTCCGGCAGATAAGCTGAGTATGAAAGATTGCAAATTGGTCTCCCTGGGTTAGTGCAGAAGTCATTAGAAGCATCGAACTCCACTTTCTCCATTTCAAAGTAATTGAAGTTCTTGTGTTTTCCCTTGTTAAATTTCTCTGTAGAAAAATTCATGAGCTAATACATACAACACGACCAAAGTACATTTGATGATGATAGTAAATTATTCCCCGCAAAAAAAAGATGATAGTAAATTATGCCTGATAGCAAACCTAGGAATTTATACAATTTAGAGCGAAGAAAGAGGTCTAGTACTGCACACTATTTTTGTCATCAGCAATCTAGCCGCCAATAATTTAAATTTTGTCATACTATCTTTAAATTTTGTCATCAACAATCTAGTCGCCACCAATTTAAATCTCGACTTGTATATAGTTGCATACACTAGGCAGTTCATGAGTCAGCAGGTCCAGAGTTTTAACAGAACTTGTAGGTGGTCACATACATATACCGGGTCTCACTCCAAGCTGCACTTGCGAACAGCTTGTAGCCTGCCATGGAGGGCTGGTTAAGTTTGTGTTTCATAGTTCTATGCACGCTTGTGGCCCTCTGGTTTCGCAAGCTCTCCGGGGGCAAGAGAAAGCCACAGCTGCCTCCTGGGCCATGGACTCTTCCCTTCATCGGCAGCCTCCACCACGTCGCCAGCGTGCTCCCGCACCGCAAGATGATGGAGATGTCTCGCCGGCATGGGCCGCTGATGCACCTTATGCTCGGCGAGGTCCCAACGGTGATCGTCTCCAGCGCCGAGGCGGCGGCGCTAGTGATGAAGACCAACGACCTTGCCTTTGCTGGCCGGCCTCGCAGCGCGACGCTGGACATCTTCGGCTGCGGCGGGAGGGGCATCGTCTTCGCCCCCTACGGTGACCCATGGCGCCAGATGCGCAAGGTCTGCACCATGGAGCTCCTCAGCTCCAAGCAGGTGAGGCGTATGGACGGTATCAGGCCAGACCAGGTGGGCAGCCTTCTCCATTATGTCGCGGACGCGGCATCCACGGGTGCCGTCGTCAACGTCAGCGAGAAGGTGATGGCTCTCAGCAACGACGTGGTGTCGCGGGCGGTGTTTGGCGGCAAGTTCCCGCAGCAGGAGGAGTACCTCCGGGAGCTGGATGAGGCGTTCGTGCTGCTAGGTGGTTTCAGCCTCGTCGACCTCTTCCCGTCATCGCGGCTGGTGCGGTGGCTGAGCAAGGGAGAGCGCCACATGAGGAGGAGCTATGGCCACATCCAACATATCAACGCCGACGTCATCGAGGGGCGTAAGGCGGCGCGAGCTGCCACACAGGACGGTGCCTCCAGCACCGACGATGATGACTTGCTGGACGTGCTACTCAGGCTGCAGGAGAAGGACGCGTTCACATTCCCTATGACCACGGAGAGTATAGGTGCCGTCTTATTTGTGAGTAATTTTCTTTATGCTTCTTATTAATGTACCGATGTGATATCATATCTGCAAAGTTTTAATGCAAAAAAAGCTAGCTTCATCATTTCATAAATCTGTTAGTCTCAACTTGTTTCATAGATTTATAAACGTAAATTGTTGTATCTGAAATTGATTATTTGTTCCGTACTACTACATATGCAGAAACAATATATAAACATACATACCACAACAATATTTTTCAGGACATATTTGCAGGTGCCACACAGACCACGGGAGTTGCCTTGGAGTGGGCAATGGCTGAGCTCGTCCGTCATCCCGAAGCCATGGCCAAAGCACAGCTTGAGACCCGAGAGGTGCTAGGTCAAGGTCGAGCTGTGATTACTAATAGTGACCTCGCTGGACTCCATTACATGCGGATGATCATTAAGGAGGTTCTTAGACTGCATCCACCAGGTCCTTTGATCCCCCGTAGGGCCAGGGAAGACCGTAAAGTTATGGGTTTTGACATGCTTGAAGGCACCAATGTATACATTAATGCGTTTGCAGTTTCGAGGGATCCAAATTGTTGGGAAAGTCCTGAAGAGTTTAAGCCTGAAAGGTTTGAGAACAGTAACATGGATTACAATGGGACATACTTTGAATTCACCCCCTTCGGTGCTGGTCGGAGGCAGTGCCCTGGGATACTTTTCGGCACGTCAACAATGGAGATCGCCTTGGCAAATCTTCTCTACCACTTCGACTGGGTGCTTCCTAGCAAGGCAAACCCGGAATTTTTGGACATGACCGAGAAATACGGGATCATCGTAGGAAGAAAATATGACCTACAATTGATACCTATTTCCCGTGGAGGTTTCCATGCCACATAGACATAGATGGACGTGCATTGCCACGTAGATATGTCTGTACTTTTGTTGATGTATACCAATATGTATCATTGCACCAATAAGAATAAAAGAACCTCGTTGAACTTACAATATATTATGGTGGATGACACAAACTATTGATTGTACAAAAACACGAAGTTTGCACTTTTTAAATTGCCCCTGGTGACGATGGGTGGGTTAGTTACTGTATTGATGCATGTTGTATGGACCAAATTTCAAACTAGTTTGATGGTCTGATATCCTCCATGTAAAATGCAAGGACTGACCTATAATTTCTTCTTATTTTTTTCTTTTGGGTCCTTTTGGAAGATGTACTGCTAGGTTTATCAAATGAGATCTGGTTCCTTTGGACCGACCTTGCTAACAGTAATGGCCTCGCCCAAGCATTCATGGGTGCGTCTAACGTGCAAGCAGCACTAGGTTACTGACTTGGCATGCTCTAGGCCAAATGTAGCTTGATGTTTTTCTATTCTCTGAGCTTTTGCACTGTTCACATCTGGTTTAGTCTACTGACCAACTTTTTCTCATAAAATAAACTGGTTTTTTTTATTATGAATCGAAAGGAAATGTGCGCCCTACTGATAAGATTTCACAGAAAAACAATTATCGCATTCATTCATTTTCTGAACGGACTACAGTAATCTCTTGCCACATTTTTTGGGCCCAGTGGCGTATCCACTATACTGAGACTCTATTACTCCATAGTCTATAGACCATAAGCAATTACTCTCTCTTCTCAGTCTGCTCTCACTTTCAGTGTCACTGATTTGTTGTAAAAATCCGCTATCCTTGAACTCTGATTAATCATCTCTGTGGACTGCAGTGGCAACTACTATACAATGTCATCTTCCTAACTCCCACCTCATTAAGTATGTCGCTTAGTGACGCATATTAAGTCACATGGCTTTCTTGTTACTCCCTACGGTCCCTTTCAGTCCGCATACAAGTTTTGTCAGAAGTCAAAATATCTCTACCTTGACTAAACTTATAGAAAAAAGTATTAACATTCACAATGTCAAATCAACATTGTTATATTCATTATGAAATGTATTTTCATAGTTTATATATTTCGTAGTGTAGATGTTGATACTTTTTAATATAAATTGGCCAAACTTTGCAAAGTTTGACTTGACACAAATGTAATATGCGGAGTAAAAAGGACCGGAGGAAGTACTTAATTGCATAGACCCAGCACTTGTTTTCTCTCTCTCTCTCTCTCTCTCTCTCTCTCTCTCTCTCTCTCTCTCTCTCTCTCTCTCTCTCTCTGTTTAATTGCCCACCAAGCTGATAGTGCTGCTCAATGCATCATGGGCAGACCACTAACAGACACTATGCTACCACTTATCATATTTTAATTCTATCTTTCTTTCTTTAGATCTATGGCAGAATGTGATTGCTAGGTTCGGTTGGTGGACATGGATCAAGATATCTATGGCCCTAACTCAAAGAAGGCACATTCAAATATTTATGTTCTTCTTGTGTCAAAGCGCACCTATATTTCTCAACAAATTTATTAAATCTTTTAGTTGCCACCGCAAATGACTATTTGAATGGTGACTGCCGTGTCAATCTTAATACTATACTATTGAGTGGTGACTGCCGTGTGATGTTTTCATCCGTATATCTAAATAAAACAATATAGTTGAATGTGACTCCGCTGGCTGCTAACAAAGCAACAAACATGAATGCATCAGCGCAATTATTGAGCAGATTGTCTTGAACTCGCATGCATCCCACCAGCATTCGTCCGGTTGCTAACATACTCCATCCATGCATCTAATGCGTGTCACACCCACGGAGTATGTGCAAGATATACCAGATTACTATAGCTATGCATTGTCACGCCCATGATTGATCTGTGCCTTTCTGTAATCTAGCCTTGCAATGTTTTGGTTGGAGCGGCTGCTGTGAAACATATATGCAATCTAGGCAGCATTGTCTTTGGCCTAGTATCAATCATACGAAGATAACGCTAAAACTTGTTACAAGAAAGCACTGTCGTACTCGAACTATGACATAAAACCTACATATTTCATTAAACTAATAAATCAGGCAAAACATTGATTACTAACTGAACTACAAGACCTGAAAAATAGCAAAATAAAGGTACATTTTAGTTATGAATGCTAGCTACCAGGAATTTGTTGTTTTAATTGATATTTAGTTTTGTCACATACTCTATCAGGTTTATAGGAATATATGTGATGTTTTTGATATTGAGCCGACGTTAGAAGTCAGTTTGACGCCTAGTTTTGCCTCCTACGTATATGCATAATGTTTGGTCATAGATATTTTTATTTAGGGCTAGTTTGGTTACTACCCTGGACACCATGCCTGAAGAATATTGTTGCCTGTACTCTGCCTAGGAATTTGCTCTTTCGTGCCTGGTCAGGCAAGCTAGGCAGAGATGTGTTTGGTTCCTACCTGGACTGGTGTACTCGTACTAAGGAATAAATGTCCACACAAAAACTAATGAGAGCCTATTGGTTGGCACAAGTCCCTATACTAGTATTAGAGGCCAGGCAGCAATTAGCCGGTGCGCAGGCCCAGGAATTCGGAAGCCTGGTAGGCTAATGAAGATGCCTGGTTATCCAGGCCCGGGCACTACGATCTTTTCCAGGAACTAAACAAACACCGCCAAGGCAGATCACATGCGTGCTCCAGGCCAGGCTTGAAACAACGAGGACGCAAACAAAACTGATCCTTAGAGCTTTCTAGGGCCACAACACAGAGTATTTTCCTATTCTTTTTCCTCACATCCTCACCATGGGTTTGAGTGTAGGCTGCGTGGTAGTTGTCCTTTATTTCTCTTCTTTTTCTCCGCTTAGACCCGTGGCCATCTGAATAGGAGTTACCTCACCCTCGCGAGGCCAAATTTAGATTCATGGCGCAATGTGATTGCTAGCTTCGTTTGGCAGAGATGGAGGATTATCCTGTCAACTAAAAGGAGTCCCTTACAAATACTTTATGTTCCTCTTGTGTCTGAGTGCAACTACATTTCCAAAGGTAGCAACACATTAAATTACTCACATACAATTAATTAGCAAGGTACAAAGTGTGCGGGCACGCAGGGAGGAGACACGTGTCTATCTAATCTAATGGTAATTTGTTGACGTCCGACTGTCCTGTGACGTTTTCGTCCATATATATTATCCTCTAATAATACATTGTAGTTGAAGGTGACTCCTATCGGCTGCTAAAAATGGAGTATCAATGCATGCATGGATCTTGAACTAGTGGGGCAGAACATAAAGACGTCATGTCCTGTATACTAAAAATGATTCAACCGGCTGCTAACATTCCCAGGGAAGAGCAGATCTTAAAGTCAATCTAGTGGACGTCGCACTGAATTCCCAGTACGCACAAGATCATATACCGGATTCCTCCGGCTGCTACTTGCCGGTGAGAAACATGGATGCATGCATGCGTTGAGTGGTCACAGATACATAAAGATAGGCCTGATTGTCACACTCACGATGGTATGTGCCTTATACTTTTCCAGCTGGTGCGGCTGCTATGAAAAGTGGATGCAATCTAGATGACGTTATCTTTGACAAAGTATCAACGATATATATAAAGATAACAATAACACATGTGGCAAGAGAAGTAGTGCACAAATTACACCGCGTACATGTCCTTTTCTTTGTAGCCAGTTTGCGATCTCATAAGCACCACAGGTCCAAACAAAAAGAAACCCACCTACTCGACCTATGCTGAGAAACTGGCACATTGCATTAGGCTGATAAACCAGACAAAAGAACGGTTACCAAAAGAATTACAAGACCCAGAAAATTCTCTACTAAACGATAGATGAAGTAATTTCCACAACCACAACCATGACAGACATGCAAAATAGGAACCAGTACCAAATTACCTGCACAACGGCTTCATCTTAGAGAAAACTAAAACTTTTGAATTCCTGCTCCAATAGTTTTGTAGGAGACAAAATCTGCTAAATCGAGGGTGAAGAAAAGCCCCGTCATGGTTACGCCATGTCAAAGTTTCCCTCTTTCCATCCTTTTTTCTGCACCCAAACCGGTCGAATGGCTGAGCCAGACTAGCCCCCATGCACCTGCTCGCAAATGACTTAAGCTGCACCAGGTCGCACCTTCACCTGACACGTGCACCACCAATAGTTGCCCTCATATGCATACGCTTAGGGGAAAGTATTTTAAGGAGGCGGCGACACCTATGGAGAAAATGATCACACATAAAGCATCTCCAATACGTGATTTAAAATATAGTAGAGGCGCAAAGAAAATGCTCTTTACGACATTTTGACATAAAAACGGTGCTCCAACAGCTTCCCAATCTCTATAATTTTTGTGGTCCTAACTAGAGGCAGCCCTAAAATACACCCTCTTGTGTTGCAACTATACAACACCATGCGCAGCCGCGAAACAAAAACGCAGCCGCGTGCAGTCAAACCACCATCTGGAACATTTCCTTAGGTAAACATGCAGAAAAGCCTTCCCTCCCACTCCGCTGCTGCTACCAAATCCGTTTGAATCCGGCCGCTTCCGGCCAAAAACGCCACCACTATACCGCTGCGAAGTCAGATCCACCCGCCCTCCGTCGCTCGGACTGCCGCACCACCGGAACTACTGAATGACAACGAGTCGTCATACCGACAAATACAAATCACCGGTCCTACGGCGTCACCTCCCGGCTGCCGGATCAACCGGCCCATGCGGTAAATCCTCAACTATGCCTTAGTCTCGAGGGAATCGGCCGCCACCGCTGCCGAGCCAACGATGCTATAAGTCCATGAGAGACTGCTATAAGATCGATGAAACTTCAATTCTATTAAACGTCGCTGCAATTTGCGGGTCATTGTCTTTGACCGAGGATAAATGTTCCCGAAGGTATCTCATGTGTGTGCTTGTCTTTTTATTTAGCAAAAAATGTTTCATCTTCATCTTCAGCAAATAAAAACTCTTGAATTCCCTCCCCATCTTGAATAGGGCACAAAGTTTATTCAACACACCATGAACGAAAATCCCTAGCATGGTTTACTAGACCACATGATCCTGAAAACCAGATCAACATAGAAGGACAACTTAAGGAGAAGGAGAACTAGTATTTCGCAAGGCGCTGGTGTTGTTGACATAGTCAAGAAAAAAAAGACCTCAAAGAAAAGCTATAATAAAATTTGCATCTCCCAACCTCACGACATAGTAGAGGCGATGGATCACAGGTAAAAACAGTTAAGATCTTGGACCGGGCAGCTATGGTTAGGTAGGGGGAGTTGCCGTCAAGCTATGATACTTTAATAACATGGCACAACGATGGTAATGAATGCATGCCCTATTAGTATTAGCTATCTAGAGTTTTTTTGTACTCCCTGGGTCTCTGATGGTGGAGCAGGCACATGTGACTACCTATCCTTCCTCTGCAGGAAGCGGCAGCAAGCACAACACACAGTTCAATCATGTAGTAGTATAGCAGTATTTTCTTTGTACTCATTCTCCAGTTTATAAGGCCCACATGTACTGAATAATCATCAATTCGACCAACATAATGCTAGTATTATATCACAAGAAAAATATTCCATAGAGAACTTCTAAAGATATACCATTTATGATATACATTTGGTGTTACTTTGATTAAATGATTAATTTAGGGATACACTTGGGCCTTATAACTCGAAAGAGGGACTATCTAGTATAATTCGCCCAACTGCTAATATGCATCATGCATTCATCTTAAACTTGATGTAGTATAATCGAAAAATGATGTACAATGGGTTATTGGCTCTATGCATAAGAGACCTGCATGCATGATGAGTGATCACAACAATTGGCATCAGTGTTTTGCTGACTATACATTGTCACGCCAATTGCATGCGTTGAGCTAACTCTGTAATGCTCCGGGTGCGGCTGCTATGAGATGCAATCTAGGGGCTGCCATGGTCTTTGACCAACGATCCATCCTATGAAGATAAATATAATATATGCGACAAGAAATACATTCCTGAAAGTAAACTTTGATTTAACTTTGGCAGGTCCATTATTTTTCTTTGTACATTCTACACAAATTAACATAGTTTTGAATTGTTATTTTTACATGCACTATCAAGTTTAAATTAGTGTGATATTTTGGATTACAACACAAGTTGAATGTAAATTTGGCAACCAGTTTTTTTCTATTAAGTATATGTACAACAAACAACTGCACCCAGAAAGGGCTAGAATATTCTGATCTGAGGTATATCCAAACTGCCAAAAAATAAGATACATATTCAATTTTCGAAATAAAAATGAATACAAAAGATTCATGTATATAGAGGATGGTTACAAGTATGTGGATGTAAATTCTGAACTTAAACATGACAACACTATGTGACATGTAAAAAAGGGACAAAATGACTAAGGAACAGTGCAAGCCACAAGTATAGCAAGCTAAAATATATTTCTTCACGTTGGAAATAGATGATTTTATGTCCATCAATCGGGTGGGTCTAAAGGCACTACCGGATAATCAACCGGAAGGTAGGTAGATTAGTAGTGCATGCAGTCGCCTTTATAGTTCGGCCGGCCGGCTGCTAACGATGAGAAATATGCATGGACCTGCCATTGCGTGGACATTATTTAAAGGCCTCACGCACACATTCTCCTTCCTCCCCAAACAAAGCTATCTATAGCCCAAGCTACTAAATCTTTGAAACAAAGAAGCAACAGTTAATTTCCATGGCGTCCGGCAATGCTGCTACTCCTGCGTTCAGCTACGAGCCCTCACCATGGATCGACTTCTTTGCTGGATATGAGCCACCGCCGTTACAGGTATATAATAAAAGCTAACTATTTATGGCACAAAATGTCACCATGCACAAAGGTATTTATTTGTAACTATTGTATGCGTTTTTGTACTAGTATCTACTACTCCGGCCTACGCTGGGCCAGCCCAAGAGGTGCCAAAATGTACACCATGCACCGACTACTTGCAGGCCCAAGTAGGAACACATTTCTAATTACCATCCGTGCTCCTCTAGAGATCCATGTCAACCGGTTGCTTAGCGTGTGTACTTCACTAGTCGACACTTCTTATAGTATCTGAATATGTGTACAGACTTTATATTTCACATATCCAGCGGTACAAATTTGTCATATACGGATGTCTATTTTGTATATCATCAACACCACTCATAGTCATAAGTAAATCGTCTAGTATAACTCCATGCTTGAGTGGAAGCAACTTGAAACCACATGCATGCTTTTGAAATTAAATATGCTGGCCACGACCGACACCCTTAGAAGATACATGTGGGTAGCCTTTGGTTGGCATATGTTGGAAAGTTGGACTCAGTGAAAGGATATATGGTTATTCTATACAGTCATGTACTTTTGGTCCATTTTCTTTCACTGGAGATACGAGTTGTTAGATTTTTCAACTATTTTTGGTTTTGGCGACATTTTTTTACCTAGCTAACCCTTGTCCCTTTTGGTTAATTAAAAATGTTCAATGCTTGCATTGCAGAAATCCAAGCAGTGGATGACGCTTAAGGCAGAAAAACTGAAGGAAGACATATGTATGTTGTTTAAAACCAGCAATGACACAGTGGTAAAAATGTCCTTAGTGGATAAACTACAACATCTCGGAATCGACCACCTCTTTGAAGACCAGATTGACACCGCTATGAGGCAAATCCTGAAGAGTGAATTTAGTAACTACAACCTCTACGAAGTTGCCCTTCGGTTTCGCTTGCTGAGGCAACATGGACACTGGGTATCTCCAGGTATATATAATCCTAACAATTTTTTCTTGTTATACATAGTTGGTTACAAAAAATTATGGAAGAAAAATCATGATGTTCAAATTTTTAACTGGCTAAGAAATTGAGTTATCAAGATTAGATTGGTAACCTTATTTGCAAAATATTTCATAATGTGGACGACATGTCTACAACAATAGAAGCTCCATTGACAATGTGGTCACGAGAACACCAACATTTATTTATCGATTTACAGATGTTTTCAATCGATTCAGAAGTGAAGATGGAAGCTTCATCAATGATATAACAAATGAACCAAGGACACTATTATGTCTATACAATGCATCTCATCTTCTAATTCATGGTGAGCCAGCACTCGAAGAAGCCATAGCTTTTGCAAGGCATCATCTTGAGTCATGTAGTGGTAGTTTAAAGACCCCACTTGCTCAACAAGTCCAACGTGCCCTTGACATACCAATGCCAAGGACAAATAAGAGGGTGGAAATGCTACATTATATCCTAGAGTACGAACAAGAGGAGCATAACCCGATCATACTTGAGCTTGCCAAATTGGATTTCAACCTTCAGCAAAATGTCCACTTGAAGGAGCTCAAAGCTATTACCAGGTATGCAGATGCTTTTAGTAATAATTGACCATTGTTCTTTTATCTCTTAATGGGGCTAGCGATGTTAATATTCTATGTGGACTATATATGTACTAGTTCAGATAACATTGCTTAATTAATTCAGAGGTGGTGGAAACAATTTTTTGGATATATCGAGCTAAGCTTTATCCGCGATCGTGTGGTGGAGGGTTATACATGGGCCTCTGTGTTGTACTATGACACAAAATTTCAGCTCACTCGAAGTATGATCACAAAGATGATTGTACTAATTACCACATTAGATGACATATATGATAACCATGCCACCCTAGAGGACAGTTGGAAGCTACATGAAGCAATACAAAGGTGGGATTGATTTAGCTCTACATTTTATCTCTCAAATTGTCAATGCATCTAATGTATATTCCACTAAGATAGCGATTCCATATCATATCAATACGTCCTTAGAATCACTCGCAATCACAGTCATAAATATGTGTGCAATGTGACTTTTCCATGATGTTCAAAGTGATAAAGTAATTACGAACATGTTTGTACTGGATAATAATTATTTTTAGTATTTAAGAAGAAGTAAATGAACACCTTGCATTGCGTGACCATAAGAGTGCAATTCTAGCAAGAAAAAAATGGTATACAAATAAGAGGTGGACGAACCAGGAGCATATTACTATTGTTTGGATAATCACCGCGTCCAGAGGTGGACGAGCTGAATCCGATGGTGAATTATCGATTTGCCCGGTGCCCCCCACACCCCTCCCCGCGCGTGGGCAGATCCACAGCTAAAATTCCATGTTGACATGAAATTTTCATAAGTCTTAACACAATAGCACTCATTGGTACATACAAGTAATGAGCTAATGCTCACTACTATCTGGTTACAATTGCAATTTCAAATGAAAATGTGATGCATGATTAGATTATTATTTTATTAACACAAGCATATATGTTGCCATAATAAGAGGTGGATGAAAGAAAATCTAAATGCAGTAACGAATGAGATATTGCCTATAATGAAATCTTGATGTCATGTTACACTATTTGCCTCATGGAGCAAAGTGAAAATAGTGGTTCTTAATGTGTTGAAGAAAGACGAAGAGTATAGAAAAATAAAAGGTTAGGTTAACATGCAAACAAAGAATTGTCAAACTACGATAACTTGTATTAAGATTGCTTTTGTGAATTGGCCTTCAAGATGGGATAAGAGCGCCGCTTTTCTCCTGCCGGAGTACTTGAAGAAGTTCTATATGGAGATGCTGAGGACGTTTGAGAATATTGAGGTTGAAATGCCAGCCAATACGAACTACGATATAGCACACCTGAAAAAAGCGGTAAGTTCATGTACCCTTTTCTGTCACAACATCTCTCTCTCTCTCTCTCTCTCTCTCTCTGTGTGTATGTATGGTTGTGCATCTCTCTCCCTCTGTGTGTATGTATGGTTGTGCATCTCTCTCTCTCTCTCACCCTCTCTCTCTCTCTCTCTCTCTCTCTCTCTCTCTCTAATTTTGGGATTACATCTCTTTGTTTGTGTGCAGGTCCAAAATAACGTGACTGGTTACCTGCAAGAAGCGAAATGGTCACACAGGAACCACAAGCCAAGCTTTCTAGATCAGGTCAAGTTGACTAGTATGAACATTGGTGTGCCAACGATATGTGTGAGTATGATGGCTGGAATGAGTGATGCAATGATGAAGACAGCGCTCAAATGGGCTGCTAGTGTCCCAGATGTCGTCATATCAGTTGGGAAGATTTCCCGTTTCATGAATGATATCGGTGCTTTTGAGGTATATATATAATATTTCAAAAAAAAAATTGCATGCATGTTACTTGCTCCTTTCACACATGTAAGAAGCTCAATTTCAAGCATATTGAGATATAATTTTGACCAACAATTTGAGTGCTAAAATGTAATTTATTTGACAAAAATATCATAGTATGGATTATACTTAGAATTATTTTTCAGCAATGTCATTTTTGTGATGCTACCTTAACTTCATTGGTCTATTTTTAAAAATTTGTACACATCAAAATGTGTGGGCACCTATGGAAAAGGGGGTAGGGCTCAGTTACCAAGTTTGTACTATCATTGTGAGTGCATGCAAGATTATTAAATTGATACATACTTACATAAAGATGATTATTGATGTCATCATACAGCGTCGAAAATGCAAGGGGGATCTGGCAAGCACTGTAGAGTGTTACATCAATGAGTACAATGTGACAAGTGAAGTGGCCATTACCAAAATTGTTGCCCTGATAGAACAAGAATGGAAGACCCTGAACCAAGCTCGCTTTGAAAATCATCTTCTCCCTGCATTGCAGCAGTTCATTAGCTTAGCGATTAGCACAACATTTTTCTATGGTAACAGAAATGATGTATACACGCACAGCGCACATATGAAGTGGACTATTGAGAGGCTCTTCCTGAAGAATATGTAAGCCTTGGCCCAATTCATCGTGTGTTTGTTCCCTAGTTTTCGCCATAGAAAGGGAAATGCTGATAAGCATGCATGTGGTTCACTGACAATATGTGAAATGAAACAGTGCAAGAAAGTTGTAGTAGTGCATTTTATTACGGTGTGATAATTTTGGTTATAATTATATCTCGACTAAAACTTTATGTTATGTAAAGGACTAAACATATCGAGGTATGTTTGAGTTTGTCAGAGATTGAAAGTGTTGTGCATATACCAAACTTGACTACTCATGGATAAGCTTGCTCATACTTTTTTACATAGAGATATTATTTGACATAGCCAATGTCAGTCAGAATAATATGAAAAATAATCTGATAGTCCAACAAGAGCAATGCAAACATGTACAGATGTACAGACTACAGAGCAACAAAAACATTCTGGTTCAATAAAGGTGCTCTATATAATTATTAGTATATACATTCCATGTGTATATCGAAATAGCTTTGCAGCGTGGCCATAGAAATCCTAGCAGCTGAAGGTCAAACTTTCTGTTTACGGTGATCCCAAATTTCTTATACATGTTCAGTGACTCTTCAATTGGCTCGTCGGTAATTAGCACCAGTCAAAGTGGTGGAGAAGATTTGCCAATATAATCTTTATGGTGGTCATGCTGAACAGCGCCGAAAGAGGTGAATTCAAAATGTGTCCCATAATAATCCATGTTATTCTCAAACCTCTCCGGCTTGAACGATCCCTCGCTGGCTCTCAGAGTCAATCGGCACAAACCAGGTTATGAGCTCAACGAAAAAAAAAGGATTTTGTGAGATTGCCTGCAAAACCACCTTGCGAGCATTAGCGTCGGCGTTAGCGTCAGCGCCATCTCCCGATGGATATTTTTTGCGCATCTCCAATGGTGCCTTGGCCCTATTTTCTTCTTCATCTATTGGGAAGTAATTTAGGATCTCGGGAAATTATAAAAAAACAATAATGAAGATATTAGTGCCATTAGGCATGTCATAGCCCATGATTTCACAGTCCTCTCTAGTCTCTCTTGGGACGAGCAGGAGAGTAGGAGGATGCAACCTAAACACCTCCTTGATGACCGTAAGCATGTAGCACAGCTCACTGAGATCAGTACTCTTCATGACATATTGATCTTGGCCTGGCTCTTCCCGGACCTATAGATGTGCCTTAGCCATAGCGTCAGTGTTATTTTGCAAACAACGACATAGAATGTAGAAGGGAATGGCTAGTGGTAAGTCTACAAAATTTTCAGTTATGTTCTTTCGATTTCGTTTTAGCCATAGGATGGAAAACAGGCGGTGCAGATTACTTCTTCATCCTCCAGACAACTTTCTTCTTCTCCACCCAACCGCCAGATGGACCACCGGCCGAACCGTCGGCCACCACCACCCGCGGCCAGCGGCGCTCCCGCTCAGCCTCACCGCCCCGCCCACCCCTCATCCTCCTCCCACCGACATGCTGCTGCCCTGGCCATCCCTCTAGCCCCGGCAATGACCAGTTTTTTTCTCCGGCGAACTTGCACCACCGCCATGCTGCCACCCCTACCTCCCCCCTCCATCAACGATAGATGATGGGGTAGCCTGCCAGCGAACTCCTTCCTTCACTCCAGCGAGTCAGCGGCTGCTTCTTCCTTCCCTCTGGCACCTTCTTCCTTCTAGCGAAAATCGAACAATCCAAATTGGATTTTCTGGCGACTGATGTTTAGCTATTATGAATGTGAAAAGACAAATAAAGAGTGGCTTGACAAGCAAGAATAACCATTCAAACAAGTACACATCCGATCGATCTCACATATTTATAATATCTATAGGACTAGTGTTGCATCCATCTGTATTAACGGCCCTGCATCTACCCGTTATAATAACCTGACAAACCAGCAAAGGTATAGCTAAGACAGTCTGGCCATTCTGAGCCATGTTGAGAATGATGTATAGGCCAATTTATAGCCCACACTTTAGAGCCTTAATTAATTCTTCGGTGTCCCACATCCTTCACGCATGTTCATACACTTGCATCATGGATAATGTATATGCATGTGATGTGTCCTATCCCTTCCCTGCCACAAGCGTGCATTAACCTAGTAAATAAAATAGAATTTACTAAGACGATCACTTTGGTTTATTTGTAGCTATTTTTATCCTTGAAGAATTCAGGATGTTTATTTTGAGAAACAAAGCTCATTTGTATACTTTGATATAACACAATTATTATTTTCTTCTTCCTCTTCTATCACGAATTCACCTACCTCCCTTGTGGACATGGTCAGATTTTAGGGTGACACGCTGACAGCTATGCCTTCTTTCGCATTGACATGACCGTCAACTCGACAAGTAGAGATTGACAAGTTTCATCTGACATCGGTGTTGTACACAACAAAACTTGAACAAGTGTATTGGAGCTAGTTTCATCTGCCACACATCATGTATCCTACTGCATAAGGTTTTGCATGGATATAAATAGGGAGCATCGCACACTATGGGGTAGCTAAGTTTTTTTTTGCTGGTGGGGTAGCTAAGCTACAAACATTAATATATCCTTTTGTATCCAGATTGATTAATTTAAAATATCTTACTATTTATGTAAATAACATGTACTTCCTCCGTTCCTAAATATAAGACATTTTGGTAGTTCAAATTGAACTACCAAAACGTCTTATATTTAGGAAAGGAGGGAGTACATTATTGGTCTTGGATTATTTTTAAAGGTAGGAGCATGAGTTAATTGGTGGATTTGCACGTGTTAAAGGGAATTATAAATATGCATAACATTCATCATGCATATATTACTTTTCCCTATTGACAAAGTGTTTTTAAGGGTTAACAATATTAATGATCTTCATAATAATGTTCAAAAAAGAAATACCTAGCCTGCTCAAGTGCATGGGTTGAGGAATTGCTGACTTAACCACAACTATTACGGCATTAACGGATAACATAATCATGTATTCCATTTGTTCTTTATGCCGGGAACCGCCCATCACCCAAACTAGTAAAGCCTCTATCTCACCTCCGCCTACGACGTAGCGGCTTTGTTGCCTGCTCCGACTCATTCCCGGCGAGCCCTCGCCGGGGACGCTCCGTCTCGGCTCGACACCCTGCGTACGAGGGGAGGAATCGACTGACGCTCAAAAAAGATTCATATGGTTCCTTATTAGCAAACACGGTACAACCAAGAGACTTTGATCAGCCCAGCTAATTAACTAGTTTTGATCTAGGTGAGCACGCAATGGCCGCTTCATGACAGTGAAGAACTCAACATGCGGCTGGAGATCGACAGCAAGCTCACCTTCTCCCTCCCTCCACCGGAACTCCCTCACGAGGTTGGCGGTGAAGTAGCTTAAGTGCAGCATCGCGACACCCCTACCAGGGCACATCCTTCGACCACCGCCGAAAGGCATCATTTTGATCGTGCCGTCGGTTCCTTGGGATGCATCCTTGCAGGAAAGGAACCGTTGTGGCTTGAACTCGTCAGGGTTATCCCACGCTGTCCTGTCTCGTGCTATAGCCGCCAGTGGGAAGTACACTTTTGTGCCCACCGGAATACGCTGGCCATTGTGAACCACATGGTCCTCTTCCATCACCTGCCTGAACGCAAAAGACGTCGGCGGATGCAGCCGGAGTGCCTCCATGATCACAGCGTGCAGGTACTCCAGCTTCCCAAGAACAACCTCGCTGACTTCCTCGGCGTCCGCACCCACGACGGCATTGATCTCCTTCCGGACGGCCTCCTGTATGTCGGGGCGTTTCACCATGTTGGCCATGATCCACTGCAGCGCTGATGCTGTCGTTTCGGTTCCAGCACCAAGGAACTCGGAGCACATGCCGACGAGTTCACCGTCAGACAGCCTTCTTTGATGCCGCCTTGGGTCCTGATTATGACCGTCCGGCACCATGAGGTCGATGAGCGTGTCCACATACACCGGCGTCTCGCCAGATCGCCGGTGCCGGCCGCGACGGGAATCGATGAGCGGTAGGTACGTCTCCTCCTGCTGCTGCCGCAGGGCGGCTAGCTTCTTCCACCGATTACGATAAATGAGCCTGGTCACTGCGGGGAGCTTCGCGTGCGCGAACACGCGCGCCGTAGCTAGGGACTTGACGAGGTCACTCTGAGCGTCGGCCATGGCACGGACGCGGCTATTGTCGATGTCGTCGCCGAAACACATGTTGGCCACCAGGCCAAACATGGCGTAGCGGATGCTCTCCGCCGCGTGAACCACGCCGTTTTTCCTCTGCTCGGCGAGGTCCACAACGAGACTATGTAGTGCACGGCGGCGCGCTGACGCGTGCCGGTGGAGCTGCGCTGGGTGGAGGACCTCCGATGTGAGGTTGTGACGAATGGCACGCCAGTGCTCACCATATGGAGCGGAGGTGATGTTCTGGTATTGACGGCGCGAGAGGATGGCGCTTGGGGAAATGGACGGTGGTCGGTTGGAGAAGGAGCCGCCGGCGCTGCCGCGCACGAGAAGGCTGTGGGCCGTCTCGTGGTCGGTGACGAAGATACTAGCGGGCTGCGGCTTCCACACCGTGGAGAGCTCCGGCGCTAGAACCGACTTAGCCCTCGTGAGGAGGGCTTTGATGGGCGAGGCATGGTGGAGAACGAAGAAAAGAAGCAGGGGAAGCAGGGTGAGGAGGAACAGGTCTGCCATGGCTTCATGGACGGAGCAGCGCCTGCCGTATTTGCGCACGCATGGGCATGGCACGCGGTAGCTGAGCTCCATCGATGCCATTTATAATTCTATGTTTGGCAGATACAGGGGATGAGACTGTCTTTATTACACCTTTATTGGTCATGCATAAACGGTTGTGAAATTAAGCATGGCCAACTTTTGAGTAGGCCGGAAAAAAAATACATTCGACTTTCGAGTAGGACTTATTTGTCCCTCTCATATTTGAGTCAAAAATTTAATCACATATTTGACTAGCAAAATGTCAATAAATGTCATAAAATTATATTATTGAATTCATATTTGAATGTAGTTTTCAGTGATATCATTTTTGATATGTATAACTTATATTTTATTAGTTCAAATCACTGTCAAAAATAATCCAAAATATGAGGATGACTTGTAAACCAGGACGGAGACAGTACCAATAATTCCGTGCATGGACACGACGAGAAATATTGTGATTGATCGTTTGCAAGCTGCTCAACAAGTAGCTTATCTCGTAATTAATTTGCCAGCGAACGCCCTGATGGTCGTCATTTATTACTAGGCCCTGCCTAGCTGGCCACACGCTATCATTCATCATGTTGTTTCCATATTACTTGTGGCTGCTTTAGTAGTACCCCATTTGTACCAGTGCATTAGGTATATTACGAAAACCAAATAATTATAAAACACTTTAGCGCAGTGTATTGACTCCCACATCGTTCCTTCATTTTTTGACATTAATAAACAAATCAACCAATAAGAAATGTGAGGTGCGTATGCTTTCAATGATTTGAGGCTACCTAGCACGGCATGCAATGGTCAGTTCATTTTCATGTAATGATACTAATTAGCATATAAACATTAAATACTCTCGTTTTCTCCTTCGCCTTGGTCGGTCGCGGTGCACAACCTGTAGCTACTTGTATTCGAAGTATCACAGCTAGTACTCCCTCCATTTTTATTTACTCCACATATTAGGTTTGGTCGAAGTCAAGCTTTGTAAACTTTGACAAAGTTTATACAAAAATATTAACATATACAATAAAAAATCAATACCATTAGATTCACTATTGAATGTACTTTCACATCATATAGATTTATTATGGTAAATATTTATAATCTTTTCCGTAAATTTGGTCAAAGTTTAGGAAGTTTGACTTCAATCAACTCTAATATGCAGAGTAGATAAAAATGAAGGGAATATTATGCCTGTGAACTAGGCAATTTTGATAAGGTGGCATAGAATTAAACGAAGGAAGAGATAGTTGAGTATCATATTATGATACCGTATCATAATAAATTCAATCATACTACTACCTCCGTTCTGGTTTATTGGTCCCGGTATAATCTGTGCCAAATTTCAACCAGAGATTTAACTAACAAAATGTTAATGCATGTCAACAAAAATTATATCGTTGGATTCATATTTGAACATAGTTTTCAATGATATAACTTTTTGTGACATGCATGAACATTTTATTAGTTAGATTTATGGTCAAAAATTGGCAGAGAATACAATGATACCACTACAACATGACGTAGATAGTATTTGTCATGCTTGACAATAAATGAGACCACCTATGATTTTTTTTATTTTTTTTAGAAAAGGAGGTTGTACCCCCGGCCTCTGCATCTGGACGATGCATGCAGTCATTTTATTAATTATTCAGAAAGACCATACAAGATGATACATCAATATGCCTGAAACCACCATCCTGGCAACACCTGCTGCCCCATCCAAGCCATTACCTGGAGTAAGTCACACAATAGTCCGGCACACTCCCAGTGAGCACCGCACACTGCAAGGGCCGTCACCTCCATCTTCCATCAATCCATCCTCAGAGCAGAACTGATGCACCGACCTTCCCAGGCCTCTCTGCCATCGACAGCGTCGCCCTCCTGCGCGAGTCCACCAACCCTCATCAGACGTCGAGCCTCCACTGTGCCATGCCGCTGAGATTCACCGTCGTCGATGCGGAAGATGAAACCCCACTCAGCCTCTGGGCCCTTCCAAACAACACCTACTCCAGAAAGATGCCCCTAAGAGGGAAAACGGCACCATAGTTTCCGTCATCATCCGATCTGGGAGACCCAGATCTAGGGTTTACCCCGAAGCAGATGCCCCTGGAAGAAGAGGGGCACGCCAACTGCAACTGTCCATCAACACAAGCCGTGCCCAGCACCACTTTGCTCTCACGACGGCGCCTTCAAGAAGGACACGACGCCATGAGCATCGCCGCCGCCCTAGGGTTTTCACCCGAGAGACCGTGAGTGGGAAAAGGTGTGGCGGACCCGAACGACGTCTCCAGGAAGAGAAACGGCACCAGGAGCCAACCAGGGAATTATCCCAATCCGAATCCCCACCTCCTGCTCCGCCCCAACTGGTGACTGGCAAATCGCAGCCATGCCCGTTATGACGGAGTGCACAAAGCAAGGATTGGAGGAAGAAGCAGCTCGATGCTGTTGAGCTGCTAGCTTTGGCTCCCCTCCCCTCCCCTCCCCTCCCCTCCGTCGCATGATACTAGTACTACTATATGATACTACCCACTATGACCGGCCTAAGATGAATAAAGCAAGGACAAGTAATATGGATCGAAGAGACAATTGTTGTTGTACTTGTGAAGTTGTGCTACTCGCTTCAATCAATACTATTGCACATGTGAAGTTTTGCTAGTAATACATTTATAATTTTGAAGATCTCTTTTTTCTTAACTTGTAAATCTCATTTTATGGGGTCATATTGTGGCTTAAGTGAGCAGTTCAAGCATCAAGAGTCCATGTTAGTACAATTAATTACCTCAACCGACCCGTCGGGCCGAAAATACACACCACGTCAATGAGGTACAAGATAAGCAGTGTACTCTTGAGAGCTACTCTGCCATGCTAAACAATCGTACCAAGCAACAAATCAGCCAATCGTGTCATCTAGTTATCGGCCGACCAATAAGGATCACACAGAGAGACAAACAATTCAGCCAAAACAGGGCGACAACAAGTGGGGAACACAAACTGATACGTGATACAATTCAGCTCCAGTATTAACAACTCGTCCTTTGAAAGTGAATTTGCAGTTGAACATCCTTGCCCGCTGCTTTATCTCATTGATGATGAGACCATATCTAGTAGCTACCATGTGTGCCTTTGTCAATGTCAGTCACTATCTGCTTCAAATCCGAGGCGATGATGAAGTTTTGTAGCAGCTGATCCTCAGCGAGGGACAACTCTTCCCGGCAAGTGAAAGCTTCTAGAGTGGCTACATCGGTTACGCCAGGGAAGGGCTTCTGAGGTAGTTTCCTTCTGCATCGCGGCACGCTACTGCAGTCGCGCCTCCAAGCTTGGAGCTCGCAATGCCAGCATCCACATGTATCTTTGCAAACCCCCGGGACCTCTCCTAGCCACCTGCAAGTAACACATCGCTAGCAGAGGAACCGAGTCAGCTAGATCTGATCCACGATTGACTATGGTCCAACTAAGCGCGTGTTGGGCTTGGGCTTCCACGTTGAACACTTCTCGTAAACAAGTTGAACATTTTTCAGATACACGTATAACATTTTTCTGAAATACAGGTTAGACATTTGTCAAATGCACATTTAATATGTTTAGTATGGTGAACCTTTCCTAATACACATGAATAGTTTTCATAAATGCCATGAAACTTTTTGAAGTGCAAAATATTTTGAAGTGTTAGAAGTCTTTTTTAAATGGTACCAAGGATTTTTTACATTGTATAAAAAATTTCTTAATGTCATGGACATTTTTTGAACCTTATGAAACCTTTTTTATTATGCAAAATAAAAATATGTTGTATTAATATTAAAAAAATCACAAACTTTTGTTGAAACATGTGACATTTTTAATGTCACACCATTTTTTCATTGGGACAAACATATTTTGAAAAATTGCGGAACAATTTTCTTGAGGATCAAATTATTTTAGACTGCATGGATATTTTTTCTGAATGTCATGAAGATTTTTTTAAATGTGGGAACATTTGATGTCACAATCATTTTTTCAATGGTACGAATGTTTTTGCACAAATTTCAACAAACTTTTATAATGCATGAACATAATACAAGATATACACTTTTAAAAAATTAATAAATTAATTTTGGAATAAATGTTTTTAGAATATTTTTAAAATATAATAAGTAGAAAAAAAGAAAAATAATGAACGAACATGTTCGCAAGTCGAACATAAAAAAACTGTCAGTGAGTCGGCCAAGTTTGAACAGGATTGGTCTCGCTGCTAATGGAGAAGGAGACCTCTACCGGAGCAAGCTAAAGAGCCCACTTTATATCGCCGATTTTAGGTAAGGCACTCGATCAAGCCCATACATCTGTGAATTTAGCCCCAAACCAAAAACAACTTGTTAACTTGCATTTCTTGGGCTGGGGCTTTACTTGATTTTGGCAAAAGAAAGGCCATATGATCTACTTTCTGGGGCATGTCCCTTCATGTAGGTGAGTCGGAAATACCTCTTGCAGAAAGCTTTTTGCTTGGGTTTTGGTAATTGCTATGCCGTAGGAAGTGATGGCAGTAGGGTCGGCTTAGCTATGTACTGGAATAATGATGTTTCAATGGAGTTAATTCACAATTCGCAGTACCATATTGATATGAAAATTAGGATGATTGAGAAGAATAATGGCACCTAACTAACATCTATGGAGAGCCCAATATGAGGGAAAGAGAAAAAAATGCATGGTAACTCCTTTTTGCAACCGGGGTCTGATCTTCCATGGGTATGCATTAGAGACTTCAGTGAAGTATTACACCAGAGTGACCATTATGGTGCTAAGGAGAGGGACACCAAGCAAATGAATGGCTCTCATGAAGCTGTCAACGTAATAGGTTTGTGTGATTTGGGATTCAGTGGGCTAGCGTGATCTTTTGAGAAGAAGGTACGAGGTGGCACATACACTCTGGTTCGGCTTGATCACACTTTGGCATCAACATCTTGGTGGGCACATTTTTCGTTTGGTTCTGTATTGCACTTAATAGCCGCCCACTCAGATCATAACCCCATTTTCCTGAGGCTGACCGGACCTCGCAAGAGATCAAAGGTGTGCCTGGATATATAGGAGCTTCTGGTATGAACCTATGTAGGAAACACACGACAGTTCATAACATTTATTGAAAGCATTTGGAGAAACAAACCGCATTGTGGCACACCATGGAGGAGTTGCATGCTAAATTACATACTATGGTGGGTGATATTGCAACTTGGAATGATGAGGTGGGTGCGTGCGTAAGAAGACAAGGGAGCTGCTTGCTGAACTTGAGAAATTGTGGGCACTGCCCAAACAACTTATTTTGGCTGACGAAACATCGTGACAGATGTTCACGAGCTACATAACCTTACAGTTCAGTTTATAAAACATTGTACACTTCTGAAGGGACAACGGGGATTTTTTGAACATAGTCTTGGAAAATATTTGAGTAAAGGTGACAACATGAATGAACTCTAGACTCAACCGGGAGTTTTCGGCCGATCATGTGAAGGCTGCTCATGTGAAGGCTGCCTCTTTTCAAATGTCCCCCCCTAAGGCATCGGGTTCGGACGTAACCCACTAAATTTTTTGCAGCGCCACTTGGATGTTTGTGGGGAGGAGCTTACTAAAGCAGTACTGAGCATTCTTAATTGGTTAGAGGATCGTGGTGAGGTAAATCATACACTTATAGTTCTCATCCCTAAGTTGAACGGAGCCTCATCGTTAAGTCAATTCCACCCGATCAATTTATCCAATGTTCTACTAAAATTTGCCTCCAAAATACTAGTAGGTTGAAAGAATTCTTACCTGGAATTATTTCCGAGGTGCAATCCGTGTTTGTCCCAGGGAGGATGATCACGAACTATATTATAGCGGCATATGAGTGTCTCTTCTTTCTGAAGAAAAAGAGAGCTAGGGAGTCCCAGCTTTGTGCATTAAATTGGATAAGATGAAGGCTTATGACATGGCGGAATGGAATTCTCTAGAGGCTATCATTTTAAAACGTGGTTTTAGTTAGCAATTACTGTCTTCTATCATGATGCTGCTTACTCAGTAAAGTTCTCAATTCTTTTTAATGGAGAAAGAATCAAGGACTTTAAGCCAACTCGGCGGATCTGTCAAGGAGCCCCATCTCACCTTATTTATTCATTTAGCAGCTGAAGGTTTATCTTTCCTGTTAAGGAGCAGGGGTAATTCAGAAAACTTATCGGGCATCATAGTGACGCGCACGGCTGATGGTTTGAGCAAACATTGTCAGGTGCAAGAAAAGATGTACTAATAAAGCCGATTGCTCAAGTGGCTCCAACACACTCAATGTCTTGTTTCATGATCCCTCAAGGCCTCTATCAGAAAATTGATTCGTTGAAGTTTTTGGTGGGGAAGCAAACAAGGTAAACATAAAATGCCATGGGTTAGCTATGATACCACGAAAATGACATTTGGCTCTTCAATTTAGCATTGTTGGCAAGGAAAGCATGGCGTGTTCTCCAATTTCCGGAGACGTTAAGTGCAAAAATCCTTTGAGCAGTGTACTTCCCTCACGGAGATATCCTTAGTGCAACTCTCGGGAGTCGGCCATCATAGGTATGAAGGGCGATTATTGAAGGAAGAGATTGAAGGAAATATGCCCTAGAGGCAATAATAAAGTTATTATTTATTTCCTTATTTCATGATAAATGTTTATCATTCATGCTAGAATTGTATTAACCGGAAACATGATACATGTGTGAATGCATAGACAAAACAATATGTCACTAGTATGCCTCTACTAGACTAGCTTGTTAATCAAAGATGGTTATGTTTCCTGACCATAAACAAAGAGTTGTTATTTGATTAACGAGGTCACATCATTAGTAGAATGATCTGATTGACATGACCCATTCCCTTAGCTTAGCACACGATCGTTTAGTATGTTGCTACTGCTTTTATCCATGACATATACATGTTCCTGTAACTATGAGATTATGCAACTCCCGTTTACCGGAGGAACACTTTGGGTGCTACCAAACGTCACAACGTAACTGGGTGATTATAAAGGAGTACTACAGGTGTCTCCAAAGGTAGATGTTGGGTTGGCGTATTTCGAGATTAGGTTTTGTCACTCCGATTGACGGAGAGGTATCTCTGGGCCCTCTCGGTAATGCACATCACTTAAGCCTTGCAAGCACTACAACTAATGAGTTAGTTGTGAGATGGTGTATTACGGAACGAGTAAAGAGACTTGCGATAACGAGATTGAACTAGGTATTGGATACCGACGATCGAATCTCGGGCAAGTAACATACCGATGACAAAGGGAACAACGTATGTTGTTATGCGGTCTGACCGATAAAGATCTTCGTAGAATATGTAGGAACCAATATGGGCATCCAGGTCCCGCTATTGGTTATTGACCGTGAATAGTTCTAGGTCATGTCTACATTGTTCTCGAACCGTAGGGTCCGCACGCTTAAGGTTTCGATGCGATGCTTATTATGAGTTTATGTATTTTGATGTACCGAAGAAGTTCGAGTCCCGGATGTGATCACGGACATGACGAGGAGTCTCGGAATGGTCGAGACATAAAGATTGATATATTGGAAGCCTATGTTTGGAGTTCGAATGGTTCCGGCAAAACGGAATTTACCGAAAACCGGAGGTTACGGAACCCCGGGAGGTAAATGGGCCTCGGTGGGCCTCGAGGAGAAGAGGAGGGGCCGGCCAGGAGGTGGCCGCGCCTCTCCCCAGTCCGAATAGGATAAGGAGGCGGCGCCCTCTCCTCTTCCCCCCCCAAACCTAATCCAACTAGGAAGGGGGAGTCCTACTCCCGGTAGGAGTAGGACTCCTCCCGCGCCTTCTAGCTAGGCCGGCGGCCTCCCCCTCCCTCCTTTATATACGGGGCAGGGGGCACCCTAGAACACACAAGTTTGATCTTTGGATCGTTCCTTAGCCGTGTCGGTGCCCCCTCCACCATATTCCACCTCGGTCATACCGTCGCTGAGCTTAGGCGAAGCCCTGCGCCGTGAAACATCAAGATCGTCGCCACGCCGTCGTCTTGACGAAACTCTCCTCGACACTCGGCTGGATCGAGTACGAGGGACGCCATCGAGCTGTCGTGTGTCAAGAACTCGGGCGCCGGAGTAACGGCGCCGGATCGGTCGGATCGCGAGGAGAACGTCGACTACTTCCTCTACGTTGTGATCGCTTCGCTTGGGTCTCGAGGGTGCGTAGACAACACTCTCCCCTCTCGTTGCTATACATCACCGTGATCTTGCGTGTGCGTAGGAAATTTTTGAAATTACTCGTTCCCCATCGATGGCATCCGAGCCTAGTTTTTATGGTTTGATGTTTTGCACGAGTAGAACACAAGTGAGTTGTGGGCGATACAAGTCATACTACCTACCAGCATGTCATACTTTGGTTCAGCGGTATTGTGAGATGAAGCGGCCCGGACCGACATTACGCGACGCGCTTCGCGAGACTGGTTTCACCGCTACGAGCACTCGTTTCTTAAAGGTGAGTGGCGGTGTCTGTCTCTCTCACTTTAGTTGAACCGAGTGTGGCTACGCCGGTCCTTGAGAAGGTTAAAACGGAGTCTATTTGACGAATATCGTTGTGGTTTTGATGCGTGGGTGAGATTGGTTCTTGCTTAAAGCCCGTAGCAGCCACGTAAAATTTGCAACAACAAAGTAGAGGACGTCTAACTTGTTTTTGCAGGGCATGTTGTGATGTGATATGGTCAAGACGTGATGCTATATTTTATTGTATGAGATGATCATGTTTTGTAACCGTAGTTATCGGCAACTGGCAGGAGCCATATGGTTGTCGCTTTATTGTATGCAATGCAATCGCCCTGTAATGCTTTACTTTATCACTAAGCGGTAGCGATAGTCGTAGTAGCATAAGTTTGGCGAGACGACAACGATGCTGCGATGGAGATCAAGGTGTCGCGCCGGTGACGATGGTGATCATGGTGGTGCAGCAAGATGGAGATCATGAAGCACAAGATGATGATGACCATATCATATCATTTATATTGATTTGCATGTGATGTTTATCCTTTTATGCATCTTATCTTGCTTTGATTGACGGTAGCATTATAAGATGATCTCTCACTAAATTATCAAGAAGTGTTCTCCCCGAGTATGCACCGTTGCCAAAGTTCGTCGTGCCCAGACACCACGTGATGATCGGGTGTGATAAGCTCTACGTCCATCTACAACGGGTGCAAGCCAGTTTTGCACACGCAGAATACTCGGGTTAAACTTGACGAGCCTAGCATATGCAGATATGGCCTCGGAACACGGAGACCGAAAGGTCGGCGTGAATCATATAGTAGATATGATCAACATAAGATGTTCACCATTGAAAACTACTCCATTTCACGTGATGATCGGTTATGGTTTAGTTGATTTGGATCACGTGATCACTTAGATGACTAGAGATGTCTTTCTAAGTGGGAGTTCTTAAGTAATATGATTAATTGAACTTAAATTTATCATGAACTTAGTACCGATAGTATCTTGCTTGTTTATGTTTGATTGTAGATAGATGGCTCGTCTGTTGTTCCGTTGAATTTTAATGCGTTCCTTGAGAAAGCAAAGTTGAAAGATGATGGTAGCAATTACGGACTGGGTCCGTAACGAGGATCATCCTCATTGCTGCACGGAAGAGTTACGTCTGGATGCACCGCTAGGTGCAGACCTCTTGCTAATGCAACTGCAGATGTTATGAACATCCGGCAAAGCAAAGCTGATGACTACTCTATAGTTCGAGTGTGCCATGCTTTACGGCTTAGAACCGGGACTTCAACGACGTTTTGAGCGTCATGGAGCATATGAGATGTTCCAGAGTTGAAGTTGATATTCCTCTGAGAATGCCCGGATTGAGAGATATGAAGTCTCCAATAAGTTCTATAGCTGCAAGATGGAGGAGAACAGTTACATTAGTGAGCATATACTCGTAATGTCGGGTACTATAATCACTTGACACAATTGGGAGTTAATCTTCCAGATGATTGTGTCATTGATGAATTCTTCAATCACCGCCACCAAGCTACAAAGGCTTCGTGATGAACTATAATATGCAAGGGTTAGTAAAGACTATACCGAGCTCTTCGCAATGCTAAAGGCTGCGGAGGTAGAAATCAAGAAGGAGCATCAAGTGTTGATGGTCAATAAGACCACTAGTTTCAAGAAGAAAGGCAAAGGGAAGAAGAAGGGAATCTCAAGAAGAACAGCAAGCAAGTTGCTGCTCAGAGAAGAAACCCAAGTCTGGCCCTAAACCTGAAACGAGTGCTTCTCTTCCGCAAGCAGACTGGTCCTTTGGAAGCGGAACTGCCCCAAGTATTCGGCGGATAAGAAGGATGGCAAGGTGAACAAAGGTATATGTGATATACATGTTATTGATGTGTACCTTACTAGAGCTCGCAGAGCACTGGGTATTTGATACTGGTTACATTGCTAATATTTGCAACTCAAACAGGACTACGGATTGCGAACACCGGCAAAGGACGAGGTGACGATCGCGCGTGGGAAATGGTTCCAAAGTCGATGTGATCGCGATCGGCACGCTACCTCTACATGTACCTTCGGATTAGTTTTAGACCTAAATAATTGTTATTTGGTGCTGCGTTGAGCATGAACATTATATCTGGATCTTGTTTGATGCGAGACGGTTATTCATTTAAATCAGAGAATAATGGTTGTTCTATTTATATGAGTAATATCTTTTATGGTCATGCACCCTTGAGGAGTGGTCTATTTCGATGAATCTCGATAGTAGTGATACGCATATTCATAATGTTGAAACCAAAAGATGCAGAGTTGATAATGATAGTGCAACTTATTTGTGGCACTTGCCGTTTAGGTCATATCGGTGTAAAGCGCATGAAGAAACTCCATCTTGATGGACTTTTGGAGTCACTTGATTATGAATCACTTGGCACTTGCGAACCGTGCCTCATGGGCAAGATGACTAGAACACCGTTCTCCGGTACTATGGAGAGAGCAACAGATTTGTTGGAAATCATACATACAGATGTATGTGGTCCGATGAATGTTGAGGCTCGTGGCGGATATCGTTATTTTCTCACCTTCACAGATGACTTAAGCAGATATGGGTATATCTACTTAATGAAACATAAGTCTGAAACGTTTGAAAAGTTCAAAGAATTTCAGAGTGAAGTTGAAAATCATCGTAACAAGAAAATTAAATTTCTACGATCTGATCGTGGAGGTGAATATTTGAGTTACGAGTTTGGTCTACATTTGAAACAATGCGGAATAGTTTCGCAACTCACGCCACCCGGAACACCACAACGAAATGGTGTGTCCGAACGTCGTAATCGCACTTTACTAGATATGGTGCGATCTATGATGTCTCTTACAGATTTACCGCTATCGTTTTGGGGTTATGCTCTAGAGACGGCCGCATTCACTGAATAGAACACCGTCAAAATCCGTTGAGACGACACCTTATGAACTATGGTTTAGCAAGAAACCAAAGTTGTCGTTTCTTAAAGTTTGGGGATGCGATGCTTATGTGAAAAAGCTTCAACCTGATAAGCTCGAACCCAAATCGAAAATGTGTCTTCATAGGATACCCAAAGGAGACAGTTGGGTACACCTTCTATCACAGATCCAAAGGCAAGACATTCGTTGCTAAGAATGGATCCTTTCTAGAGAAGGAGTTTCTCTCGAAAGAAGTGAGTGGGAGGAAAGTGGAACTTTATGAGGTAATAGTACCTTCTCCCTTACTTGAAAGTAGTTAAATCACGAAACCAGTTTCGAGACACCTACACCAAGTAGTGAGGAAGTTGATGATGTTGATCATGAAACTTCAGATCAAGTTACTTGCAGAACCTCGTAGATCAACCAGAGTAAGATCCGCACTGAGTGGTACGGTAATCCTGTTCGAAGTCATGCTACTAGATCATGATGAACCTACGAACTATGAAGAAGCGATGGTGAGCCCAGATTCCAAAAATGGCTTGAGGCCATGAAATCTGAGATGGGATCCATGTATGAAAACAAAGTATGGACTTTGGTTGACTTGCCCGAGGGTAGGCAAGCAATAGAAAACAAGTGGATCTTTAAGAAGAAGACCGACGCCGACGGTAATATTATCGTCTATAAAGCTCGACTTGTCGCAAAAGGTTTTCGACAAGTTCAAGGGATTGACTACGATGAGACTTTCTCACCCGTGGCGATGCTTAAGTCCGTCCGAATCATGTTAGCAATTGCCGCATTTTATGATTATGAAATTTGGCAAATGGATGTAAAGACTGCATTCTGAATGGATTTACGGAAGAAGAGTTGTATATGATACAACCGAAGGTTTTATCGATCCAAAGGAAGCTAACAAAGTGTGCAAGCTCCAGCGATCCATCTATGGACTGGTGCAAGCATCTCGGAGTTGGAATAAACGCTTTGATAGTGTGATCAAAGCATTTGGGTTTGTACAGACTTTTGGAGAAGCCTGTATTTACAAGAAAGTGAGTGGGAGCTCTGTAGCATTTCTGATATTATATGTAGATGACATATTACTGATCGGAAATGATATAGAATTTCTGGATAGCATAAAGGGATACTTGAATAAGAGTTTTTCAATGAAAGACCTCGGTGAAGCTGCTTACATATTGGGCATTAAGATCTATAGAGATAGATCAAGACGCTTGATTGGACTTTCACAAAGCACATACCTTGACAAAATTTTGAAGAAGTTCAAAATGGATCAAGCAAAGAAAGGGTTCTTGCCTGTGTTACAAGGTGTGAAGTTGAGTAAGACTCAATGCCCGACCACTGCAGAAGATAGAGAAAATGAAAGATGTTCCTATGCTTCAGCCATAGGCTCTATCATGTATGCAATGCTGTGTACCGGACCTGATGTGTTCCTTGCTATAAGCCTAGCAGGAGGTACCAAAGTAATCCAGAGTGGATCATTTGGACAGCGGTCAAGAACATCCCGAAATACCGAAAAGGACTAAGGATATGTTTCTCGTATATGGAGGTGACAAAGAGCTCATCGTAAACGGTTACGTTGATGCAAGCTTTGACACTGATCCGGACGATTCTAAATCGCAGACCGGATACGTATTTACACTAAACGGAGGAGCTGTCAGTTGGTGCAGTTCTAAACAAAGCGTCGTAGCTGGATCTACATGTGAAGCGGAATACATAGCAGCTTCGGAAGCAGCTAATGAAGGAGTCTGGATGAAGGAGTTCATATCCGATCTAGGTGTCATACCTAGTGCATCGGGTCCAATGAAAATCTTCTGTGACAATACTGGAGCAATTGCCTTAGCAAAGGAATCCAGATTTCACAAGAGGACCAAGCACATCAAGAGACGCTTCAATTCCATCCGGGACTTAGTCCAGGTGGGAGACATAGAGATTTGCAAGATACATACGGATCTGAATGTTGCAGACCGTTGACTAAGCCTCTTCCACGAGCAAAACATGATCAGCACCAAGACTCCATGGGTGTTAGAATCATTACCATGTAATCTAGATTATTGACTCTAGTGCAAGTGGGAGATGAAGGAAATATGCCCTAGAGGCAATAATAAAGTTATTATTTATTTCCTTATTTCATGATAAATGTTTATCATTCATGCTAGAATTGTATTAACCGGAAACATGATACATGTGTGAATGCATAGACAAAACAATATGTCACTAGTATGCCTCTACTAGACTAGCTTGTTAATCAAAGATGGTTATGTTTCCTGACCATAAACAAAGAGTTGTTATTTGATTAACGAGGTCACATCATTAGTAGAATGATCTGATTGACATGACCCATTCCCTTAGCTTAGCACACGATCGTTTAGTATGTTGCTACTGCTTTTATCCATGACATATACATGTTCCTGTAACTATGAGATTATGCAACTCCCGTTTACCGGAGGAACACTTTGGGTGCTACCAAACGTCACAACGTATCGGGTGATTATAAAGGAGTACTACAGGTGTCTCCAAAGGTAGATGTTGGGTTGGCGTATTTGAGATTAGGTTTTGTCACTCCGATTGACGGAGAGGTATCTCTGGGCCCTCTCGGTAATGCACATCACTTAAGCCTTGCAAGCACTACAACTAATGAGTTAGTTGTGAGATGGTGTATTACGGAACGAGTAAAGAGACTTGCCGTAACGAGATTGAACTATGTATTGGATACCGACGATCGAATCTCGGGCAAGTAACATACCGATGACAAAGGGAACAACGTATGTTGTTATGCGGTCGACCGATAAAGATCTTCAGTAGAATATGTAGGAACCAATATGGGCATCCAGGTCCCGCTATTGGTTATTGACCGTGAATAGTTCTAGGTCATGTCTACATTGTTCTCGAACCGTAGGGTCCGCACGCTTAAGGTTTCGATGGCGCTTATTATGAGTTTATGTATTTTGATGTACCTAAGAAGTTCGAGTCCCGGATGTGATCACGGACATGACGAGGAGTCTCGGAATGGTCGAGACATAAAGATTGATATATTGGAAGCCTATGTTTGGAGTTCGAATGGTTCCGGCAAAACGGAATTTACTGGAAAACCGGAGGTTACGGAACCCCGGGAGGTAAATGGGCCTCGGTGGGCCTCGAGGGAAGAGGAGGGGCCGGCCAGGAGGTGGCAGCGCCCTCTCCCCCAGTCCGAATAGGATAAGGAGGGGGCGCCTCTCCTCTTCCCCTCCCCCAAACCTAATCCAACTAGGAAAGGGGAGTCCTACTCGGTAGGAGTAGGACTCCTCGGCGTGCTCTAGCTAGGCCGGCCGGCCTCCCCCTCCCTCCTTTATATCACGGGGCAGGGGCACCCTAGAACACACAAGTTTGATCTTTGGATCGTTCCTTAGCCGTGTCGGTGCCCCCTCCACCATATTCCACCTCGGTCATACTGTCGCGAAGCTTAGGCGAAGCCCTGCGCCGTGAACATCAAGATCGTCGCCACGCCGTCGTCTGACGAAACTCTCCTCGACACTCGGCTGGATCGAGTCTGAGGGCGTCATCGAGCTGTACGTGTGTCAAGAACTCGGGCGCCGGAGTAACGGCGCCGGATCGGTCGGATCGCGAGGAGAACGTCGACTACTTCCTCTACGTTGTGATCGCTTCGCTTGGGTCTCGAGGGTACGTGACAACACTCTCCCCTCTCGTTGCTATACATCACCGTGATCTTGCGTGTGCGTAGGAAAATTTTTGAAATTACTACGTTCCCCATCAGAGATGTGCTCGAAACTGGTCTGATTCATCGCATCGGAGATAGCCGGTGTACTAGAGTTTGGAGTAAGAATAGGATCCCACACAAGGAAAGGCTTCCACCCATAGTTGCACTTGCGGAAGAACCTCCCCTTAAGGTTTCAGATCTGAATGATCATGCTTCTGGCGAATGGAATGAGCAAATTTTGGCGGAAAACATCCTCCCAATGGAAATTCAGGCTATCCATACAATACCAATCAGCACATGGAATCAAGACGATTTCTGGGCTTGATTCCATGAAAAGAATGGGATTTTTTCAGTTAGATCGTATTATCGTAATAACAAAGTAAATTAGAGAGGACTGGTTAGAGGGACAGGCAAGCTCAAGCAAAAGGAAGAGTGAAAAGTGTTGGTCACGTCTATGGAAAACAAAAGTTCCATCAAAGGTGCGGGTGTTCGCATGGAGGTTGGCTCAGCCATCGTTGCCCACAGGAAGAAGTGCTTCATCACGGAAACATGGCCAAGACACCTAGATGTGCGATATGCCACGGAGCTTGAGATACCTGGCGAAACTCTTTGGTTGATTGTACAATGGCTAAATGCGTATAGGCCTTGTGTGATTCTTTGCTTGCTAGCAATATTAGTGCAAACACATGTGAAAATGCACTACTGATCCCTTGGGCGATTTGGTCTGCCAGGAGGAGGGTGATACATGAAGGTATATATCAAAGTCCGATGACAAAATACGGCCTTGTTACCAGGATCGAAGACTAGCTACAAATTTAACGGCCAAACCAGCTGGGATGAGAAACATGGCGAGGGCGGCGTGTCTGTGCTGGATTCCACCACCGGCTGGCTTCATGAATTTAATGTTGATGGTGGAGTAGCAAAGGTCCATTTGATGGGCACGGTAGCAGTAGTATGCAGAAGTCGAGACGAGGTGTTCCAGGATTCATCTACTCTGATTCTATTATCGTTGAATTTGGAAAACTTGTTGAACATCCTGTTATTTTGGATGTAATATTTACATTTGTGCTACTGTTGTATTAGGGATATTTGCATGTTATTTATAAATGAATTTTGCTGATTTATATAATAATTTTGGGTGTTGCAGTTAGAAAAAACAGAGCCGAACATTTAGGGAAAGGGGTTGGAGGGCCGGCTCCTATATCACTCTTCAGAAACTGGTCCAAACTAGTCCGCGGACAGATACCGTGTCCGTAAAGGGGGTCAGCGTTGGAGATGCCCTTATCCGCCTCAATGGAAGATTGTGACACTTGATACCAGATGATAAGTTGAATTTCCGATATTTATTGGAATGAGGAAAGGAATTAATGAGTAGAACTCGAAGTTACAGCCTACTGCCTCTGTCCTGGTTTATTGGTCCCCTTTGTAATTTGTGCCAAATATTGACCAAAAATTTCACTAACAAAATGTTAATGCTTGTCAATAAAAATTATATCGCTGCATTCGTATTTGAACATAGTTTTCAATGATATAATTTTTTGTGACATGCATAAATATTTTATTAGTTAAATCTATGGTCAAAATTTGGCATGAAATAAAATGAGGACCGATAAACCAGGACGGCGGTAGTATGTGATAGATCGAGAGTGGTCTAGACAGGTTCCCCTGATTCTTGATAAAAAATACATTAATAGTACTACCTCCGTCTAGGTGAATAAGTCATTTGCGTAGTTCTAGGTCATCGATTTGGGGAATTAAATATGTGGTATATGTCAAGAAAAGTATATCACTAGATTTCTACAAGGATGTAGTTTCTAAATATATATTTTTTGTCACATATAAGACATATTTAGATAGTTAAATCGTCAACCTAGAACTATGCGAATGACTTATTCACCGAGACGGAGGTAGTAAATGGTTTGATGATGTAGGCTGGCTCTGAGTCTGAGGATCGTGCCCTAGTTTTCTGTCTCTTCATTGAGTTGAACACAACAGCTAGTTTCATCTATGTAATATGCAAGACATAGAAGGAACCCAGTTTCATAACAGCTCCAAAAACCTGTTGGGCCAGCCGATTATTTTTTGTTAAGCAAGTGCTACAAAATTATATTTCATTTCCTGCTTCGAAATTGCATCGTGCATCTTGATGAGTAACTTAGTGATTTGGCTTTGCATAGATTTATACAAAGATTTGCTCACATTGAGCATCATGTTAGTGGTAATTATATGCATTTCAAAGGAAGTTCTTTGCTTGGAAAACAAAGGTAGTAGATTTTGGTCCAAACCCAGTGATTTATTTTGTCAATTTCTTCTGCAATATATGAAAGTGGCATACATTTTCTGTTTATAAGACAATGTCACATGCATATATCTAAATCGTATCATTTTCTGCTTTTTTAGGATCGGCATTGCATGCCAGCAGTTTTCCACCAAACGAAAGATAAGGGAGGCAGAAGCGGATTGTGCACAACTAGGTAAGCTATTGAGTACCACACAAACTCTCAATTTTTTTATAATATCCATTGCAACACAAGGGATCTTTTGCATGCACAATTTTCATGAACAGTAGATGTGTTTTGCACATAATCGAATACACACAAATTTTTCTCCCGTTGCAACGCACGGGCATTTGTGCTATTATGATAAATAAGCCTGGTCACTGCAGGGAGCTTCGCGTGCGCGAACACGCGCGCCGTAGCTAGGGACTTGACAAGGTCACTCTGGGCGTCGGCCATGGCACGGACGCGACTATTGTCGATGCCGTCGCCGAAACACATGTTGGCCACCAGGTCAAACATAGCGTAGCGGATGCTCTCCGCCGCTTGAACCACGCCGTTTTTCCTCTGCTCGGCGAGGTCCACGACGAGACTATGTAGTGCACGGCGGCGCGCTGACGCGTGCCCGTGGAGCTGCGCTGGGTGGAGGACCTCCGATGTGAGGTTGTGACGAATGGCGCGCCAGTGCTCACCATAGGGAGCGGAGGTGATGTTCTGGTATTGATGGCGCGAGAGGATGGCGCTGGGAGTACTACTTGTTTCATGCATGGCAATAAACTTTCAAGATCATAAGAATTACCCCAATCATGATAATTGCAATAAGTAGTGGATATATAAAATTAGCATCCCCAAGCTTGGGGCTTTGCATATTATTAGCACAATTGACATTAATATTAATAGAATAATCGGGCTTTGTAGGGGCTGGGAGGGGTTATGGGCCAAATAATCAGGCTTTGTATGCCCATGAGTTAGCGGGACGACATCGATTAATTGTTCTAACAGACCATTTAATTGTCCTGACAAGTTAACATGATGAGTAGGTGTTATTCGATTCAGCCACCCGATGAGTAGCGATTAACTAGCCAATTAACTGATTAATCAGATGAATTATTGAACAGTGCACATATCCAAATCCGTCAGTGTCTTGGGAGCGCACGAAGAGCATCAATGATCCACGATCCATGGTACTGTAGCCCTGTCTCTCAGACTTACGGCAAGGGCCGAGAATGCCCGGCCGTGCCGCGTACTTATCTCACGGGTACCCTCCAGGTCAACCTCACTCACAAGAGACTGTCGGAAACTCAGGCCCACCTTTACTAGGGTGGTACCACCTGTACCTTCAGTCCTGTAGAAATAGTTGACGGGGAACAGGTGAAGGTAACTGTGTGTCCATAACACCAAGGAGGAATCATAGGAATCTCCCTCGATGGATTCCCACTCGATGTAACAATCAAGGTGAACTTGGAGGAATCACCCTCGGTAGGTTCACACTTGAAGAACTGCACGACAGAGTCAATATTGAGAGTGGTGAAGGAGGAATCACCCTCCATAATCCACAACCGATTAGCTACACTATAGAGATATTATCAGGAGTGCGTTTCAAGGTGTCACCCTCAGCACTCGAGAGTAGCTCTACAGAGTCGTACAACTAAGGGGTTGTATGGTGATGTGTCGGTCTCAGTACGTCGATCACATTGATCGAGTCATCCGGTAATAAAGCAGGGGCAACGGGACAAGGTGAGGGGTCATGGATGGATCACTAACCAACCTATACTAAGCATATAGGATATCAGTTAAAGTAACAACAATAGGTTACAAAAGCAGGCTATGCATCAGAATAGGAGCTATCAAACAACATTAGCAAAATCAAATGCAAGCATGAGAGAGAAAGAATGGGCGAGATAGGAATGATCAAGTGGGTTTTGCTTGCCTGGAAGCTCTGGGGAAAAGGGCTGATCGTCAGTTGTGTAGTCATACCTAGGAGCAGCGTCGGTCTCGGGGTCTACCGGAGAGAAGAGGGGGGAGAAACAACAAATATAAAGCAAACAAATGCATCATGATGCATGACATGGCCATATGCTGAGCTAGGGGTGATCTAACGCAATGCTACACATTACAGACGAAGCGGGAAAACATCTGGAAATGTTTCCCCGACGTTTGGCAATTATTGGACAAATGAAATAGAGGGCAAGGATCCATGTTCATCATGTTAGAAGCATGTGACAGACGAGTGGATAGCATATTCGGATTCGTTATATTTTTCTTAGAAATTTTCATATTAAATTATTTTCATCTCGGTTATAGATTCTTTATGTGATTTTCAGAGTTTAAATGGTTTTTTGAAATTTTTGTAATTAAATTAATTCTAAAATATATTAAATACTAAATGTTATGATGTGCTTCATAGGCTAACATGTGGGGCAAGTCAAAGCACAGTCAGTAGTCAACATTGGCAGTTGACTGGTCAAATTGACAAGTAGGACCCCATTATTAGTGACTCAATTAAAATTAACGGGTTTCAATTTAACTAATTAAGCAAATTAGTTATTAGGGCCCATCTATCAATTTCTAATTAAATTTAACCAATTAAATTAATTAACATTTTAGTTAATTAGGGGGTGGCCCACCAGTTAGTGATTGTGCTGCCCAGCCAGCACAGTTGACCGGGGTCAACGGGGTCGGCTGGGCCCCTGGGGCCCACTAGCAGTAATCTAGGGGTGGGCCTAGGCCAGCCACGTCGGCAGCGGCGCCAGAGGGGCTCAAGCGACCCGATTTCACGGCGGTGAAGCCCCGCAGTTGGCCAGAAAACGCGCACAGGGAGTCTCCGGACCCGTGGGTTGGCTCGTGCGAAAGAGCACGCGATGCCGCGTCATTTGGTGGCGGTGGGAGTGCCTGAGACGGCTGGAGTTGAGCGGAACATCATTGGCGACGGCGGTGGCGTTCGGGCGAGCTCAGGTTCGTCGCTACGGGGCACGGCAAGGGTAATGGATGGTGGCGTTGGGTTGCTAGGGATAAGCTGAGCACGATGCCGTGCTCGGCCGAGAGCAGTGGCAGCAGTGGCCGCGGCAGCGAGCTCTACCGCGGTGGCGGTTCTGGCCATGGCGGCGAGGCGAGCTATGGTGCGGAAGGAAGGGGGAGGCGGGAGGGGATCCGAGCGGACGCTTACCGGGATCCTGCAGAGGTGCAAATGTGGGCTCGGGGGAGGCTCAAGGCGTCGAATCAATGGCGACGGCGGCGTTGCCCAAGGAGGAAGAAGAGGTCGGGGTAAGCGTTGCAGGGGTCCCCGGCTCCAGCACGCGGTAGCAGCGGACTGCGACGAAGCTCTATGGCATGACGACGAGGCACATGGCGAAGGTGGCCGCGGGATCGACACGGCGTCGGCGACGGCCGCGTCGGGTGCTTCTCCAGTTTGACGCAGGCAGCAAGTGGGAGAGGCGGATCGAGTCCAGGGGGCAAGTGAGTGAGAGGGGAGGAGTCCGAGGGGCCGTGTGGGTGGCGGCCTTATCCTCCCACGGTGGAACCGGCGAGGTGGTCCGTCGGGGACCAGCGGCACTCGCGCCCCCGGTCGGCCACCGTAGCTAGGTTGAAGCCGACACGGTCGGTGGGCTGGGCCGACACAGAGCCACTTTTCTTTTTCTTAATCTTTTTATTTTTCTGTTTTCTTTTATTTAATTATGTTTTGTAATTATTTTAAATAGCAAATAGGTTTAGTAAAAATAGGAACTTGGCCCATTATTTAAAGTTCAATTTTGGACAATGCCATGAAAAGTTTGGGAGGCTTTTAAATTAGTTTTGAATTCTTATAATTTTAAAAGCAATTAAAATATTGTTTTGGCCCTTGTTTTAACCTTTTTAGGGTATTTAATTACTTTACAAAATTTTGGTTTTACCATAACAATTACTCAATGATTATTTTCCATTGCATGAACTTTCTAGTTTTCTTATTTGGGAAATTTGTAATTCTCTTAAAATTTGAATTTGATTTAAAGTGCAATTTGAAATAAGATAGGAATCAACGATGATCAAGAATGCTAATCAAAGTAGCTTAGCTTAATGATGATCATCACTGTAGCTCCTTGCATAGGGGTGTTACAATGGCGTACAACTCATGCGGCTCCTCATCTAGGCATGCCCAGTGGTTGCCACACCGACGTGTGCCTTCGTCTATGAGGTGTCCCCGGGCCTGGTAAGTTTGGTGTGATGCCTCGTCAACACCGACTTCGTCCGTCTACGCATGCCCGATGCTGGCAACACCGACGCGTGCCTTGGTCCATGACGTGTCCTCGGGCCTGGTAAGCTTGGTGTGATGCCTCGTCAATATCGACTTCATCCGTCTACGCATACCCAATGCTGGCAACACCGACGTGTGCCTTCGTCCATGACGCGTCCCTGGCCTTGACAAACCTAGCGTGACGACTCATCAACACCGTCTTCTTCCCAGCGCACCGCTACCTTGACAACACTGCTCCCATGACTAACACGACGCCTGCTTGCGCCTGCGGCGCCATGGCGACTAACTCAACATCGGCCACCCCGACTCGACATCGACCATGTCATCCTCGCATGGCTACCTCGAAACATGTATACACCATCCTACGCTCTCGGCTACATTGACATCGACACAAAGGGCCGACTTGCTGGAGCAATCTCATCGGTTTCACTCCAGCCACATCTTCTGCTATGCATCGATCGTTACGACTAGAGGGATGGAGGGGGGGGGGGAGGATGGTGTCCTTCGGCTTACATTAGGATTTTTCTCCTGTCTCACCGTCTGCGTGGCTACCTTTGTGACTGTGAGGGGATGTTGAGTATCGTGATTATTAGAAAATATAGGATATATTAGGATTTGTTCTAACTTGTCTTGTACTCCAAGTTGATCATGTACTCCTATATACATGTCCACGAGGCTCAAGCAATACAACAATAGAATCCACCCCATTTCGTGAATCTCCCTCTCTATTCCTTCTACAATATATAGCCAAAAAAGAAGTTTAGAACTCAATGTTTGTGGGTAAAATTTTCATGCACGGGAGGCTTTTTGAAATGGGAATCCGGTTTCTCTGGGTCAACTCGGTCTTAGGATAGTTTTATTGCTCCCCTGTTTCTAAATATAAGACGTTTTAGAGAATTCAATAAGGAGTACATATGGGTGTATATAGACGTATTTTATAGCGTAGATTCACACATTTTGCTTCATATGTATTATATATTGTAATCTCTATAAAATCTTATATTTAGAAAAGGAAGGAGTATAGTTGACACATGCGTATATACCTGAGGGTTGGTTAGATTTATTAACAATAGAAATAAATTATGATCATAGCAAAGAGCAGTAGATTCGCGAAAAGAAGCAGTAAGTATCAATGCAATCTTATTTCCATTGGTGTAAATACAATACTCCACGCGAGTAATGATATACTACAGTACATTATTAGAAGCATAGTAAATTATAAATGGAGTAGCCTCCAGTACAATACATCGTAAATGAAGCATAATATTGATAATACATTATTACAAGTAGTAGGATACAAGAAGAGTGCTAGAAACTGGAGTAGAGAGCAACTGTGATTTGCAATGAAAACAGACTCTTCCAAGCAGTGGAGCTAGCTAGCCTCCCATGTTGTTCACCTGTATTGGCAAGCCGCCTCCCATCCGCAGCGTCATTGACATTACCAGCTTTGGATGCCCCTCGCCGCCGACGTACCGGAGGCTGAACCTCTCTAACACGCACGCCACGATGTACTTCATCTGTATGTAGGCCATCTCTTTTCCGAGGCACATCCTCGGCCCAGCGTGAAAGACAGGGTACTTGAACGGGCTCGCCGGCCGGAACACGCCCTCCCCGTCGAGCCACCTCTCCGGCCGGAACTCCTCGCAGTCCTCGCCCCAGATGCTCTCCAGCCGAGCCATCGCGAAGGCGCAGTATGTCATGAGCCACCCTTTACCGACGAACGTGCCGTCCGGAAGGACATCGTCCTCCTTGCAGCTGTGCACGTCGGCAGCCACCGGTGGGTAGAGCCGCATCGACTCGGTGATGGCCGCGTGGAGGTAGTGCATTTCGCGCAGCTCGTCCAAGCTGAAATTCGCCGAGCACCGGCGGCCTGAAGCGCGGATCTCGCGCATGATCTTGGCTTCCACGTCGGGCCGCGTGGACACTAACCAGAAGAACCAGGTCAGCGCCGACGAGGTAGTGTCGCGGCCGGCGAGGATGAAGTTGGTGACCACGTCGCGGAGGCTCTCATCGCTGTGCTCGCCAGCCGCGGCGAAGCGGGACAGCAAGTCGTCTCTGCGCGCCCGCCCAGCCTCGCTGCGCTCACGGACGATCTGCTCGGAGTAGCGGTGGATCTTGGCGAGCGCGGAGCGCATCCGTCTCTCCGGCTCCATGTCGAGCAGCCTCTTGACCCGCCACATCCACTTGGTGGGCGACAAGACCCGGGCCACGATGGTGTTCTGCGCGACGGTGAACGCGGCCATGAACTCCGCCGCGCTGTGGTGCGCGGCCATGCCCTCCTCGGCGACGGCGAGGCAGGCTGGGTCGTCGCCAAAGGCCACGCGGCAGATGTTATCGAAGGCAAAGCGCTCCAGCACGTCCTGCAGGTCGAGGGCCTGCGCGTCGCGCGCCGCGCGCTCCAGCAGCGGCAGCAGCCGCTCAACCACCTCGAAACGGACGACATCGACGACGAAGTTCCTAAGGGAGCGCTTGTTGAACTCGTAGCTAGCGGCCTTGCGCTGCCACAGCCACTGCTCCCCATCGGAGTTGAAGATGCCGTGGCCCAGGAAGTCCTCGAACATGGAGACGGTAAGCTCGCCCTTGGGGTAATTCCCAAAGTTAGTCCTGAGTATGTGCTCCACGTTTGCCGGGTCGGCCGTGATGGCTTCGCCGGTGAGACCCGACACCTTGATGACCAGGGTATGGGTGGGGCTGCTCCGCATCACGCCGGTGTACCACTCGAGGAAGCGGTCTTGGTTCTTGAGCAAGTGCGGCAGTGTGCCTAGGATTGGGTAGACCTTGAGTAGTCCATGGCCACCACAAGGCTGCTGCTTCTTGGGGTCCGGCCGCCGCAGGTAGAGGAAGTAAAGAAGAGGTAGGACTAGGAGAGGAAGGAGGAGGACAAGGAGAAGGGGAAGGGATGAGGTCCAGGAGAGTTCCATGGTGAGTCGTTGGTGCGCGATCGAGTGGTGCGTGCGGCTAATTTAAAGGCAAAAGCGTTTCTGGCCGACCGACTCGCGCTAGCCAATCACCACGTTGGCCACCGGGAAGCCTTCACTTCCGGCGACAGCACTGCCCAACCACCTTTCCCTGTGTGATACAAGTATTTGCTTGATCCCTTTGGCTTAATTGCATTTCATCTCCGTTTTATCGCAGTAGATTATAGATGGTGGCTTCAGGCATACTGATGTATTACTATGTAAGGTCTTTGTGAAAAATAAATAAAATGGCTGCACGCATCGTTGAGATGCAGAGGCTGGGGGTATATCCTCCTTTTCAAAAATAAAAATTGAAAACACTGTTCGTATATTCCCCTTCCAAAAAAAAAAAACAAACAAACTGAGCATACATGGTTACAAATATATACCATACCAGCTCTTGCGTTAATCCACATCCACAAGATTAAATTGGCCAATAGATTTTATATTTAATGGTCCAGATCTATCAGAAGACACGGCATAATTTTCTAAAAGAAATGAGAGAACATCTTATATCTATATCATAACGTATACTTTCTCCGTCTCAGAATAAGTGTCTCAACTTCGGTACTACTTCCGTCCTGATTTATTGGTCCTTATTATTATTTGTGCCAAATTTTGACCATAAATTTAACTAATAAAATTTTTATGCATGCCATAAAAAATTATATCAATGAAAAGTATGTTCAAATACGAATCTAACGATACAATTTTTGTTAACATGCATTAACATTTTGTTAGGTAAATATTTGATCAAATTTTGGCACAAATTACAAAGGGACCAATAAAGCAAAACAGAAGTAGTACAATCTTGTACTAAAATAGGATGCACCAATGAAGTCTCCACGTTAATTACTAGAAACACATATTAAACCTTTAGATATTAGATCTATGGTGCATATTGACAAGTGAACATGGTTTGGGTTCCTAGAAATACACAATCTATATATCAATTAAATAAATGACAGATATGATCCATGGATCAAGCAAAACAATTGTAGGCGTGCTCTGAAAACAAGGAAAAAAATAAATAAATTAACCAGTGAATCATGGATAGAGTCCTAGACATACACGATCTGTAGATAAAAAAGATGAAATTATAGACATGCGGTGAAAAAAAGGAAAGAAAAATAAATTACTTAAAGCTATATCTATACTACATCTATACCTAATAATAAAGGACAGAGGCTTTCATAGTTCTCCGTACGTTACCTCTTTATATCCGTTGGTTGTGTGTTAAACATAAAGATTGACGGCTGAAATTTAAAGGTAGATCTACCTAGCTTAGTTGCCCTAACCGGACGAATGGCCCTATCCCATACGAACACCACCTGCCGATTAACCCACCCAGCAAACCCGAACTGGGACCAGCAAATCACTTTCCTATTGGGCTTTAGGCCTCCGTATAGGAAGAAGGACTAATTAGGGTTAATTAAACTCTTTGAAGGAAGGACTAGACTTGTCAAAGAGATAAGGAAGAAAAAGGGCTGCACGCGAGCGCGACAGAGAGGTATGGCAGGGAAAGAGATTTGCACATCAATCACGTATCGGCCCTACAACTTCTACATACGTAGGCACGCCTGCAGATCATCCATTGTGAACGCCATGTCCGGCAGCGTGATAACAAGTAGCCGCGACTGGGCGATGGAAAAGAGAAGTGCAGGGTCGAGGAAAAGGCACTCTAGAGGACGGTGACGCATTGGCGATGGCCAGTGATAGGCGCCAGTGCGCCGGCCCAAATTTCGGCCGGTCGCACCGAGCATGTACGGTTTTTCTAATACCGTCTAATTAAATTGGTGGGATAAAAGCTGCGCAAGTTATTTCTTTCTTTGCTCCGGTACACTCTGTCCACCTGTTGTCGGGGCGTCAGTTCACATGGGCTAATAACCGATCTGTGCCGACATATGAGAAGCTTGATAGGATACTCATGGATACCGAATGGGAACTAAAATTCCCTCTGGTAACCGTACGAGCCCTAGAGCGTATCGAGGCGTTATCGGATCATGCACCCATCATTCTAGATTCTAAATCTACGAACCTAGCTGCACGTCGTCCTTTCAAATTTGAATTGGGATGGATGCATCGGGAAGGATTTGTAGACATAATCAAGAATGTTTGGGAGAGGCCTGTTGTTGGTCGTACACCTATTCACAGATGGAACTTTAAAATGAGGGCCATGAGGCAACATCTCACTGGATGGGCGAAACATACCAACGGGATATATAAAAAAGAAAAACAACGACTCTGTACCATCATTGATGACCTCGACAAAATTGCTGAGACGCGCACCTTATCTCAACAAGAGATTGAATTGAAAAATCAATCTAATGAGAAGGTTGCACGTCTTTTGCGAGAAGAAGAGATCAAATACTACCAAAGATCCAAAGCTGATTTCATTCTGATGGGTGATAGTAATACAAGATACTTCCAATTGGTCGCCAATGGGCGGCATAGGAAGAAATGTATTTACAGTCTCCAACAAGATGAGGGGCGGATCGAAGGTCAGGAGGAGCTCAAAAAGTATATCACTAACTACTACAAATCTCTGTTCGGGGCGACTGCCGAAGGGAACTTCACCCTTGATGAGACCCGAACAGATGATATCCCACAAGTCACGGCTGAAGAAAACGATATCCTTACATCACCATTCTCTGAAGAAGAGGTGAGAGCTGCGGTGTTCCAAATGGAACATAACAAAGCTCCAGGTCCAGATGGTTTTCCCGCAGAATTCTATCAGAATTTCTGGGATATAATCAAGTCTGACCTAATGGAGTTGTTTAATTGCCTTCATGCCGACAACCTTGACCTATTCAGACTTAATTTTGGTGAGATTGTCTTGTTGCCGAAGGTTAAGGAGGCTGAACGGATCCAACAGTTCAGACCCATATGCCTCCTTAATGTCAGCTTCAAATTTTTTACCAAAGTGGCTACGAATAGGTTAAACTCGGTAGTTGACCATGTTGTCCGGCCATCTCAAACGGCTTTCATGCAAGGAAGAAATATACTTGATGGCGTAGTAATCCTGCATGAGACCGTCCATGAGATGCACCGAAAAAACATGAGTGGAGTAGTATTCAAGATCGACTTTGAAAAAGCCTATGACAAGGTCAAATGGTCTTTCCTCCAACAGGCCCTAAGGATGAAAGGTTTCTCCGATAAATGGCGCGAGTGGATCCATAATTTTGTAACTGGAGGTAGTGTGGCCATCAAAATCAATGATGATGTAGGCCATTACTTTCAAACAAAAAAAGGATTACGACAGGGTGACTCCATGTCTCCAATGTTATTTAGCATTGTCGCTGACATGTTGGCTATTCTGATTGAGCGCGCCAAGCAGGACGGCCAGATTGCAGGAGTAGTGCCACACCTTGTGGATGGTGGTCTTTCTATTCTGCAATATGCCGATGACACGATTCTCTTTATGGAACATGACCTGGACAAGGCTCGAAACCTTAAACTCTTGTTGTCAGCGTTTGAGCAAATGTTGGGTCTTAAAATAAACTTCCATAAAAGTGAACTTTTCTGCTTTGGAGAAGCCACTGAGGCGGCGGCCGAATATGCTGACCTGTTTGGTTGTGCACATGGCTAATTCCCGATTAAATATTTGGGAATACCGATTCATTATCGGCGTCTCACCGTTGCGGAGTGGAAGCATGTAGAGGAGCAGTTAGAGAAACGATTGAGCAGTTGGAAAGGCAAATTGCTCTCGGTTGGAGGACGGCTGGTTTTGATTAACTCTGTCCTCACAAATATGGTTCTCTATATGCTTTCTTTCTTCCAACTCCCAAAAGGGGTCCTCCAAAGACTGGACTATTTTAGATCCAGATTCTTTTGGCAAGGAGATGGTGAAAAGAAAAAATATAGACTGGCCAAATGGAGTGTGGTTTGTAGGCCGAAAGGCCAAGGTGGCCTTGGAATTCATGACTTGCAAATCAAGAATGAGGCCTTACTTAGTAAATGGTTGTTCAAACTTCTTACTGAGGATGGTGTTTGGCAAACCATGCTACGCAATAAGTATCTAGGCCAAAAGGCAGTGTCTCAAGCATATTGGACACCTGGCGACTCGCACTTTTGGGCTGGCCTAATGGCGGCAAAGAAACATCTCTTTTGCTTTGGGTCTTTCGCGATAAGGGACGGGTCTGAGGTTCGTTTCTGGGAAGACATCTGGCTAGGCAATGCCAGTCTTCGAGAACAATATCCAGCCCTATACAACATTGCTCGCGAAAAGAATAATACTATTGCGCAAGTGCTCAGTTCATCCCCACCCAATATTTCGTTTAGGCGGGATTTGATTGGGCCCCGACTTATGTCATGGCATAATCTTTTATCTCGTCTGGATTCGATTAATATTAGACAAGGCCGGGATGTGTTTCACTGGAACCTTACTACATCAGGGTCATTCACAGTAGACTCTATGTACCGTGCACTCATGCATTCTGAGGTACCGGTGAGTAACAATAAGAAAATCTGGAAGTCGAAGATTCCACTAAAAGTTAAAATCTTCATGTGGTATCTTCGTAGGGGAGTTGTTCTAACCAAAGACAACCTCGCACGACGCAACTGGCCAGGGAGTAAGAAGTGTTGTTTTTGTACTCATGAAGAGACAATCAAACACCTCTTTTTCCAATGCAAGTTTGCACGTACTACATGGTCAATCATCCAAATAGCGTCAAATTTGTATCCGCCCACAAGTGTCGCCAATATTTTTGGTCACTAGTTGGACGGTATTCCAAATAGATTCAAAATGCTAATACGGGTGGGAGCATACGCCTTACTATGGTCGCTTTGGCTATGTAGAAATGATTTGGTTTTCAATGATAAAAATGCTTCTCCTTTGCAGGTTATTTTCCGTTGTACGCATTCGCTTCGTACGTGGTCTATGCTACAACAAGGGGAGTACCAACCGCTGTTCAAAGCGGTGTGTACGCGGTTGGAGCAGGTGGCTACGGTGGTTTTTACCCAACATGGGTGGCAGCATAATCTCCGGATCGGTCCACCATCCCTTGCGACATAGGCATAGTGTCGGTCTATAGGACTCTACTGTCGCCGATTTGTCGTTTTTTTCATTCATTTTGTCAGACTTTCCGTGTTGGGCTGTGTGCATCCTAGTTATGCAGAGGCCGGGTGTTACTCATAATGTTTTGTATCCGCTTGATGCTACATTTCGAGATAATAAAAGCGCCCTTTATCGAAAAAAAACACTCTGTCCACCTGTACGTTCGGAAGTCACGTCGCCTGCCCCACACACATCAGCGCCATGCCGTGGATGCTACATATGGCCACGTGCGTGGAGCCCATCCAAATGAAGCTACAACTTCTCACTGCTATCTACACCGAAAGTCTGTGACTCTGTGCTTTGTTATTAAAAGTGTGTCAGTATGTATCATTGCAGCAATACTTTATAACAAAACCGAAGAATACAAAATCAAAGGAAAAGTAGTTTTATGTAGCATTGTAGCATAAATTTCAGTACTTTTAGAACGAAAAAACGCATATGTAGGATTACAGCAAAAAAGCACACACAAAACCAAAAAAATACGGGAGCAAAATTGGCATATGTTTTCAGCATATTTTCTATATTTTTACAACTAAAAAGCACCCACGTAGCATTCCATCACGAAACAATAATGATTCCAATCATTTAAAAATCTCCATCAAAAATTTCTTTGGAGTATATTTATAAGTTGTTTGCAACAAAAATATTAAAATTAAAAAATTCCAACACTAAAAAAATCCTCGTGGAGAATATCTTTGAAGCAGATTCCACGAGGAACTACGGAATCACCAAACACTTACCGCAAACCAAAGTATCTTGGTTACGACAGCTCGGTGCGCAGCCGCCACCCTCACCGTCGATGCTCGCTGCACGGGGTTGCACGAACGGAAGCAACCAGTCAAAGTCATTTAATGGATGTAACAAAAACATCGCCGATCATAGCAAAAACAACTACGGTTGTAGCAAAAATCATCGTTGCTGTCGTCCCGAGTTGCATCTCTACCATGAATGTATGTAGCAAAAAACCTCGCCGGTAGTAGCAAAAAACAATGACGGTTGCAACAAAAATCATCGTCGCCGCCGTCCCTGGTCGCATCTCTGCCATGAATGGATGTGACAAATTTTCTCGCCGGTTGTAGCAAAAACTGACGCCGGTTGCAGCAAAAAACCATCTACGCCATCGTGGATCGTAGCTCTGCCATGAATGGATGTAGCAAAACTTGTCGCTGGTTCCAGCACGCTGAGACACTCGTTCCAACATGCGGCCACCACGGTCATAGCTCGCCGGTGGCAATTCCGCGGATGCAACTTCGTACAACTGCGGGTTGCAGCTCCTTTCCCCGCCTCCACGTCGGAGCTTCGCAAGCGGTGGTGGAGATGGAGCTTGGAGGCGACAGATGGGGTGCACTCCACGTGCAGGTAAGAAGATAACAGGAAAGTAGAGGACGACGCATTGGAGATAATGAGGAAAGAAAACAGCAGTCTTGATGGGCCAAGGGCACGTGATGGGCCGAGGAGAAAAACCAAACAACCCAAAGCGTGGATCGGGAGACGTATTAGCGTAGGGCTGCGGGATTGATTGGTGCGCGAGCAACCGGCCGAAGCTTCGGCCGGTCAGCCGGCACACAACGTTTCCCATTGGCGATTAGGCGCTGCAGGTCACCATGGAGGTCGCCACGTCTGGCAGCGTGATGAGGTCATGTAGCCACGGCAGGTGGTCGACGGAGACGAAAAGAGCAGGGTCGACGAAGAGGCACTGGAGGAACACAGTGAGTCTGTGATGAGCTGGCGATGAGGCGCTGCAGGTCACCATGGCGGACGCCACGTCCAGCAGCGTGATGAGGTCAAGTAGCAGCGGCTGGACGACGGAGACGAGAAGAGCAGGGTCAAGGAAGAGGCACTGGAGGAGCACGTTGACACGCTGGCGATGAGGCTGCAGGTCACCATGGCGGATGCTGCGTCCGGCAGTCAGGTCAGTGCTGTGGCGGACAATGCATGGTAGCGGACCTGCCCTTGCGTTTCCTAGAGCTTCCCCGGCGAGCACACAAATGTCACGTCCAAGGTGTTACATAATGAGCAAAGCATGGATGTGGTACAGAGTTCAGACTTCATGCATGATATGCCTCAAGCTTTTGTTGTTGCTATCATGCAACGTAGATGAGACCATGGTCCTTCCATTATCTCAAAAACACAGGCATGCCTACGTTCTACAGAGATTATGTTAAAATGTAGTACGTGTGATAGTTCACAGAAGAACTCTAATCGGACCAAGGCAGAACACACAACCCATGATGTTATTTTTAGTCAAAGAAAAAAATTTCTTATTGTTATATACGCAACAGGTTTGAACAAAAACAAGTTATTTATGCACACTGTTATTTTATTTTTTTTTTGCATTCAACCATGTGTATGAAACATTTCATGTTAGTTCATGCCACAAATAGACCATAGTGTTAAAGTGCATGTAGAATCCCAAAATAAATTCAGTGGGAACTCTCTTAGCACAAACTTAAGGTACAATGCGGATGTTTTCTCTAAACATTTATTACTCTCTTCGATCCAAAATAAGTGTAATAGGAGGAACCACTATTTCGTATAGCGTGATAAGAAAAAAAATGCATTGGGAGTGCCAGATGTATGTCACGATGGTGACATGGCGACATTGTTGAAACCCGTTGCAACGCACGGTCAATTTTACTAGTGTGTATATAGAGGATATGGATTTGGTGAACATGGGTGCGCGTGCACCCTTTATGAATAGTAAAAACAAAAAAATGCTTGAAAAAATCAAAAAAATATGACTTAATTTTTTAAATATACATAGTCAACCGGTGTACTCGCATATGAAGTTTCACGAAGAAATCACATCCGTGGTAATATGGGCAAAAATGACAAAATCGGAGATAATCGAAGCTATATTAAAAAGCACTTTTTAATGAATAGTATTGTCGCGTTTGTATTTTCCTCACTAAGAATACCATAGGTATCAATACATCATGAAACTTCACACATGAGTAGAATGGTCGATTAGGATTCATACCGCAAAATTTCAGAATTTTTTAATTTTTTCTAGTATTTTTTATGGATTTACTATTCACGTGGGTGCGCGCGCACCCATGTTCACCTTTGTATTTTCGGTTTATATATATATATATATAGAGAGGAGGAATAGCCAGTTTTTTCCCAAAACAATAAAGATTGTATATTGAAACCTGCCCACGTGCATAATCCATCATTTTCTATGCCTTAAGTAGCGCCTTTATTGAAGTGTAATGGGGAGGCTGTAGTACATTGAAGATGATGAAATAATTGAACTATTAATAGCCAATCATGGATTGAGTTGCATGTTCCGTGCTACAATCCATGTTAGGTAGCAACACATTTTCCCCATGAAAGCACAAATCTAGATCTGCAAGCTGTTGATGACCACTTGAAGACCGTATCTGGGCCGTATCGTGAATACATCCATCGGTGCATGGACATAGTTGGGGGATAGCGAGACCGAGAACCTCTGCAGGATCATCGCGAACACAACCTTCGCCTCGATCATTGTAAAGTTCTGCCCAATGCAAGCCCTTGGCCCTATAGAAAAAGGTAGAAATGCATATGGGTGCTTCGCAGCCCTGCCCACCCCGTTCTCGAATCTCTGTGGCTTGAACTCTTCAGCGTCCTCGCCCCAAAGTTCCTTGTCACGGTGTATCGTCTTGATCGGTGTTGACAAAATTGTGCCTTCCGGTACCTTGATGCCGCCGAGCTCAAGATTGGAGCCTGTTTTCCTCTGGATGTTTGTGACCGGGCCGTATAGCCTGAGAGTTTCTAGAATGAACATGTTGACCAGCTTCATATTGTTGAGCTTGTCATCTGTAGGGATATCCTTGCCACATTCTCTCATCACCTCCTCCCTGAGCTTCTCTTGCCAATCTGAGTGCGTGCTTAACAAGAACATAGTCCAGGTGAGCAGTTGTGCGGTGGTCTCATGTCCAGCTAAGTAAAAAGTCTTGCACTCTTCTATGATCTCGTCCATGCTCAGGAGGGGGTTTTGCACATGCTCTGGCGCGCATGCATTCAGGATTATCCCAAGCATGTCATTCCCGTATCCCACAGTGTCCTTGTAGTTAACCCGATTTTTTATGATGTTCATGAGTATGCTCCTTACCTGTTTCTCGAGCATATGCATCTTTAGGTTATTGCTGGTAGGAAGGTACCTGATTTGTTTCATAAAAAAGAATTCATCAAATGGTGCTTTGTCAAAAAATTTATTGCCTGTTGATTTGAAACTACAAGACAGAACAAGGTATACATAAGATGTTGCAGATGTTGAATATGTACCTGAAGCCTGGGATGAGGTTCAAAACATTAAATATACTGTTGAAGGCAAGAAACTGGAGCTCTTTCTGCACCAGATAGACTTCCTTGGCCTCTTTATGGTTTATCCCAAATGCCACGTGTGAGATCACGTCGGCTGCAACCTCCTCGAACTGGCTACTAATATCAATCTCTACATGACCCCTATTCACCTCCAATTTTGCTTCCCAGTCCGCCAGCATTAACCCAACACAATCAGACACGGTCATAGCCAACATCTGTGGAACCAAAGCTCGTGGCACATGCAATGAGTTAGAAAAAAGTCCCATACCAGGAAATACTTCCTCCATTCGGAAATAGATTAAGTTTCAGTTATGTATGGTCTCCTTGGATAAACATGTTAGTAAATTATTATTCAATATATATTGTAAATGAATATACTAGTATAATCTATATCTCAAAAATTTTAGTAGGGCTTTTATTAACATGTTTGCACATCCTCACACAGATAGACCTAACTAAGTTTCACGCAGCCTATCCACTGTCTGATTTTACACGGTGTTTCATAGATATCTTTTCCACTTTAGATTCTTTTTGCTTTGCTGTTTGTTTGATTTTTATTCCTTTTGTGGGTTTTAATTTTTTGTAATTTTTATACACGCAAGACGCCCGCCCATTGTCGCACTGGTACAATTGCAAGCCCGCACAACTGCAATTGCTTGCACACCCGCTACCTATGCTTATCTACATGTCCACCATCCGTGTGCGACTACATTTACAAATATTATGGAAATAATAGATACAATAAACAAATGGAGAAACAAGAAATAAAAGGAGTAAAATATAAATGAAAGAAGAAGAAGAAAAGCAAAAAGGAACAGCAAAAAATTCTTATGCTGATGCCACTCAGGTGACTCACTAACATGATATCCAGCGACACCCTTTTATTATCGTTAATGGGCGAAGATATGGAGAGGTTTAATCAATTGCACACGTTATGGGACGTCATCGAGTTTTATTTATTGTTACAACCTTAGGTTGAACGAGGACACACAGACGCTCAATTATATCAAAAAATCAATTTTGCGCAGGGCTCATCTACACCTGGTGAACAGTAAAATCAAAAGAAACAGCAGGAAAACTTCTAAATTCCGTGGGTTTTTTGTGGTGCAAGATGATAAAATGCGTGATGTTCATGCAAAATTTCGGATTGTTTGGACAATTGAGGAGCTCGTGGCAAAAAAAAATACAAAATCGGGTTTGGACATTCAAGGAGCTCGGGCTCAAAATTGCCTTTTTTTTTGGCACAATCTCCTCGAATGTCGAAACATAGGCATTGGAGCACCTTGCACCACAAAAATTTGATTTTTTTAATTTTTTCTGCTATTTGTTTATATTTCTGTTCACACCCGAATCTAGATGAGCCCGGGTGCAGAATAGCCTCATGCCAATTATATTGTACTCCGTCCGTCCGAAAAAGATTGTCGCTCAAATATGTATCTAGCACTTGGGCAGTATACCTTTAGCTTGTCGACACTGAACACTGGGTGGACAACCTTCCGGTGGCGCTTCCACTCGTCGCCGTCGATGAGGATGAGTCCCTTACCAAGCAAGCGGGTGAAATGATCGTTTACGGGATTCTTTGGAAAAAGGCCCGTGCGGTCAGAGAGCACCTGCTTCACCATGTTCACATCCCCCATGAACAATTCCGGCTTCTCCCCGGGCCACGAGACGAATGTCCGTCCTGCACGCGCACGTAAATGAGTGCTAGAGAATGTATGCTCTTTCTTTTTATGAAAAAAGGAATATAACTGCTCGCTTCCGCATGCAGTGTGACACACATCATCATATATTCATTATTCAAAATTCAGTAGCCGAACAACATTGGCCTGGAAAAAAAAAGTACGCATGCCGGGGTCACCACTGTACAACCACTAACCCTACAATAAAAGACCAAAAAACAAAACAACAAATACACATGCTTCAAAAAATAAGTTAACTAATACTCCCTCCGTTCGGAATTACTTGTCTCGGAAATGGATGTATCTACCAAAGTCGTGGAAGTGGTGGTAACGTACCGTATTGGGCCATCCATTTGCGAAAGTGGGGCTGCACCAGGGCGCTGTAGTCATGGCAGCCTAGGTCGAGCACGAGGCCTGCGCTCGCGACAAGGAGGCGCTTTATCTCGCCGATGTTGCCGACCAGGAACCGGTAGTCCGGCCCGCCCACGCCCTGCGCGCGGAACGCCCTGGTTATGGCGCGGGGCCTCCACACGTAGCGCCACAGCGCGCTGAGGATCCACGACGAGGCCAGCGCCACACTCACGCCGGCTGCCACCATCCACATCATGGCCACGTGCATGGTATGTGCGTAAGCGTAAGGAAACGTTTGTGTGTCTTTCTGGCTGAGGAGATGGTATTGCATTGGTATTTATATGCCACTTTTGGCCTGCCACAGAGAAGGTGGTTCACTCTTGGAATGGACCTGGACTCTTGGAAAGAGATAAATGCATCATCACTCATACAAGTCAGCAAGTCGTCGGTGATGAGTAGTTTAGTCACACAACTTTTAAAATGTTTCATAAGAAGCTCTATAAATTCCCAGTTGTAGGCGAAGCCTGCATTGCATGTGTATATACTAGCAAACATGCCCGTACGTTGCAACGGATGAAAAAAAATTCACATTGACCCAATAAGCATATCCTTCTTCTTCCCATCTTCTAATTCAACGTGGCGATCCACCCGTATCGCCGCTTAACCTTATTTCCATCTTCACCGAACATGGCCTTGGTATCTAATTGATGAAAATGCGTCTGAATGTGGTCAATTCCAAGGTGATGAAACTGACACACGTGTCATTGAACCACACAAGCTCAAGGAATGTTTAAACGTTAAGAACTAATTTTTTGGTAACTAATTGAAACAGTGTTTTATTATCTGAACATTATTGTAATTTTTTTTTTAAGAAAATAACACATATTCAAATAAGTTCATGTTAACACTATAGTTTTGTTTTAGATTTATTATCTTTTCTCATTGTGATATTTAGATATGCATCATATGTTATGCATGAATCACCTAATATTTGTTTGAGAAAATTCCATATATATCGTTGATAATATTTCTTTTTTTTCTGCAAAGTTGATAATATTTCATATTCCCAAATGCCACCTAAATTTTCTAGCTACTCAAAATTGCAGCAGGTACAAACTTTCCACTTCCAGTAAGGGAATTTGATGTAAGAGATTGAGGCCGGACTACTTTATCGTGAATACCCGTGCGTTCTCCTTTTTTCTTAATACAGTAAACAGGTTACCTTCCTTACTTTGTAAAATACACTTTATTGGACGAACTATTATATGAAAACAATAAACTTTGAAGCACAATCTGCATACACTCTTTGGTGTACATGTGTTCTCTCATATATTTACCTTTGCTAGCCAATCATCTGTTTTGCCCGCTCTTTTCTCTGCAACATGGCTATTTTTGCTCCCCCGTTCATAATTAGTGGCTCAAATTGTGAGGAGTTTTGCAAGTGGGTGGAGCCTCTAGTTGTATAAGCTGATATATAAGAAAAGAAGGGTAAGCAACCTAGTTACTTCTGACCTCCACGTGAATAAAAAAATGAGAACATGTCTAAATTTTGCTTAGATCGCAACATATTGTATATGGGAAGCAAGTAATCTATACCTACTAAGAGCATCTCTAGCAGACCCCGTATAATGCCCCGACTTGCAAAATAACCGCCAAAATATGGGTCCGCGCAAAAAAGCTGCCCTATCAGACCCCACAAACGCGTCGGACACGTAAATTTTTTTGCAGGGCGCCGCAAAAGTTCGTCCTCAACCTTTAGATTCACGGGGTGGGAGGCTGACCCGAGCTCGCCCCTATCCACAGTGAGATTTGGCGCGAGGGAAATTTCTGCGCGGCTATTCCCGCTTCCCACACCTTCGCCGCCATTGCTCGGCCTCCGCCCGCTCCGGTCCATTTTCCCCGGCCATTCTTCACCGCCATGGAAGCCTCCCAGCCGTCCCCCGTCACCGTGGATGTCGCGCATGCGCAATCCCCTCCGGAAGATCTCGTCGCCGGCAATGTCGCCCCCGCCGTCGCTCAAGGCACCACGGCGCCTGCCCGCAAGCGGCAGGGCAATGTTGTTGTGCAGGGCGGAAATCCGGCTGGTCCCGCCGGGAAGCCATGCGCGCCCGGCACCGCCGCCGCTGCGTGATCTGCCCGGCCGCCACCGGAGAAGATGAGCAAGGTTTCAGGCGTGAAGCGCAAGAAGGTTCCTACGGAAAGGCCGGCGCCTTCATCCTCTTCCGCCGCCCCGGTAAGAGGTACCCCGACGATGCCATTCAACGATGCTGCTTCCATCGCAAGCGAGGTGTTCGATGAAATGGCCAGAAGATATGCTTCCTCAATTCCTTCTACTTGCTTCTTTTTTCTCCATTGTGGTAGCTCGTGAGTCGATGTCTCTCACTGTAGTGCGGGTTCGAACGATGCCACTGCCGAGTTCGTCAACTTTTTGGACACCAACACTGTCGACATTGATGAAGCCCTGTTCGCTGATTTCGATTACAATGAAATGGAGGGTGGCGTGGATGATCATAGTGGTGAAGGTGAAGTGGAGGAGATATAGATGACAGGGTGTATGAGCAAGCGCACGCAAAAAAGGCGTGAGATCGCAGAACTACATGGTTTTGAAAGACCAAATCATGGTCAAGGCTTGTAGTGCGGTGTCTCTTGCTGCTTGCACCGGTACATCTCAAACCACCAAGAGGTATTGGCAAAGGATCGAAGATCAATACTTCCGCATGATGGGAAAGTATCCCAATAGGAATCCACGCACCTTTCGGTTACTCCAAGGTCGTTAGGACATGATCAAGCCGATTTTTAGCCGTTGGGCTGCTTGCTTGGAACAAGTTCACAATGCACCTCCAAGTGGAACCGCGGAATCCGACTATGTGAGTTCGTTTTCATGTCCCAAATTATGGAAATCATTTGTACCATTTGAAGTGATTGCATCATTTGACATTGTTTTAATTGTGTAGGAGAAAATTGCCCAACAAAGATACAAAGACATGGAAGCTTCCGAAGGCAATTTTTTTAAACTAGAGCATTGTTGGGAATTGCTAAAAGGGTGTGAAAAGTGGAAGTTGTTAGACAAAGAATACCCACCGAAGAGAGGTTCACTTACGAGCATGCATGAAGATGAAGATGATGATGGCCCATGAAACTTGAACAAGCCCGATGGAGACAAGAAGACAAGGGAGAAGATCAAGAGGGAACATGGTGCATCGAGCTTGCGGGACAACATAGATGCCATGGTGCAATTAAATGAGTTTTTGTTGGCGAAGACATTGGGGGCAAAGAAAGAGTTGGCCGAGAAGAAGGCACGAGAAAAGCAAGAGAAATGGAAATTGCTCAAGGACGAGGGCTTGCGCAAGGCAGCCATTGAGGAGAGAAGAGTCTATGTCGCTGAGACCAAAGCCATGGCCAAGCTTCTTGCCGAGGAGAATAGAATCATGACATTGAACCGCGATGACATGGACGACATCACCAAAGAATGACATGATATGGCAAGGAGAGACAATTTGAAGAGGAGGATGCTAGCGGCGGCCGGTGGGTGTTTCAGTGCTGGTGATCGTTTTCCCATCAGGAGTTGGAACCAGTGTTGCTGATGCATACAGTGCGCCCGATGATGTTTTTGGTGTCGGAGTTGGGACAAGTGCCGGTGATGGATTCGGGGGCGGTGATGGCATTGATGGCGGTGGCGTGGAGTGGAGATCATGACGATGTACGTGGTCGTCGCTTTTGCATGAAGTCCTTTTGGGTTTGTCGTATAAAACTATGCTTTTATTTGCATGCAAACTATATTATTCTTCGAATTTGAACTCAATTGTTGGAATCGCTGTCAAATTCGCTAATTGGGGGCCGCTTTTCAGCAAACTGTAAACAAGTTTTGCGGGTCGACATTATATGGGGTCTGCTAGAGATGCTCTAATAAAGCAAAGTGCATTTCTCCAATCTTTTCATTTGTTCACCCATATTATATTGAAGATTTTCTTTTGTCTGAGGTGGTACTAAATTCTTATGAAAAATGGATCGTTCTAGTATAGCAACGCGAGCGCAACATTGCTACAATGGGCCTCGGCCTCGGCCCACAATCCACACCCTGCACGGAAAGGCTCGAACTAGCTAAAACTAACATTTGATTGTTGGGAATCGACCTCAGGACCTCCCGTTTTAAGGCAAAGTTGCGCTAGCAAACTGAGCGACCATATGTTCATGTCTTAAATTAGGGCTTTGAGAATAATAGTGACACTAGGAAAGATAGAGGACATCCAATTAAATTGTCCCTCCTCAGTTCCATACAACGAATTCAATATTTTGTATTCATTCGCTAACGACTCAAAATATAACAGGTCGTCAGAGAAATTAATGATCTAATGATGGAGAAGAAAGTATTACTAACAATGTAATAAATACCCGCAAGGAATAATTGGCTTCCAGAAGAATTACTAGAAAGGAATGCATTAATAAGCATAATAGGCTGGCAGAAGAAATTAACCCCCATGCATTGCAAAGTGGCATTAATTAAATATCACACCTAATAAAGATCCGGAAGGAATTATATGCCAGTGGCCTGTTGTTATAACAAAGTCAGCCCGCAATCCCTCCTCCTTTTATTATGGATAGTTAATTTCTTTGCCATGCATGGGGCTAATTTCTATCCTGCAATTGCATTAATTCCTTTCTGGTCTTTTTTTGGCAGCCCATACAATTCCTTCTGGATCTTTAGGCAGTTAATTTCTTCTGGCAGCCTACAATCCTTTGATTATGCATATTAATGCATTCCTTTCTGGTACAGTATTTCTTTCGGCAGCCAACAATTCCTGCTGGGTCTTTATTACATTGTTAGTAATTCCTTCTCGGTCGTTGGATCTTAATTTCCGAGGCAACCTGTTGATATTTCGAGTTTTGGCAAATGAATACAAATTGATTGAATTCGTTGTATGGGACCGACGTGGGACAATTTAATTGTGTGTCCTCTGCCTTTCCTAGTTTCACTATTATTCTCAAATCCCTAATCTACACATAAACATATGGTTGCTTAGTTGGTACCGCAACTTCGCCTTCATACCGGAGGTCTTGAGGTCGATCCCAACAATCACATACTACCTCTGCTCTATAATATAAGGTGTATTGTTTTCTGTGCAAGTCAACCATTTGAATGTTTGATAAAGATTATCTATACCTAATATTAAAAGGTGGAAGATTTGATAGTTCTCCATATGACACCTGGTTTAATTCGTGGGTCAATCATTTTATACGATGTCTGAGTCAATCGTTGGATTCAATCATCGTTTTACATAGAATGTGTGGGCTTTGGCTCTTTCATCACCCAACTGGGCCGCCTCAACCCACCAAAGCCATACCGACACATGTACGCTCCCGGGGCCGACTCGATCTTCTCCGGAGCATTTCTTCCTCTGTTATTTTGTCCTCGGTCTCCAAGCATGCACAGTTCCTCTACTCTTAGCCTCTAGCCCTCCACTATGGTAGGTGGATGCTCCTTCTTCTTAGCCACCGTCAAGTTTTCCTATCCATGAGCTTATGCTTTTTGAATCTGTCAGCTTGCACTCCGGATGTACATGTGCTTCGCTCATCGAAGAAGAAAATTACATAACCTCTCGTCGTCCCTATATTATTTTCTGATATGTATGTGTTCCAAGTACGATTGATTGTATCAATTTCTAACAAGAATAATTTGTCAATGCTAGAGTTTAACTCTCAAATCTGTCATATGCAGTTTTCTGAAGATGGGGAAAAGAAAATAGTAGTCAGTACCTTTTTACTTGAATTACCACCTCTGCCTACCGAGACTAACTGACCAGAAACATACCATTGTAAGATTATAGTTTTTATTCATGCTATTGAAGAGTATCATGGAATTCAACATGGACTACAAGCCCTGGCAACTTAGATTCGCAAACCATGAAAACTGAATTTCCACCCTTTCATGTTGTTCGAGAGACTATTTGACATTCCATGATAGAAACACAACCAAATATTACCCCCTTACAGTAAAAAATGATTATGCCCTTCAAGTGTTACTCCACTAGGTTAATGTTCCATGTAATCCATCACTTGGGGTTCTGTCTATGGATCTGTCAGTATTTTACCATATTATGACAAGAGGTATATATGGGCTACTATCCTCAAGGACGCATGCAAGCGGCGATGAACTACACTTCCATTTAAATATGATGTATTTTTGCTTAAATTGTAATCAATTCCAACTCTCATTTGTACTACTCCCTCCGTTCCGAATTGCCTGTCGCACGTATGGATGTATCTAGACGTATTTTAGTTCTAGATAAATCCATTTCAGTGACGAGTAATTTGGGATAGAGGGAGTACTTTAGGACGATCATATGCATGAATATGGATTCAGCTTATGCAACTATATATGGCATGATGTGCATTTCCATCTATCTAAATTATTTATATTGTTGCTAAAATTGTAACCTAGTCGAACTTCCATTAGTAATTGCATGATGATCCTACGCATGTAGTGAGATATGGATTAACCTTATGGAACTATGAAAAACTAAATTGTGAGGTGGGCGTTGCTATCAGGCGCGCGAGCGTTGCAACGCTCGTTTACCGACATGCATGCCCCAGTTTGGAAAGTGTATTAACTACGTGGATTAATTAGGGGGATTCATTAGAGAGACGGGCCCACCTAAAAATCAAGGGGGGGGGGGGGTAGAAACATATAATTGAATTTTAAAAGTTAAGTTCATAAAGTATAAAAAGATCTTTCTTGTGGAAATTCCCCTAAATATACTGGAAGTTCATGTTCACATTTCTCAAAGAGCCATGTTATTTGTACGTACTAATTTACAAAAGTTGTACTACCCAGTTGAATATGATGAGGATTAACCAAAATTATGTAGGTGGTTGCAACTCAAATTACATAGTGTGTGGGGTTTTATTTCCCTTATCACCCCTGAAATAATGGATCTGACCTAAAACAAAATCTATGGTGGCTTCATTTCTCCTTTGGACCCCATGTGTGTCTTGCCACTTTTGTTCTCTTATCATCATCTAGTGATGTACGTAGCTTATTTCAAATTTAATGTTTTTTCGACGTATAAGTATTCATCGTGTACATGGACTGGTCAGTTCAACTAATGTTCATCCACATCTATTCATGGCCAATCAAAATCTCAAGTATTCAGTAAATTGGATTTATATAAAATAATTTAATGTGCGATTTTGAATATGATTTTGTTTTGGAAGCTCGAGAGCAATGCAAGTCAGTTCTTGTCACATGAACCTGTTAGTCAAGTTTAAGGAATATTTGAGATTTCGATGAACTCACCAGTCCATGGACACGACGAAATACTTCCACATGGACAAAATTTAAATTTGAAATGTGCTACGAACATCACTGGATGATGGAATAAGAGAACAAAGATGGCAACAACAAACGTGGGGTCCAAATGAGAAAGGAAGCCACGCTAGATTTTGATGTGCGTCAGATACATTCTTTTCAGGGCTGATATGGGAAATAAAACTGTTCACACTAGTCAATTTGCATTGCCACCACATTCATAATTTTTGTTAATCCTCATCACATTGAACTAGGTGATACTACTTCTGTAAATAAGTTCATAGTAATAACATGGCTCTTTCAGAAATATGAACATGACCTTCCAGCATATTTATGGGAATTACAACGAGAAAGAGTTTTTTCCACTTTGTGAATTAAACTTTCAAAATTGAATCATATGATTCTAAACCATTATGAGACAACGCATCATGGCACTAATAAAAGGAGCATCGACTACAGGAACCGGTGGTTGCCATTATTGGTGTGCAATAGTAGTCGTCATAATGTTCTTTGTTCTTTTGCGGGGTTCCATAATGGACTTTAATCATTAGTCCGTACTTATACTGTGTGGATGAAACGTCAAGCTTTTTTCGACCCTTTCGCGTGATTACAGGCAAGCACTTCTGGTATATACGTACCAAGGCATGTAGACTCAAGATCACATGGTTGTACCCGCTGCGCGTGTTTAAGCGTCAATAGTCCTCCATAGACGTGGATGCACATTGTGACACTGGACTTTCCAAGTACGATGGCGAAATGGCAGCGCTCGTGGATGCTTGGATCCTTGTGTCCATGATCAACTATGCTAGACTCCACATGCCACAAGGAAGAGTGGTGACGACGTACTATTTAGGCCAAGTCTCTGGCCACAACGTCCATGGAGGACTACTAAGGCTTAAACATCATCATTTCTAATTTTGCTTGCCAGCTATGGCTTCATCTAAACTTAGAGTCAGGGTACTGTTTTCATCATGGCATGATTTATGTTGAAGCCTTCTCATTTCACCATTAGTAGCACAAAAATAACTTTGCAGTCACAGATAGAATATGATTTTTTATGGAACTTGTTAATGAAGATCATTCAATTTGTTAGGTACGGTAAGAGACAAATGAAGTAGCCGCGACACGCAACCGCCTCAGCTACAAAAAAGGCCTAGGGTTCCTCTGACTCCCAGCTGCACCGTTGCTGGTCCGTTTCGTCTCCGATAACCTTAACACCATGGGGTGTGTTTGATGCCCGACCTTGCCAGTGAGACGGCTCTGCTTTTACATGTTTCTTCGAGTTTTGTGAGGGATTGTGTCCTGCTTAGGAAGACGAGATGGTGCCGGATCCCTGAAGATGGAATCTCCTCGCCTAGCCCACGTCCCGGTGATGCATATAGCATCACCGGGGAGGTGTGTCTCTGTCGGATCTATCTTTGTTTGATTTGCTGGGATCTATTTATCGTTCCTTTACATTCATGTCTCTTCAGGTTGGATCCTTCTTATCTATGCTACTCTTCATCGGCGGCAGTTGCTTTTATGGTGCGCTGGTTCTATGGGGCCTTAGCACGACGACTTCCTATTGTCTAGTACAACAAGTATTTTGCAGGTGGTGGTTCTATGGGGCCTTAGCACGACAACAAGGTTCGCCCCGCTCCGGCGAGGGAGGGATGAGGACGGCGGCATGCCTTCGGCGCGCTTCAGTGCTTGTAATCATCACTGGGTAGTCTACATAATTGGATGTAATTGTTATTATTTTTTGTGTTCGTTCTACTGCCATGATTGATGACTAAATTGAAAGTTTTCGTGCAAAGAAAAAAAATCATTTTTTTTACCTATAATCAGTATTTGATGTACATATATGTTTCATCCAAACTCATTATCACTTTTTTCTAAGCCAACCTCATCTACTACTACATGAGCACATGAAAATCACATCGTTTACTTTAATCAAGCAAACTAATGCATGAATTGTAATAACAAGATTATCAAATAAACTGACCTACATTACTGCCCTCTTCCCAAATAAAATCACATTCGAATCGCACATTGAAATCTTTTATCTCAACAAATTTACTGGATGTTTCATATTTCTATTGTCCACGAATTTATGTGGAGGAACAAAACTTGAATTTAGCTGGCGATGGATACGACTTATACCAGGATAAAATTTAAATTTTTAGTTAGCTACATGTGCCAATTGGATGATGATAATAGAACAAAAGTGGCAAAGGACACACATAGGGTTCAAAGGAAAATATAGGCAGTGCAGATATCTTCTTTATCGCCAAATCAAATATTTAAGGGTGATATGGGAAAAGGAAACTCCATGCATAATTTAATTTGCGTTGCAAACACCACCATTATTTTGGTTAACCCTCATCAAATTGAACTTGCTAGCCAAGTACATTTTTTGTAAATTAGTTTGTAGAAATAACGTTGCTCTTTTAGAAATGTGAACATGAAATTCCAACAAATTTAACTAAACTTCTAAAAGGAGCATCGACTACAAGAACTGGTGGTTTCCATCTCTTTCCGCAGTATTAGTTGCCATGATGGACTTTGTTATTTTGCGGGTGTGGTCATTAATTATCTATCCATATATTAACTGTGTGGATGAAAGGTTCAACTCTTGCTAACCTTTTCATGTGGATGAGAGGCTAGCAGTTCTGGTCCATACGTACAATTCTTTTCAATAACAGTGTAATAGTCCCTCCGGTCCTTTTTAGTCAGCGCATAACTAGAGACGCAGATAGCAAGGAGGACAACATTTTCATTTTTGACTAGTAGTAATTTGCCCATCGCTAGAATAAAGCAATACGGAAGAGCTGGGCCGTAATAAATACTAGTATAATGCCCATGCGTCACCACAGGCTTCTAAAATATTTTGCTGAAGTTATATAAAGATAATGCATGTTAAATTTCACAGGTAGAGACAATATAACACGGTCACAATTGCATAATAATTGAAGTCCACTTCACTTGTAATGTAAACTGATAACAAAATGGCAAAATGACAACGTATACATATAAAGTGATGATCCAACTAAAAATCTATTACAAGTTATTGACATCTACTTCATGTGCTTAAGAAATTCTAGCACAATATTAGGAAAGTTGTTCTTAGCTTCATTGGAAAATGTTTGACCAGGTATAAAAAAACTGTAAAAGCAATATATGTAGTTAACATGAATACCTCACGTGGAAGGTCTAAAAACGTGTGTAATGGACAATACTCACCACCCAAACTGGCATCGCGAGGTCTCTACCGTTCCACAAGAGCAGGAAATGAAAAATAAAATAGCATGTTACAATGCTATGACAGGGTTCTAAAAATGTATCCTGTTACAATGCACAAATAATTTCCTGTGGAAAGAGATGGCAACCACCGGTTCTTGTAGTCGATGCTCCTTTAAGAAGTTCAGTTAAATTTGTTGGAAGTTCATGTTCACATTTCTAAAAGGGCAATGTTATTTCTACATACTAATTTACAAAAAATGTACTCGATCAACAAGTTCGATCTGATGAGGATTAACCAAAATAATGGTGGTGTTTGCAATGCAAATTAAATTTTGTATGGAGTTTCCTTTTCCCATATCACCCCTAAATATTTGATCTGACGATAAGGAAAATATCCGCACGTCCTATAGTTTCCTTCGAACCCTAGGTGTGTCCTTTGCCACTATTGTTCTCTTATCATCATCCAATTGGCACATTTAGCTACCTACAAATTTAAATTTCATTTGGTATAAGTCGTATCCATCGTCAACTAAATTCAACTTTTGTTCCTCCACATAAATTCATGGACAATGGAAATATGAAACATCCAGTAAATTTGTTGAGATAAAAGATTTCAATGTGTGATTCGAATGTGATTTTATTTGGGAAGCGGGTAGCAATGTAGGTCAGTTCTTATCAGATAAATTTGTTATTAAAAATCATGCATTAGTTTGCTTGATTAAAGTAAACGATGTGATTTTCATGTGCTCATGTAGTAGTAGATGAGGTTGGCTTAGAAAGAGTGATAATGTGTTGGGATGAAACATATATGTACATCAAATACTGATTATAGGTAAAAAATGATTTTTTTTTCTTTGCGGGAAAACTTTTGATTTATTCATCAATCATGGCAGTAGAACGAACTCCAAAAATAATAACCATTACATCTAATTATGTAGACTACCCAGCGAAGATTAAAAGCATTGAAGCGAGCCGAAGGCATGCCGCCGTCCTCATCCCTCCCTCGCTGGAGCGGGACGAACCTTCTTGTAGTAGAAGTCAAGGAAGTTGTCGTGCTAAGGCCCCATAGAACCACTACCTCGAAAAACTTGTTGTAGTAGACAATCGGGAAGTCGTTGTGCTAAGGCCCCATAGAACCAGTGCACCATAAAAGCAACTGCAGCCGATGAAGAGTAGCGTAGATAAGAAGGATCCAACCTGAAGAGACATGAATGTAAAGGAACGACGAATAGATCCCAACAAATCAAACAAAGATAGATGCGACAAAGACACACCTCCCCGGCGATGCTATATTCATCACCGGGACATGAGCTAGGCGAGGAGATTCCATCTTCAGGAATCTGCCACCATCTCATCTTCCTAAGCAGGACACAATCCCTCACAAAACTCGAAGAAACAAGTAAAAGTAGAGCCGTCTCACCGGCAAGGTCGGGCATCAAACGCGCCCCATGGAGTTAAGGTCATCAGAGGTGAAACGACCAGCAGCGGTGCAACTGGGAGTCAGAGGAACCCTAGGCCTTTTTTGTAGCTGAGGCGGCTGCATGTGGCGGCTACTTCATTTGTCTCTTACCGTACCTAACAAATTGAATGATCTTCATTAACAAGTTCCGTAAAAAAAGCATATTCTATCTATGACTGCGAAGTTATTTTTGTGCTACCAATGGTGAAATGAGAAGGCTTCAACATAAATCATGCCATGATGAAAAACAATACCCTGACTCTAATTTTAGATGAAGCCATAGCTGGCAAGCAAAACTAGAAATGATGACATTTAAGCCTCAGTAGTCCTCCATGGACGTTGTGGCCAGAGACTTGGCCTAAATAGTACGTCATCACCACTCTTCCTTGTGGCATGCAGAGTCCAGCATAGCTGATCATGGACACAAGGACCCGAGCATCCACCAGCGTTGCCATTTTGCCATCGTACTTGGCAAGTCCATTGTCACAATGTGCATCCACATCTATTGAGGACTATTGACGCTTAAATACGCGCAGCGGGTACAACCATGTGATCTTGAGTCTAAATGCCTTGGTACGTATATACCAGAAGTGCTTGCCTGTAATCACGAGAAAGGGTCCAAAAAAGCTTGACGTTTCATCCACACAGTATAAGTACAGACTAATAATTAAAGTCCATTATGGAACCCCGCAAAAAAACAAAGAACATTATGACGACTACTATTGCATGCCAATAATGGCAACCACTAGTTCCTGTAGTCGATGCTCCTTTTATTAGTGCCATGATGCGTTGTCTCATAATGGTTCATATGATTCAATTTTAGAAGTTTAATTCGCAAAGTAGAAAAACCTCTTTCTCGTTGTAGTTCCCATAAATATGCTGGAAGGTCATGTTCATATTTTTGAAAGAGCCATGTTATTACTACGAACTTATTTACAGAAGTAGTACCACCTAGTTCAGTGTGATGAGGATTAAGAAAAATTACGAATGTGGTGGCAATGTAAATTGACTAGTCTGGGGAGTTCTATTTCCCTTATCAGCCCTGAAAAGAATGTATCTGATGTACATCAAAATCTAGCGTGGCCTCCTTTCTCATTTGGACCCCACGTTTGTTGGTGCCATCTTTGTTCTCTTATCATCATCCAGTGATGTACGTATCACATTTCAAATTTAAATTTTGTCAATGTATAAGTATTTCCTCGTGTCCATGGACTGGTGAGTTCATCGAAATCTCAAATATTCCTTAAACTTGATCCAAAGAATAGAATTTAATGTGAAATTTGAACTGTGATTTTGTTGGCATAGTGGGCAGCAACGTAGGTCAGTTGTTATCACATGATCCTATAATTTGTTTGCTAAATTCAATTTAACGTGGTGTTTTTTCATGTGCTCGCGATGAGGTACGCTTAGAAGGGAGTAATAATGCGTGAGATGGAATGTAATTTAATATGAACTTCAAAATTGCTTGCAGGTAAAAAACTAAATGGTCTGCATTAGCAAGTTTTGTATGAACTCATATTCTATGCTGTCACGGCTATGTCCATTTTGTGCTAATAATGGAGAAATGAGAAGGTTTCTTTAGAAATCATGGCACCATGAAAATCATTGACCTGTATACATTTGATGAAGCCAACACTGGTGAGCAGAGCAGCCCAGCCTCGACGCTCAAGCTTCGGTAGTCGTCCATGGATGTTGTAGTCCGAGAAGCAGAGACTTGTCCTAAACAGTCGTCACAACTCTTCATTGTTGCACGCGAAGTCCAGCACAAGTTATCATGGATACAAGAATACTACGATCCACTAGCGCGGTCATTTATAAAAAGAAGTCACGTATGGTTGTTAGTACAATCATGTGATCGTTATGACTTCCCGCCTTCGTTATTAAATTGCACTCCTACTTGCTGACTTGAATTGCTATCCTCTCATCCACTTGAAAGGGATGCAAAAAAGTTGAACGTTGATTCCACACACTTACATACGGATAGGTTATTAAGGACCTTGAAGGCGACTACTACTGCAGACCGAGATAAAAAAGACTTCTAGTCTAGCATCCAATAGCGTGGTCATTTCACCGTCATACATGGAAACTTGAGGGTCCTGAGGAGCGTTCACGCCGATGTCTGTCACGAGTGTTGTGTATTGTGTTTCTAAAAAAATCGACGTGGCTAGGTACGATCATGTGATCGTTATGTCTTTTTGCCATTATTAGTACACTGTTACTGACTAGAAATTGCCGCTGCGGACCATAAGTGTTGGCCTCTACTCACCAGAAAGGGTAGGAAAGAGCTGAACGCTTCATGCACACAATTAATAAACGAAAATAAAATTAATGACCATCATTGGCCCTGCAAAAAGAAAAAAGACCATCATGCCTACTAGTACTGCAGGTTGAGATGGCAACCACCAGTTATTGTAGTCGATGCTCCTTTAGATGAGTTGTGATGCTTTGTTCATAAAGCTTAACATACGCTTCAGTTTCAAAAGTTAAATTTGCAAAGTAAAATCCTCATTTTTTGGGAATTTCACTTAATTTTGTTGGAAGTGTTCACATTTCTGAAAGAGCAACGTCAGTTTTACATACTAATTTACAAAAATTGTGCCAGCTAGTTCAACCAGATGAGGATTAACCAAAGTTGTGGGGGTGGTTGCAATGCAAAGTAACTTGTGTATAGAGTTTTTTTGGATATCACCCCTAAATATTCGATCTGGCGTTAAAAAGAATTCTCATGTGCCGTATATTCTCTTTCGGACCCAACGTGTGTCCTTTGCCACTTTTTCCTCTTATCATCATCCAACAGACGCATGTAGCTAACTAATAATTTAAACTTTTGCTGGTATAAAGTCCAGTCCATCGACTGCTAAATTCAACTTATATTCCTCCACGTAAATTCAAGGCCAATCAAAATATAAAATATCCAGTAAACAATGTTGTTATAAAAGATTTAACTATTCGATTTCGAATGTGATTTTGTTTGGGAAGCGGGCAAAAATGTAGGTCAGTTCTAAATCTGGTTATTAAAATCCATGCATTAGTTTCTAGATTAAAGTAAACGAGGTGTTTGTTCATCTGCTCATGTGGAAGTAAATGAGGTTGGCAAAAAGGGAGTGATAACGCTTCAGTTGGAATGAAACATAATATGTACATAAAATATTCACTACAGGAATCAGCTAATTTGCCGTCTGTGGGGGTCTTTGCCGTCAGCTTTTCATCGGGACAGACGGCAAACACATACTTTGCCGTCTGTTTATGACGGCAAAGAACAACTGACGGCAAAGTCATACTTTGCCGTCTATTTTTTTTCAGATGACGGCAAAGACATACTTTGCCGTCTGGTTTTTTACGAATGACGGCAAAGACATACTTTGCTGTTTGGTTTTTTTTCAGATGACGGCAAAGACATACTTTGCCGTCTGGTTTTTTATGAATGACGGCAAAGACATACTTTGCCGTCTGGTTTTTTTAGATGACGGCAAAGACTACTCTTTGCCATCTGATTTTATTTCGCTGACGGCAAAGTTAGTTTTGGAACAACTATAGGTAAACAGACTGTATGTAGCAAAATAAAATTTTGAAAATGCAAAGAAGGTCTAAAATATACGAAATTTTGCATGGTATTGGTGTATGATTCTTGTAAGGCGTGGAAAAAGTTTGAATTTTTCTACGGAATTTTAATGTAGTTATTTTATCAAAATAACTAAGGTTAAGAAGCACAAAAATTTTACTAACATCCTATTGGCCCAGCCCTCTCTCACATGGATCGATGACGTGGCAGGGGTAGCCAACCCAACCACTCTCTCTCCCTTATCCCCAGCGCACCCACCGTCCCATCCCCACACGATCTCTCTCAGTCTCTCCTATCTCTTTCTCTCCCTCGCTCCTACCGCTCATCCTCCTCGATCGGGAGTGGAGCTCCAGATCCAGAGCACACCGGCGCCGGTGCCTCGACTTCGACCATCAGCCGCTGCCCCTTCCCCTTCGCCACCGGCCCCCGGCCAGGCTCCCGCACCCTGGCGCCCCGCAGTCTCCGCCGCCACGGTCCCGCGCCCGCAGCCCTTCACCGGCCTCGGCGCCCGATCGCTTCGTCGTCCCTGCAGTCCTCCGCGGTCCGGCCTCGTCACCGATCGCCATGGGCTCGAGTCCCATCACCTCGTCCCCTCCGCCCGCGCCACGGGCGCCTTCCCTCCGTCCACGCGCCCGCCACGCGTGCCTCCTGCCTCTGCATGCGTGCCACCGCGCACCTCTGGTCTCCGCCCGCGCGTGCCCGCCTCTGACCTCCCCGTCCGACGGCCGAAGCCCGCCTTCGCCCGCGCCACCGTCCGCCACCACAACGGCTGTCGCAGGGAGCAGCGCCGGATGCGGAGGGCCACTGCCGCTCACCCCATCGGGTGCAGGACGCCGAGCGGCTACATGGCCCACACGGCTGCCGTGCGGTCTTTGTCTGTAGGACGATTTCGGAGCCCGTTTCTCTGTAGCATCAACATGTAAATTGATTATGAATTGTTGATGTTGAGTTCTGTAAATTGATCTATAAAAAATACTGTAGCTACCAAATTTTGATGGCCGAGCGTCCTGCAAACTGATTATAGTTGATTTGCTGTGGAAATTGAGCTGTATAGAATGCCATGGAAAATGTTTTACTATTTAGGTGTCTTGTGAATTTTTTAGAATAAAAAAATCTTTGCCGTCTCTAAAGTAGTTTGGTGACAGCAAAGATTGTGCTTCGGCTGACGGCAAAGATGTTTCTTTGCCGTCTGTTACTAGGATTAGCTGACGGCAAAGTCTTTGCCATCTGCCCGATGAAAAGCTGACGGCAAAATACCCTTTGCCGACTTTGTCTTTGCCGTCACACTTTGCCGTCAGCTGGTTGACGGCAAACTCTTTGCCGTCTGTATACCAGCCTTTGCCGTCTGTTATTGCCTGACGGCAAATTGCCTGATTCCTGTAGTGATTCATAATTTGTAAAAATATTAAATTATCTTTTTTCCTTGCGGGAAAGCTTTCTATCTGTTCATCTTCAACATGGCAGTTCAACGAACACAAAATATAATAAAAATAACATCCAGATATGTAGACCACATATCGACGATTACAAGCACTGAAGCGAGCCGAAAGCGCGCCACCGTCCTCGTCCCTCCCTCGCCGGAGCTGGGCAAACTTGTTGTAGTAGACAATCATGAAGTTGTCATGCTAAGGCCTCATATAACCAGCACCAAGAAAAACTTGGTGCGGTAGACAGTCGGGAAGTTGTCATGCTAAGGCCCCATATAACCAGCGCACCAGAAAAGCAACTGGCACCAATGAAGAGTAGCGTAGATCGGAAGGTTCCAACCTCAAGAGACACAAACGTAAAGTAATGACGAATAAATCCCAGCAAATCAAACAAAGACAGATTTGCCAGTGACACACCTCCATATGCCCATCCGTGGTGCTATATGCATCAGCATGACGAGGGCTAAGAGAGGAGAGCCCTATTCCATCTTTAGGGAGCCACCACCATATCGTCTTCCTGAGTAGGACACAATCCCGAACAAAACTCGAAGAAACATGTAAAAACTGAACCCTCCCGCCGGCAAGGTCGGGCATCAAAGGCACCTTTGGCTTTAAGGCTCCAATGGTGGCGCCGCTGGTTGACAGAGGAACCCTAGGCCTTTTTTGTAGCCAAGACGGCTGCGTGTGGCGGCTACTTCATTTGTCTCCTACCTAAGACATTGAATGATCTTCATTAACAAGTTCTATAAGAAAGCATAGTCTATCTGTGACTGCAAAGTTATTTTTGCTCGACATAAATCATGCCATGATGAAAAACATTACCCTGATTCTAATTTTTTATGAAGCCATAGCTGGCAAGCAGAACAAGAAACGATGACGTTTAAAACATAGTAGTCCTGCATGGACGTGTGGCCAGAGACTTGGCCAAAACAATACGTCGTTACCACTGTTTCCTGTGGCACGTGGAGTGCAGCACAGCTGATCATGGATACAATGATTTAATACCCCTCTGATCTTGAGCATGAATATTTTTTGTGAATAGTTACTTTTGTTCTTGAAGACATGGGAGAAGTCTTGTCGCAAGTAATCATGTGAATTTGATATCCCTTCGATATTTTGATGATATGTATATCGTAATTCCCTTAGTGGTGTTATGTGAACGTCGACTACATGACACTTCACCATCTTTGGGCCTAAGAGAATGCATTGTGGAGTAGTTATTAGATGATGGGTTGCTAGAGTGACAAAAGCTTAAACCCTAGTTTATGCGCTATTCCGTAAGGTGCTGATTTGGATCCAGATGTTTAATGCTATGGATAGATGTTACCTTAATTCTTCTTTTGTAGTTGCGGATGCTTGCGAGAGGGGTTAATCATAAGTGTGAGGTTTTTTCAAGTAAGGAAATCACCGAAGCACCGGTGCACCCACATATGATATTATCACTGTAGCGAACACGAATCAAGCAAACATGATCAACTGACTAGATGAAATTCCCTTGTGTCCTCAAGAACGCTTTGCTTATTATAAGAGACCGTTCCAGCTTGTCCTTTGCCACAGTAGGATTGGGCCACCTTGCTGCACTTTTTTACCGTTACTATTTGTTACTTGTTACAAATTATCTTGCTATCAAACTGCATGTTATCGACAATTTCAGTTCTTGCAAAAATTACCATGCTAAAAAGCGCTTGTCATTCCATTCTGCTCTTCATTGGGTTCGATACTCTTACTTATCAAAAGGACTATGATTGATCCCCTATTTGTGGGTCATCAAGACTCTTTCTGGCGCTGTTGTCGGGGAGTGAAGCGCTCTTGGTAAGGAAAATTTTATATAACATGTTGAAATTTACTATCACGTGTTACTATGGAAAACAATCAATTGAGGGGTTTGTTCAGGGTATCTTCACCTCGAACTGAAGCACAAGAGTTCCTCCCCAACCTTCTGCTCCTACTGAAAATATTGGTTATGAGATTCCTTTGGGTATGATAGAGAAAATGCTAGCTAATCCTTATGAAGGAGATGGAACACTACATCCTTATATGCACCTAATCTATGTGGATAAAGTTTGTGGATTACTTAAGCTTGCAGGTTTACCCAGAGATGAAGTTAAGAAGGAGGTTTTCCCTTTATCTTTGGGGGGGAGCATTGGCACGGTATAGGCTATGTGATGATATTGGAGCTTGGGATTGGAATCAGTTGAAATCAGAATTTCATCAAAAGTTTTATCCTATCACTAGTAGAAAACGGAGCTTTAGCGCCGGTTCGTAAGGGCCTTTAGTGCCGGTTACATAACCGGCACTAATTTGTCGACACTAAAGCCCCCCCCCCCTTTAGTACCGGTTCGGCACAAACCGGCGCTAAAGTGCCACCACGTGGCGTGAGCTCGCGCCCCGGTATGGGGGACCTTTAGTACCGGTTCGTGTTACCAACCGGCACTAAAGGTTTTTTTTTTGAATTTTTTTTTGAAATTTTTGGAAAAAAATTTTGATTTTTTTTTTCGATTTTTAATTTTTCTGAATTATTTGATGACTTAGTCTCTAATCACCTCTCTAAAATTGCTCAAGTGTGGATCACTCATTCCAAATCATCTAACTTCCCGACCGGTCACCCATCCCTCTCACTACTCTAGCCCGAGCACGCTTAACTTTCGGGTTCTATTCTCCTTCGTTTCCGAGTCTGCACTTGTTGTTTTCCTGACAATAGTAAGATGTTAATCCTATTAACCCTCAGAAGTTTAGCTTGAGCATTAAGTCACACATTTTACCGTTTGAGTTTGAAACTATTATTTAAAAAACAGTAATTATTTAGTAACGCTAATATTTCTTGAATAAGTTTGACCATAGCTTGACCATAGTTTGACCATAGTTTGACCAGATTTGACCAAAATTCAAAAAGTTGAAATAATTATTTAGTAACACTAATATTCTTGAATAATTATGTAGTAACATTAATACTTCTTGAATAAGTAGTTTGACCAGATTTAACCAATTTTTTTTAAAAAAACTGAAATTATTTAACCATATCTTTTTCCTTTTGGAATTTGAGGATTCTAAATAATTCCAAATCGGCCGTAGGCTGTCTCCATCGGATCGGATTTTCGTGCTGAATTTTTGATATATTATCGTTTTTTCCGACATCGTATGCAAAAGTTATAGCCGTTTACATTTTCCCATCGGATGCGAAAATTGCCCTATAGTGCCGGTTTGTGGCACGAACCGGCACTATAGGTCAGGCCCCTTTAGTACCGGTTCGTGGCACAAACCGGTACTAAAGGTCTAACCTTTAGTACCGGTCCGTGCCACGAACCGGTACTAAAGGTGATCGTGGGGCCCCGGCCTGACACCAGCCTGCCACCACCCCTTTAGTACCGGTTCGTGCCACGAACCGGTACTAAAGGTTCAACATGAACCGGCATTAATGCAAATCCGTTCGAACCGGCACTAATGTATACATTAGTGCCGGCTCTAATACAAACCGGCACTAATGTGCTGCACGTTTGACCCTTTTTCTACTAGTGTATGCATCTAGTTCATCATGATCGGAATTATATATATAATTTTTGGCCTCGTGAAAGATAAAGTACCGCTCAAGATTTGGGGAGGCTTAAATACATGATGTATACATGCCCCAATCATGATCTCTCAAGGGAAATTATCTTACAAAATTTTATTCTTGGCTTTCTCACAGTAATCAAACCATGCTCGATTCTTCTTCGACTGGCTTTTTTATGAACAAAACTACTATATTCAGGTGGGAACTTTTTGAAAGAATTAAACGCAACTCTAAAGATTGGGAACTTGGCAAAGGTAGTGAGTCAGGTACAACACTTAAGTTCAATTGTGCTAAATCATTTATGGATACCGATGCTTTTCAAAATTTTAGCACTAAATATGGACTTGACTTTGAGACAATAGCCTCCTTTTCTGAATCATTTCCTACTCATGTTCATCTACCTAAGGAAAAATGGTTTAAGTATCACCCCCCTTTTACAGAAAAGATTGAATAGCCCGTTATAGTTAAAGATGAAACTGTCATTTACAATGTTGATCTAGTTGTGCGAACTGCTTGTATTGGAAACCACCTTTCCCTATTAGGATAAAGGAACATGCTAAGGTGTCAACCGTGGTTAACAAAGGCAATATTGGAGCACCTAGACCTTTTGAACAGATAAAAGTAGAATCTACTCTTGCTAAGGTTAAAGATCACATGGTTGATAATATTGATGGGCATGATATTTATTTCTGTGATAGAGCTGCTAGAATTGCCAAACCCGATACTAAAGATAAAAACAAACCTGTTGTTGGCATGCCTATTGTCTCAGTTAAAATAGGAGATCATTGTTATCATGGCTTATGTGATATTGGGGCTAGTGTCAGTGCTATACCTTTTACTCTATACCAAGAAATTATGAATGATATTGCACCTACTTAAATAGAAGATATTGATGTTACTATTAAACTTGATAATATAGATACTATCACACCACTTGGGATGGTTAGAGATGTTGAAGTCTTGTGTGGGAAAATAAAATACCCTACTGATTTTCTAGTTCATGGTTCTCCACCAGATGATTTTGTCCCATTATATTTGGTAGACCTTTCTTGAACACTGTTAATGCTAAGATAGATTGCAAGAAAGAAACTGTCGGTGTTAATTTTGGTGATGTGTCTCATGAGTTTAATTATTCTAAGTTTCATGGGCCACCCCATGATAAATAATTGACTAGTAAGGACGAAATAATTGGTCTTGCTTCTATTGTCATACCTCCTACTGATCCACTAGAACAATATTTGCTTCACCATGAAAATGATATGCACTTTGATACGTCTCCAACGTATCTATAATTTTTGATTGTTCCATGTTGTTATATTATCATTCTTAGATGTTTTACAATCATTTTATACCAACTTTATATCAGTTTTTGGGACTAACCTATTGACATAGTACCCAATGCCAGTTGCTGTTTTTTTGTGTGGTTTTTACTTCACGGGAAATCAATACCAAACGGAGTCCAAACACAGCGAAACTTTTTGGTGTTTTTTCTAGACTAGAAGACACACGATGGGCCAATAAAGTACCTGCAGGGGGTTCCGAGGGGAGCACAACCCACCAGGGCGCGCCTGGGGGCCCAGGCGCACCCAGGTGGGTTGTGCCCACCTCGGCCGCCTCCTACACCACCTCTTTGCTCTATAAATACGCCAATATTCTAAAAACCCTAGGGGAGTTGACGAAAATGAATTCCAGCCGCCGCAAGTTCCGAAAACCACAGATCCAATCTAGACACCATCACGGAGGGGTATATCATCCTCATTGGTGCCTCTCCGATGATGCGTGAGTACTTCATTGTAGTCTTTCGGGTCCGTAGTTAGTAGCTAGTCTCTCTTGATTCTCAATACCGTGGTCTGTTGGAGATCTATTTGATGTAACTCTTTGTTGTGGTGTGTTTGTTGGGATCCGATGAACTTTGAGTTTATGATCAGATCTATATTTTTTATCCATGAAAGTTATTTGAGTCTTTTGATCTCTTATGTGCATGATTACTTATAGCCTCGTATTTCTTCTTCGAAACTTTGGTTTAGTTAGGCCAACTAGATCGATTTTTCTTGTAATGGGAAGAGGTGCTTTGTGATGGGTTCGATCTTATGGTGCTTGATCTCAGTGACAGAAGGGGAACCGACACGTATGTAACATTGCCATTAAGGATAAAAAGATGGGGTCTATTTCTACATAAAGAGATCTTGTCTACATCATGTCATCGTTCTTATTGCATTACTTTTTTTCCATGAACTTAATACACTAGATGCATGCTGGATAGCGGCCGATGTGTGGAGTAATAGTGGTAGATGCAGGCAGGAGTCGGACTACTAATCATGGATGTGATGCCTATATAATGATCATTGCCTGTATATCGTCATGATTATTTGAAGCTCTATCAATTTCCCAACATTAATTTGTTTCCCCACCGTATGCTATTATTCTCGAGAGAAGCCACTAGTGAAACCTACGGCCCCGGGTCTATTTTCTCATAATATACTATCAGATCTATTTTGCTATTTGCCTTTTTATTTATTTGAAACTTTTATTTTCAGATCTATTATTCCAAAAACACAAAAATACGTTGCTGCACTTTATTTTACTCGCGATCTATTTATTCATCTATTACAACTTTCTCCCGTGCATTTGCTAGTTTCTGGCGCCGTTACCCGAAAGGGACTGACAACCCCTTTAACACATCGGGTTGCAAGTATTTGTTATTTGTGCGCAGGAGTTGTTTACGTGGTGTTGCGTGGTTTTCCTACTTGTTCGATAACCTTGGTCTCACCACTGAGGAAAATACCTAGCGTTGTTGTGCTGCATCATCCCTTCCTCTTTGGGGAAATACCAACATAGTTCAAGCCAACATCACACTTGCATGAAAGAAATGAAATAGATAGGATGTTCTTTGGAACCTATTTTTAAACATAATTTTCCTATTGAAACTCTAGGAGGTCCACCTCCTCCTAAGGTTGATCCGGTGTTTTAATTGAGAAAATTACCTGATACTTTGAAATACGCTTATCTAGATGAAAAGAAGATATAGCTTGTTATTTTTAGTGCTAACCTTACAGGGCATGAAGAAAAGAGATTACTATAAACTCTAAGGAAGCATCATGCTGCTATTGGATATACTATTGATGATCTTAAGGGTATTAGTCCTACTCTCTTTCAACACAAAATTAATATGGAGCCTGATGCTAAACCTGTTTTTGATCACCAAAGACGACTGAATCCTAAGATGAAGGAAGTGGTAAGAACTGAAATATTAAAGCTTCTGGAAGCATGTATAATTTATCCTATAGCTAACAGTAGATAGGTAAGTCATGTTTATTGTGTTCCTAAGAAAGAAGTTGTTACTGTTGTCCCTAATGATAAAAACGAACTTATCCCACAAATAATTGTTACTGGCTACAGAATGGTAATTGATTTTAGAAAATTAAAAAAAGCCACTAGAAAAGATCATTAACCATTGCCTTTTATTGATGAAATGTTAGAAACATTTTCATAGAACACAACTTTTTTGCTTTCTTGATGGATATTCTGGTTTATCTCAAATACCTGTATCACAATGCAACATGGTGTTAAGGCCATCGGAGACGAAACGGACCAGCAGCGGTGCAGCTGGGAGTCAGAGGAACCCTATGCCTTTTTTCTAGCTGAGGCAGCTGCGTGTGGCGGCTACTTCATTTGTCTCTTACCGTACCTAACAAATTGAATGATCTTCATTAACAAGTTCCTAAAAAAGCATATTCTATCTGTGATTGCGAAGTTATTTTTGTGCTACCAGTGGTGAAATGAGAAGGCTTCAACATAAATCATGCCATGATGAAAAACAATACCCTGACTCTAATTTTAGATGAAGCCATAGCTGGCAAGCAAAACTAGAAATGATGACGTTTAAGCCTGAGAGTCCTCCATGGACGTTGTGGACAGAGACTTGTACTACTAGGGAAAACCCTAGTAGTAGCGCGGGTATTTTGCCTATCAGTAGCGCGGGACGTCGCGCAACTGATAAGGCTCTACAACTAACATGTAGTAGTAGCGCCTGTCATCCCATGCTACTGCTATACATGGCTGGCAGTAGCGCGCTTTAGGTAAGAGCGTTGCTGCTAATATCTGTAGTGCTTTTTAGAAGTAAGCACTACTGGTAAGGGAGCGCTACTGCTAACTTTGTTCCCCTTGCTACTGCTAGTTTTATTAGCTTCTGTTTTTATGCATATTTGTTTTGTATTTGAATAGGCTTTATACAATAATCTTTAGCATATCATACACATACAAATGTAATCATAACATATACATACAAATAATCTCATCAAATCATGTCATCATCATAATCATCATCCAACACAAAGTGGTCTCTCGTCATCATCTCAAAAATAGTGATACAAGTCTTGATTACTTGCAACTACATCGTCATCCATCTAAACAATGATATACGCGAGCAGAGCTACACTATGAGTCAGAGCGGAACTATGAAGTACATGAGTTCGTATCCCTCTCTCGCATTAGCGTGAACCTAAACTAACTACTGGCTGTCGCTCATAAACCGGAAACCGGTACAACTGGGCCTGACACTCCGGACACTCGTCGTATACTCCTGGTGTAGCACTTATTCTCCATCGATGATCTATGCACCTGCATCGTCACATGAGTCGATGATATGCAACATATATAGTTGAGCAACAGAAAGAGACAAACTTGGCAAAAATAGAAGCAACATATCCTAAGCATAAATAACAAACTTCATCATACCCAAAATGCCCTAACTAGAGTGATCTTCGCTAGTCGAGGAGGAGAACGGTTTAATTACATCAGAAATAAAGTTTCGCCGTGCATAACTCAAAGTTTTGTCATACAGAAAGTATGGACTAAACGGACACATTGTCATATATCCACAATCACTCCAACATGTCATGCCATCCATCCATGTCAGGGAGAAAGTCCCCGAGCTTAGTGAAAGGCTTCATGTTGAGACGCTGAGAAGCTACACGTGTTAGCCATGTTTCCTACGATTAAATCTAGTAATTAATTCTAGACCTTATAAAATGAATAATGACATGCAGGAACATTGACTCCTTCCCCGTGCGGCAAATCCCGGGCACCCGATATGTCCTAGTTTGTAGCACAAGTCATGCCAAAATTCACGGAAAATTTTGGCATGACTTTTGCTAAAAAAGTGGACAAATCGAGAACCTGAAATTTGCCGGAACAAAAATGAATCAACATTCGGGCAAAACATAGGCAACTCGGCTTCATTCCATGGAAACAGCAAAGCCACTTGGGCACAATCGAACCACTTCAATGAAAAGATATAACATGACCACTTAAATGAAAAGATATAATCAACAATAGAAGTCTAGGAAAGGATCATCTTTAAAATAAAACTTGCCTAAATTCTTTTGCTTGAAAAACAGTGGTCTTTTCAAAAACCAAAAACCTTTGAAAATGACCTCACTAAACACTTCTCAGCCTAGGACAGAACACAAATTATGTTGATCTAGCTATTCCTCCCTCACACATGCACATTATTTTCTCTAACCCTTCTCTGCCTAGGACAGAACCCAATTAAATTGCAAAGGAACTTCATTTCTCTAACCCTTCTGACCTAATGCTCTAAAATAAAAAAATTCTCTAACCTAGCCAACCTACTTAACCTAGCTTGTTAATCTAACGAACCTAATTAACCTACCTACCTAGTTAGTTAACCTTGTTTACCTAGATAATTAACCTAATTAAACTAGTTAATTTAGCTAGTTCTCTATCAAAGCCCTAAAATAATTTTTGCACTTAGGTAATTAACCTAATTAAACTAGTTAACCTAACTAGTTCTCTGTCAAAGCCCTAACTAAAATTTCGCACTAACCTAGATAATTAACCTAATTAAACTAGTTAACCTAATTAGTTCTCTGTCAAAGCCCTAACTAAAATTTTGCACTAACCTAGATAATTAACCTAATTAAACTAGTTGACATCGGTTCTCTGTCCATTGTTTGTGCTATATATGCATGAGAGAGAGAAAGGATGGGTGGGGGCTTACAGAGGATGGCTCCGGTGGTGGCGAGGGAGGTAGTGGTGGCGAGGGAGGCAGGGGCGTCTCTAGTGACGGCGAGGGAGGCAGTTGTGGCGAGGGAGGCTCCAGTGGTGTCGGCGGCGGCTCCGGTGGCGTTGATGAGGGCGCCGCGGCTCCGTGGCGTAGACGGCGGCTCCAATGGCGTTGATGAGGCCGCGTGGCTCCGTGGCGTTGGGGGCGGCTCCGGTGGCGTTGACGGCGTGTGGCTCTGGTGGCTCCGGGGGCGTCAATGTCGGTAGGAGACGGCGGCGAAGTGGGGCGATGGTGAATCGGGGAGACGGCGGCGGGGTGGGTCGAGGGATTTGGGGGAGAAGTGGTGGCCGGGGTAAACGGTTTTTTGGTTAAGTCAAACTTAGCGGTAGCGCATTTCGCCAAACGCGCTATAGCTAAGGTAGCTATAGCGGTTTTAGCAAAACGCGCTACTGCTATAGCTATGTAATTTCCTTCCATTTTCTTATTTCGTTTTCTGTTTCTATAGCGGGGGTCTAGGAAACTCACTGCAGCTACATTAGCTATAGCACCTCTTACGAACACACGCTACTGATATGCCTTTCTCCTTTTTCTATTCCTTTCATTTTTGTTTACTTTTCTATTTGTTTTTCATTTTATTTTATTTCCATTAGCAGAAGCACTTTCCGTAGGAAAGACACTACTACTTATGTCCTAGCAGTAGCGTACTTCTTCCAAGCCCGCTACTTCTTTGTGTAGCCTATCGTCTTAGCAATGGGAATTTTAGTAGTAGCGCTTTTACACGTGCACGCGCTACTGGCCTACTGCTACAATTTTATCTGTAGCGCCGTTTTTGCTCACGCGCTACTGCTATCTAGCACTAGCGCCCTTTTTTGACTCACGCTACTGCTAAATTTCTGTGTATAAGATTTTCCCTAGTAGTGTTGGCCTAAATAGTACGTCGTCACCACTCTTCCTTGTGGCGTGCGGAGTCCAGCATAGCTGATCATGGTCACAAGGATCCGAGAATCCACCAGCGCTGCTATTTTGCCATCGTACTTGGAAAGTCTAGTGTCACAATGTGCATGCACGTCAATGGAGGACTATTGACGCTTAAACACGCGCAACGGGTACAACCATGTGATCTTGAGTCTACATGCCTTGGTACGTATATACCAGAAGTGCTTGCCTGTAATCCACGAGAAATGGTAGAAAAAAGCTTAATGTTTCATCCACACAGTATAAATACAGACTAATAATTAAAGTCCATTATGGAACCCTGCAAAAAAACAAAGAACATTATGACGACTACTATTGCACATCAATAATGGCAACCACCAGTTCCTGTAGTCGATGCTCCTTTTATTAGTGCCATGATGCGTTGTCTCATAATGGTTTAGAATCATATGATTTAATTTTAAAAGTTTAATTCGCAAAGTAGAAAAACCTCTTTCTCGTTGTAGTTCCCATAAATATGCTTATATACCAGAAGTTCTTGCCTGTAATTATGAGAAAGGATCGAAAAAGCTTGACGTTTCATCCACACAGTATAAGTATGGACTGATAATTAAAGTCCATTATGGAACCCCGCAAAAAAACAAAGAACATTATGACGACTACTATTCCATGACAATAATGGCAACCACCAGTTCCTGTAGTCGATGCTCCTTTTATTAGTGCCATGATGCGTTGTCTCATAATGGTTTAGAATCATATGATTTAATTTTAGAAGTTTAATTCGCAAAGTAGAAAAACCTCTTTCTCGTTGTAGTTCCCATAAATATGCTGGAAGGTCATGTTCATATTCTGAAAGAGCCATGTTGTTACTACGAACTTATTTACAGAAGCAGTACCACCTAGTTCAAGGTGATGGGGATTAACAAAAATTAAGAATGTGGTGGCAATGCAAATGGACTAATGTGGGGAGTTTTATTTCCCTTACCAGCCCTGAAAAGAATGTATCTGACGTATATGATAATCTAGCGTGGCTTCCTTTCTCATTTGGACCCCACGGTTGTTGTTGCCATCTTTGTTCTCTTATCATCATCCAGTGATGTACATAGCACATTTCAAATTTAAATTTTCGTCGTGTCCATGGACTGGTGAGTTCATCGAAATCTCAAATATTCCTAAAACTTGATCCAAATAAAAGAATTTAATGTGCAATTTGGAATGTGATTTTGTTGGGGAAGCGGACAGCAACGCAGGTCAGTTGTTATTGCATGATCCTATAATTCAAATACTTGCATTTGTTTGCTAAATTCAATTTAACGTGGTGTTTTTTCATGTGCTCACACAGAAGAGGATGAGGTACTCTTAGAAGGGAGTAATAATGTGTGAGATGGAATGTAATTTAATATGAACTTCAAAATTGCTTGCACGTAAAGAATTAAATGGTCTGCATTAGCAAGTTTTGGATGAACTCATATTCTATGCTGTGATGGCCATGTCCGTTTTGTGCTAATAATGGAGAAATGAGAAGGTTTCTTTAGAAATCATGGCACGGTGAAAATCATTGACCTGTATTTAATTTTTGATGAAGCCAACACTGGTGAGCAGAGCAGCCCAGCGTCGACGCTCAAGCTTTGGTAGTTGTCCATGGATGTAGTAGTCCGAGAAGCAGAGACCTGTCCTAAACAGTCGTTACAACTCTTCATTGTTGCACGCGAAGTCCAGCACAAGTTATCATGGATACACGAATTCTATGATCCACTAGCGTGGTCATTTATAAAAAGAAGTCACGTATGTTTGTTAGTACAATCATGTGATCGTTATGACTTCCCGCCTTCAATATTAAATTGCACTCCTGCTTGCTGACTTGAATTGCTATCCTCTCATCCACTTGAAAGGGAAGCAAAAAAGCTGAACGTTGATTCCACACACTTACGTACGGATAGGTTATTAAGGACCATGAAGGCGACTACTACTGCACACCGAGATAAAAAAAGACTTCTAGTCTAGCATCCAATAGCGTGGTTATTTCACCGTTATACATGGAAACTTGAGGGTCCTGAGGAGCGTCCACATCGATGTATGCCATGAGTGTTGTGTATTGTGTTTCTTAAAAAATCGACGTGGCTAGGTACGATTATGTTACCACTGTTACTGACTAGAAATTCCTGATGCGGACCAGAAGTGTTCGCCTCTATCCCACCAGAAAGGGTAGCAAAGAGCTGAACATTTCATACACACAATTAATAAACGAAAATACAATTAATGACCATCATTGGCCCTGCAAAAGGAAAAAGACCATCATGCCTGCTAGTACTGCAGGTTGAGATGGGAACCGCCAGTTATTGTAGTCGATGCTCCTTTTAGATGTGTTGTGATGCTTTGTTCATAAAGCTTAACATACTCTTCAATTTCAAAAGATAAATTTGCAAAGTAAAATCCTCATTTTTGGGGAATTTCACTTAATTTTGTTGGAAGTTATCACATTTCTGAAAGAGCAACGTCAGTTTTACGTACTATAATTCAAAAAAACTATACCAGCTAGTTCAACCTGATGAGGATTAACCAAAGTTGTGGGGGTGGTTGCAATGCAAATTAACTTGTGTATAGATTTTTTTTCGATATCACCCCTAAATATTCGATCTGGCGTTATAAAAAATTCTCATGTGTCGTATATTCTCTTTTGGCCCCAACGTGTGTCCTTTGCCACTTTTTCCTCTTGTCATCATCCAACAGACGCATGTAGCTAACTAAAAATATAAACTTTTCCTGGTATAAAGTCAAGTCCATCGACTGCTAAATTCAACTTATATTCCTCCATGTAAATTCAAGGCCAATCAAAATATAAAATATCAAGAAAACGATGTTGTTATAAAATATTTAATTGTGCGATTTCGAATGTGATTTTGTTTGGGAAGCGGGCACAAATGTAGGTCAGTTCTAAATCTTGTTATTAAAATCAATGCATTAGTTTGTAGATTAAAGTAAAGAAGGTGTTTGTTCATCTGCTCATGTGGAAGTAAATGAGTTTGGCTCAAAGGGAGTGATAACGCTTCAGTTGGAATGAAACATAATATGTACATAAAATATTCATAATTGGTAATTAAATTATCTTTTTTCCTTGCGGGAAAGATTTTGATCTGTTCATCTTCAACATGGCAGTTCGACGAACACAAAAAATAATAAAAATAACATCCAGATATGTTGACCACCTATCGACGATTACACGCACTGAAGCGAGCCGAAAGCGCGCCACCGTCCTTGTCCCTCCCTCGCCGGAGCTGGGAAAACATGTTGTAGTAGACAGTCATGAAGTTGTCGTGCTAAGGCCTCATAGAACCAGCGCCTAGAAAAACTTGGTGCGGTAGACAGTCAGGAAGTTGTCATGCTAAGACCCCATATAACCAGCGCACCTGAAAAGCAACTGGCGCCAATGAAGAGTAGCGTAGATCGAAGGGTTCCAACCTCAAGAGACACGAATGTAAAGTAACGACGAATAAATCCCAGCAAATCAAACAAAGACAGATCTGACAGTGACACACCTCCACACACCCATCAGCGGTCTATATGAATCAGCAGGACGTGGGCTAGGAGAGGAGAGCCCTATTCCATCTTCAGGGAGCCACCACCATCTCGTCTTCCTGAGCAGGACACAATACCGAACCAAACTCGAAGAAACATGTAAAAACAGAACCCTCCCGTCGACAAGGTCGGGCATCAAAGGCACCCCTTGGCTTTAAGGCTCCAGTGGCGGCGCCACTGGGAGTCAGAGGAACCCTAGGCCTTTTTGGTAGCCAAGATGGCCGCGTGTGGCGGCTACTTCATTTGTCTCCTACCTAAGAAATTGAATGATCTTCATTAACAAAGTTCTGTAAGAAAGCATAGAGGGTGTTTGGATACTCTCTAGTCATGTGATTAGTAGTAGTCAGACTAGAAGTTTTTAGTCAGGCCCTGTTTGGAAGGTGACTACTACTAGTCAGTATTAAATGTCTCAGTATTAAATGTCCCTTGTGCAACACCAATTAGAGGAGAGAGAGAGGGACTTTAGTCAGTAAAAGTCAGGGGTGTTTGGAGGTTTACTGACTAAAAGTGACTACTACTAGTCTCTAGTCACTTTTAGTTGGGGGTGGGGTGACTAGGGACTAAAGTAGTTTTAGTCACCCACTAGTCAGGGGTGTTTGGAGGTTTACTGACTAAAGGTGACTACTACTAGTCTCTAGTCTCTAGTCTCTAGTGATCCAAACACCCTCATAGTCTATCTGTGACTGTGAAGTTATTTTTGTTCGATATAAATCATGCCATGATGAAAAATATTACCCTGATTCTAATTTTAGATGAAGCCATAGCTGGCAAGCATAATAAGAAATGATGACGTTTAAAACTTCAGTAGTCCTGCATGGATGTGTGGCCAGAGACTTGGCCAAAACAATACGTCGTCACCACTCTTTGCTGTGGCACGTGGAGTGCAGCACAGCTGATCATGGATACAATGATTTGAGCATCCACCAGCGCTTCCATTTCTCCATCGTACTTGGAAAGTCCAATGTCACAATGCGCATCCACGTCTATGCTTGCCACCACGAATGGTATGTATTGTGTTTGTAAACAGAACACGTACAGTAGGTACAACCATGTGATCTTGAGTCTACATGCCTTGGTACGTATAGACTAGAAGTGTTTGCCTCTAATCACAAGAAAGTGTAGCAAAAAGCTTAATGTTTCGTCCACACAGTTGAAGTACGGACTGATAAGTAAAGTCCATTATGGGACCCCGCAAAAGAAAACAAAGAACATTATGACAACTACTATTGCACACAAATAATGGGAACCGCTAGTTCCTGTAGTCGATGCTCCTTTTTTTAGTGCCATGATACTTTTGTGTCATAATGTTTTAGAAACATATGATTCAATGCTAAAAGTTAAATTCGCAAAGTAGAAAACCCTCTTTCTTGTGGTAGTTCCCATAAATATGCTGGAGGGTCAAGTTGACATTTCTAAGAGAGCCATGTTATTCCTACGTACTAATTTACAGAAGTTGTACCACCTGGTTCAATGTGATGAGGACTAACAAAAAATATGAGGGTGGTGGCAATGTGAATTAACTAGTGCATGGAGTTTTATTTCCCTTATCACCCCTGAAATAATGGATCTGACGTAAATCAAAATCTAGCATGGCTTATTTCAAATTTAAATTTTGTCCTTGTATAGGTATTCGTCGTGTCCATGGACTTGTGAGTTCATTGAAATCTCAAATATTTCGTACACTTGATTCCAATAAAAGAATTTAATGTGCAATTTGAAATGTGATTTGTTTTGGGAAGCGGATAGCAACGTAGGTCAATTCTTATCACATGATCTAATTATTCATATCCTTTCATTTATTTGCTAAATTTAATTTAACGTGGTGTTTTTTGATGTGCTCAAGCAGAAGAAGGTGAGGTATGCTTGGAAGGGAGTAATAATGCGTGAACTGGAATGTAATTCAATATGAACTTCAACATTGCTTGTAGGTAAAAAAATAAATGGTCTGCATTAATAACTTTTGTATGAATCTATATTCTATGCTGTGACGGCTATGTTGTTTTTGTGCTAACAATGGATAAATTATAAGATTTGTTTAGAGATCATGGAACCATGAAAATCATTGACCTGAATTTAATTTTTTGACGAAGCCAAAGTTGGCGAGGAGAGGAGACCAGCGACGACACTCAAGCTTCGGTAGTCCTCCATGGATCTTGTAGTCCGAGAGGCAGAGACTTGCCCTAAACAGTCGTGGCAAATTTTCATTGTGGCACGCGGAGTCCGGCACAAGTTATCATGGATAAACGAACTACGATCCCCTAGCGCGGTCATTTTGCCGTCTTACGTGGTAAGTCAAGCTTCTGGTCAAGCATCCTCACTGATATCTACCAAGAGTGGCATCTGTGGCGTTCATAAAAAAAGTCATGTATGGTAGTTAGTACAATTATGTGATTGTTATGTCTTCCTGCCTTCATCATTAAATGGTACTCCTACTTGCCGACTTTAAATATTATCCTCTCACCAGTTGAAAGGGAAGCAAAAAGCTGAATGTTTGTTCCACACACTTACGTGCGGACTGGTTATTAAGGACCTTGAAGGCGTCTACTACTGCAGATAGAGATAAGAAAAGAATTCTAGTCTAGCATCCAGTAGCGTGACCATGTCACCGCCATACGTGGAAAGTTGAGGGTCCCAAGGCGCATCCACGCCAATGTCTGCCACGAGTGCTATGTATTGTGTTTCTAAAAAACTCCACGTGGCTAGGTATGATCATGTGATCATTAAGTCTTTCTGCCTTTATTATTACACTGTTACTGAATAGAAATCGTCAGTGCAGACCAGAAGTGCTGGCCTCTATTCCACCTAAAAGGATAGCAAAGAGCTGACACACAGTTAATGTACGGATATGTAATTAATGACCATCTTTGGCCCTGCAAAAAGAAAAAGACCAGCATGGTTGCTAGTACTGTAGGTCGAGATGGCAACACCGGTTCTTGTAGTCAATGCTCCTGTTAGAAGTACTGTAGGTCGAGATGGCATTTCTTCCTCTGTTATTTCGTCCTCGGTCTCCAAGCATGTAGAGTTCCTCTACTCTTCGCCTCTAGCCCTCCACTATGGTAGGTGGATGCTCCTTCTTCTTAGCCACAGTCAAGTTTTCCTCTCCATGAGCTTATGCTTTTTGAATCTGTCAGCTAGCACTCCGGATGTACATGTGCTTGGCTCATCGAAGAAAAAAAATCACATAACCTCTCGTCGTCCCTATATTATTTTCTGATATGTATGTGTTCCAAGTATGATTGATTGTATTAATTTATAACAAGAATAATTTGTCAATGCTAGAGTTTAACTCTCAAATCTGTCATATGTAGTTTCCTGAAGATGGCGAAGAGAAAATAGTAGTCAATACTATTTTACTTGAATTACCACCTCTGCCTACCGAGACTAACTGACCAGATACATGCCATTGTAAGATTATAGTTTTTATTCATGCTATTAAAGAGTATCATGGAATTCAACATGGACTTTCTACAAGCTCTGGCAGCTTAGATTCGCAAAACCATGAAAACTGAATTTCCACCCTTTCATGTTGTTCGAGAGACTATTTGACATTCCATGATAGAAACACAACCAAATATTACCCCCTTACAGTAAAAAATGATTATGCCCTTCAAGTGTTACTCCACTAGGTTAATGTTTCATGTAATCCATCACTTGGGGTTCTGTCTATGGATCTGTCAGTATTTTACCATATTATGGCAAGAGGTATATATGGGCTACTATCGTCAAGGACGCATGCAAGCGGCAATGAACTACACTTCCATTTAAATATGATGTATTTTTTCTTAAATTGTAATCAATTCCAACTCTCATTTGTACTACTCCCTCCGTTCCGAATTACTTGTCACATGTATGGATGTATCTAGATGTATTTTAGTTCTAGATACATCCATTTCAGTGGCGAGTAATTTGGGACGGAGGGAGTACTTTCGGACGATCATATGCATGAATATGGATTCAGCTTATGCAACTATATATGGGATGATGTGCATTTCCATCTATCTAAATTATTTATATTGTTGCTAAAATTGTAACCCAGTCGAACTTCCATTAGTAATTGCATGATGATCCTATGCATGTAGTGAGATATGGATTAACCTTATGGAACTATGAAAAACTAAATTGTGAGGTGAGCGTCGCTATCAAGCGCGCGAGCGTTGCAACGCTCATTTACCGACATGCCCCAGTATGAAAAGTGTATTAACTACGTGGAGTAATTAGGGGGGATTCATTAGAGAGACAGGCCCACCTAAAAATTGGGGGGGGGGGTGCAATTAGAAACATATAATTGAATGTTAAAAATTAAGTTCATAAAGTATAAGAATATCTTTCTTGTGGAAATTCCCCTAAATATACTGGAAGTTCGTGTTCACATTTCTCAAAGAGCCATGTTATTTCTACGTACTAATTTACAAAAGTTGTACTACCGAATATGATGAGGATTAACCAAAATTATGCAGGTGGTTGCAACTCAAATTACCTAGTGTGTGGAGTTTTATTTCCCTTATCACCCCTGAAATAATGGATCTGACCTAAAACAAAATCTAGGTGGCTTCATTTCTCCTTTGGACCCCATGTGTGTCTTTGCCACTTTTGTTCTCTTATCATCATCCAGTGATGTACGTAGCTTATTTCAAATTTAATGTTTTTTCGACGTATAAGTATTCGTCGTGTCCATGCACTGGTCAGTTCAACTAATGTTCATGCACATCTATTCATGGCCAATCGAAATCTCAAGTATTCAGTAAATTGGATTCATATAAAATAATTTAATGTGCGATTTTGAATGTGATTTTGTTTTGGAAGCTCGAGAGCAATGCAAGTCAGTTCTTGCCACATGATCTTGTTAGTCAAGTTTAAGGAATATTTGAGATTTCGATGAACTCACCAGTCCATGAACATGACGAAATACTTATACATGGACAAAATTTAAATTTGAAATGTGCTACGTACATCACTAGATGATGATAAGAGAACAAAGACGGCAAGAACACACGTGGGGTCCTAATGAGAAAGGAAGCCACGCTAGATTTTGATGTGCATCAGATACATTCTTTTCAGGGCTGATAAGGGAAATATAACTCCTCACACTAGTCAATTTGCATTGCCACCACATTCGTAATTTTTGTTAATCCTCATCACATTGAACTAGATGATACTACTTCTGTAAATAAGTTTGTCGTAATAACATGGCTCTTTCAGAAATATGAACCTGACCTTCCAGCATATTTATGGGAATTACAACGAGAAAGAGATTTTTCTACTTTGCGAATTAAAATTTTAAAATTGAATCATATGATTCTAAACCATTATGAGACAACGCATCATGGCACTAATAAAAGGAGCATCAACTACAGGAACCGGTGGTTGCCATTATTAGCATGAAATAGTAGTCGCCATAATGTTCTTTGTTTTTTTGCGGGGTTCCATAATGGACATTAATTATTAGCCCGTACTTATACCGTGTGGATGAAACATCAAGCTTTTTTCGACCCTTTCTCGTGATTACAGGCAAGCACTTATGGTATATACGTACCAAGGCATGTAGACTCAAGATCACATGGTTGTACCCGCTGTGCGTGTTTAGGCATCAATAGTCCTCCATAGACGTGGATGCACATTGTGACACTGGACTTTCCAAGTACGATGGCGAAATGGCAGCGCTGGTGGATGCTTGGATCCTTGTTTCCATGATCAGCTATGCTGGACTCTTCATGCCACAAGGAAGAGTGGTGACGACGTACTATTTAGGCCAAGTCTCTGGCCACAACGTCCATGGAGGACTACTAAGGCTTAAACGTCATCAATTCTAATTTTGCTTGCCAGCTATGTATCGTTGCTACTAATGATAAAACGATGGGGTCTATCTCTGCATAGATAGATCTTCTCTACATCGTGTCATCGTTCTTATTGCATTACTCCGTTTTTCCATGTGTTCACTAATCTTGGACGTGATACCTATATAATGATCATTGCCTGGATATTGTCATAATTATTTGGAGTTCTATCAATTTCCCAACAGTAATATTTTTACCCATCGTTTGCAATTTTTCTCGAGAGAAGCCACTAGTGAAGCCTACGACCCCCGGGTCTTCTTTCTCATATATTTGCCTTTGTGATCTACTTTTTCCTTGCGTTTATTTTCAGATCCATTAAACCAAAAATACAAAAATACCTTGCTGCAATTTATTCTTATTTATTTTGTTTGGCATTCGATCTACCAATCTACACAATTTTCCTCACGTCCGTTTTTCCTATCTTGAGGCGCCATACCCCGGAAGGGATTGACAACCCCTTTAACACGTCGGGTTGCGAGGATTTGTTATCTGTGTGCAGGGGCGCTTTATGTTGTGTTGCTTGGTACTCCTACTGGTTCGATAACCTTGGTTTCATTTCTGAGGGAAATACCTACCACCGTTGTGCTGCATCGTCCCTTCCTCTTTAGGGAAATACCAATGTAGCTTCAAGCGACATCAAACTCCTAAAATTGCACGTTCTAGCAATCTGGATGCTAAAACTTTTGTTTTGGGACAAGGGAACATTATAGGAAAGGAGACCATCCAAGAATTGTCTAATTGTGTTGGAACTTTGACTTGTGATGATGCTCCTATACCTAAAAGAACTAAAACTTATGCGAAAGCTATTTCAGCACTAGTTCTGAAACATGAAAATAGATTTATCCGTACTCATCCTACCTTGCAAATATTGTTTTGTGAGCTACCAGTTATAAAGGATCTGAAAGCAAAAAAGATAGCCACCTGTGTTCTTATGAATGAATTTAATCACATAGTACGGGAAGCTAGGGAATTTAATCACTTAGTTTATGTTGTCAAATAATAAATTCCTTAAAAAATTTTGGTATGGGAGGCACCCGTGGATACGGTCAGCCATGGATTGTGAAAGAATGGTGGAAAAAGAATAAAATTTATTTTATGTTTGGAAACTGCCTATGAGATTGGGAAAGAGAGGGAAAATAAAACGGCAATGGTGAAGTGGGGGAGAGGAAAACTAGAGGCAAATGGCAAATAATGTAAATGCGAGGGAGATGAGTTTGTGATGGGTACTTGGTATGTCTTGACTTGAGCGAAGACCTCCCCGGCAACAGCGCCAGAAATCCTTCTTGCTACGTCTTGAGCTTGTGTTGGTTTTCCTTGACGAGGAAAGTGTGATGCAGCAATAGTAGCGTAAGTATTTCCCTCAGTTTTTGAGAAGCAAGGTATCAATCCAGTAGGAGGATCCTCAAAAGTCCCACTCACCTACACAAACAAACAAAGAACTCGCAACCAACAGATAAATGGGTTGTCAATCCCTTCATGGCCACTTGCGAAAGTGAGATCTGATAGAGATAGTATGATAAGATAAATATATTTTTGATATATTATAATATAGACTGGAAAAGTAAAGATGCAAATAAAAGTAGATTGAAAGCTTATATGATAAAAGATAGACTCGGGGGCCATAGGTTTCACTAGTGGCTTCTCTCAAGATAGCATAAGTATTACGGTGGGTGAACAAATTACTGTCGAGCAATTGATAGAAAAGCGAATAATTATGAGATTATCTAGGCATGATCATGTATATAGGCATCACGTCCGTGACAAGTAGACCGACTCCTACCTGCATCTACTACTATTACTCCACATATCGACTGCTATCCAGCATGCATCTAGAGTATTAAGTTCATAAAGAACAGAGTAACGCATTAAGAAAGATGATATGATGTAGAGTGATAAACTCATGCAATATGATATAAACCCCATCTTTTTATCCTCGATGGCAACAATACAATACGTGCCTTGCTACCCCTGCTGTCACTGGGAAAGGACACCGCAAGATTCAACCCAAAGCTAACCACATCTCCCATTGCAAGAAAGATCAATCTAGTAGGCCAAACCAAACTGATAATTTGAAGAGACTTGCAAAGATAACTTAATCACACATAAAAGAATTCAGAGGAGATTCAAATATTTCTCATAGATAAACTTGATCATAAACCCACAATTCATCGGATCTCGACAAGCGCGCGCAAAAAGAGTTACATCAAATAGATCTCCAAGAAGATCGAGGAGAACATGGTATTGAGATCCAAAAAGAGAGAAGAAGCCATCTAGCTGATAACTATGGACCCGAAGGTATGTGGTAAACTACTCACAACTCATCGGAGGGGCTATTGTGTTGATGTAGAAGCCCTCCATGGTCTATTCCCCCTCCGGCGGAGCGCCGGCGAAGGCTCCAATATGGGATCTCGCAGATACAGAAGGTTACGGTGGGGGAAATAGTTTTTCGTGGTCTCCTTTGATGTTCTGGGGGTACATGTGTGAAGGAAATATGCCCTAGAGGCAATAATAAAGTTATTATTTATTTCCTTATTTCATGATAAATGTTTATTATTCATGCTAGAATTGTATTAACCGGAAACATAATACATGTGTGAATACATAGACAAACATAGTGTCACTAGTATGCCTCTACTTGACTAGCTCGTTTATCAGAGATGGTTATGTTTCCTAGCCATGGACAAAAGAGTTGTCATTTGATTAACGGGATCACATCATTAGGAGAATGATGTGATTGACTTGACCCATTCCATTAGCTTAGCACTTGATCGTTTAGTATGTTGCTATTGCTTTCTTCATGACTTATACATGTTCACGTAACTATGAGATTATGCAACTCCGTTTACGGAGGAACACTTTGGGTACTACCAAACGTCACAACGTAACTGGGTGATTATAAAGGAGTACTACAGGTGTCTCCGAAGGTACATGTTGAGTTGGCGTATTTCGAGATTAGGTTTTGTCACTCCGATTGTCGGAGAGGTATCTCTGGGCCCTCTCGGTAATGCACATCATTATAAGCCTTGCAAGCAATGTGACCAATGAGTTGGTTATGGGATGATGCATTACGGAACAAGTAAAGAGACTTGCCGGTGACGAGATTGAACTAGGTATTGGATACCGACGATCGAATCTCGGGCAAGTAACATACCGATGACAAAGGGAACAACGTATGTTGTTATGCGGTTTGACCGATAAAGATCTTCGTAGAATATGTAGGAGCCAATATGAGCATCCAGGTTCCGCTATTGGTTATTGACCGAGAATAGTTCTAGGTCATGTCTACATAGTTCTCGAACCCGTAGGGTCCGCACGCTTAAGGTTTCGATGACAGTTATATTATGAGTTTATGAGTTTTGATGTACCGAAGGACTTGGAGTCCCGGATGAGATCGGGGACATGACGAGGAGTCTCGAAATGGTCGAGGCGTAAAGATCGATATATTGGACGACTATATTCGGAGTTCGGAAAGGTTCGAGTCATTCGGTATTTTTCGAGTACCGGAGAGTTACGGAATTCGCCGGGAGTATATGGGCCTTATTGGGCCATACGGGAATAGAGGAGAGAGGCGAAGGAAGGAGGCGCAGGCCCCTCTGGTCCGAGTGGACAAGGGTGCAGCCCCTTTTCCTTCCTCCTCTCCCCTCGTTCCTTCTCTCCTACTCCAACAAGGAAGGGGAGTCCTACTCCGGTGGGAGGAGGACTCTTCTGGCGCGCCTCTCCTGGCCGGCCGAACCCCTCCCCCTGGCTCCTTTATATACGGGGGCAGGGGGGCACCTCTAGGCACAAGACACAAGTTGATCTACGGATCGTTCCTTAGCCGTGTGCGGTGCCCCACTCCACCATATTCCACCTCGGTCATATCGTCGCGGAGTTTAGGCGAAGCCCTGCGCCGATAGTACATCAACATCGTCCTGCCACGCCGTCGTCTTGTGGAACTCATCTCTGGAGCTCTGCTGGATCGGAGGCCGGAGATCGTCATCGAGCTGAACGTGTGCCGAACTCGGAGGTGCCGTACGTTTGGTACTTGGATCGGTCGGATCGTGAAGACGTACGACTACATCAACCGCGTTGTCATAACGCTTCCGCTTACGGTCTACGAGGGTACGTGGACATACACTCTCCCCTCTCGTTGATATATCATCACCATGATCTTGCGTGTGCGTAGGAAATTTTTTGAAATTACTACGTTCCCCAACAATGTGTATATATAGGAGGAAGAAGTTGGTTGGTGGACGCCCGAGGGGCCCATCAGATAGGGGGCGCGCCTAGTAGGGGGGGAGCCATCCACCCTCGTGGCCGCCTCGACTGCTTCTTGACTTGCATTCCAAGTCCTCTAGATCACGTTCGTTCCAAAAATCACGCTCCCGAAGGTTTCATTCCGTTTGGACTCCGTTTGATATTCCTTTTCTTCGAAACACGAAATAGGCAAAAAAAAACAGCAATACGGGCTAGGCCTCCGGTTAGTAGGTTAGTACCAAAAATAATATAAATGTGTAAAGTAAAGCCCATAAACATCCAAAACGGGTAATATAATAGCATGGAGTAATCAAAAATTATAGATACGTTGGAGACGTATCACGCGCCCTAGTGGGTTGTTGCCCCACGGGACTCCCCTCTGGTGCTTCCTTGGCTCCCAAGTTGTCTTGTGGTCCAAAAAAATCTCCAAAAAATTTCGTGGCATTTGGACTTCGTTTGGTACTGATATTCTGTGAAGTAAAAAACAAGAAAAAAATAGAAACTGGCACCGGGCACTATGTCAATAGGTTAGTCCTAAAAATTGATATAAAGTTGCTATAAATGAATGTAAAACATCGACGAATGATAATACACCAGCATGGAACAATAAAAAATTATAGATTCGTTGGAGACTTATCAGGCAACAATCCAGCTAAATTTCCAGAACATCCGGATGGTGCTACCTAGTGGGGAGGAGGCCATGCCATCCTCGATGCTAACCGTTGTCCACTATCATTCCCACTATACAACCAGTAACCAGAGTTGTGCGCTACATGGACTAAAATATTCCGATGGGAACATACATATTCGAGTGGTTTAACACTAATCGAGTCTAACATATACCTTTCAGGTCCTCATGAAAATTAGCTTGTGTTGTATTTCCTTTTTACTTCTAAGGATCAGTTTGCAACTTTTGGTTACAAAATCTAGAATCTGAGTCAAAGAGGTTTTTCAACTAACCAACTTCGTAATAATCTAGAGAATCTCGTAGTACATTGTTGGCTGCCAGTCTACCCCAGCATTTCCATCTTCGGAACCAACCAATTTGCTATTTCCCTGAAGTTAATGTGTATTTGCCCACCTTGCCAATGATAAGTCAGAAAATGCTCTAATCTATTTCCTCCTTTGCCTCAAGCTACCAAACAAAGAGAACCTCCCTCTGGTGACCCGGTGTGTCCTCCTAGAGTGTGATGGTGGCCGAAGTGGTTCCTAGGCATGTCATCACCGGCTATTGTTGTAGACCATTGTACTTAGAGGAATCCTAATCTGGCCGGCATCACACTTGCAACATTGGCAGATGTCGAATCAAACATAAACGACGCCAACATCATCCTATCACAGTGGATCTTTTTCCCGAAAAGAGCGCGGCTACCACCCACATGGTGGACTCGCTTCCTTGAGCACGATATGACATGCTTGGACCACTTCAATACTATCCCGCCTAAGACAACCAAGATCATCAGTGTCCACAAACCGATGGAGTGACTTACCTAGGTCTCCCTTTTGCTATTTTATTTCGAAGGCAATATGTATTTAAATTTTATTTCTGAAATGGATTTGACATTCATATGAAATGAATGTGAAATTGATGTGCTATTGCAGTTCGTAAACTGAAGCACATCTGAATAAATTGAAAGGCATGGGAATATCAAAGGTACTGAGATTATCAAAATTTTAATGTCTGCAAGTTCTGAAATACGATGAAGTGTTTCTAAAATTTGTGAAATCATTGAGAATATGAAATAAGTGTTTTCAAAATTGTTAAAAATAATGATGTATGCATTTATGAAATTTATTTATAAATATTTGTATTCCTAAAATTTGTAAAACTATCGGATTACCAAATATGAGTTTAGTAAATATGTGAAATTACTGAAATGTGATTCTCAAAACTTTATGAATATGATATTTGTTCGTGAAATTATAACATCATTGAGACATATGCATCCAAATTTTCTGAAATTGTTCATGTATTTATTTCTTAACTTTTTCCAATTCCTAAAATATGTGTTTCTCAAAATATTGGAAAATATATTATTCAATATTTGTGCCACCCGAATAAAGTGATTGTTTTGTATTTTGTGAAATAATATTTAGTTAATATGTTTACTATTACTCATTTAGGAATATAGAAAGACAAATTTGATGTACATATATAATATATTTCTACTATATATTAAAGGGGGGTTGGGAACTCCCCCTCCCTTCGATCGCTCCTGCCCCACGTTTTGCATTAACTTAACAAATTCAAATTAAATCTTATCAAAACCTCAACTAAATTTTAACTTTCCTTGACTAGTCCAATCAAACCATACCAAAATCTAGAGTATGATGGGTGTAAGATTTATGTTGAACACGACTGATGTTTAACTAGATAAATATGCAAGGCCCATTCAACGCATGGGCAATTAGCTAGCCCGGACTTTTTAGAAGCACTGCTTGTTTGCGTGAGGTGATTGGCGTATGCGGTTGCGGTTGAAATGCTTCCGCCTTAAAATTACTGACGCGTGTTCCTTCTTATATGGGCATTCGAGTCAGAGCCCCACTAATGTTATTTGTATGCTTATTCAGAGCAAGCACAATAAGATGATGTTATAAGGATATAAAGATTTAAATACAACACTTTTACTGAGTTGGAGAAGAGACAACAGGAGAGAGAGAATAGCATACAGGTATATCTAACTATTGTATGAGTAAACTATTAGGTTAGCTGTAGGTACGTGACAACTTCATATATCGGGTGTTGGCTAAACTATTAACCTTGCTCTCATGGGATCACGCAAAAAAATAGATGCAAAGTCCATGCATAGTGAAAGGATCGGAATTTTTCTAGAGCACACACACAAGCTGGTATGATGTATTTACCATCATGTGTGGTCGAGCCTTGAAAGGATTTGTTTTCCCTGAAAAGAGGCCTCTCCACGTCTATACCAATGTTGAGCACACTACATGTTTAGCGTGCAGTTAATATCATACCTAATATTAGCGTATGTGCTAATCATATATTTAATGATTATACCAAACACTTTTTAATGAACTTAGGAACGATAGATAAATAAATCAGTGCATAAGTTTCAGTGTTCGTACGGCCCTTTCTTACATTCTGGGCAGGGAAGACACAAGTTTTCAACTTTCTTTGTGATGGATAATGGCACTTTCTTAAGAACTATTGGTTAGCACATTTTGTTCAAGTTTAAACCTTGTTAGATGGAACTCGTGATACACTAGTTTACAACTAGGCGTTTTTTGTAGTGAACTAGCCCTGATTTTGTTCTGTTACAACATTTGCCGACGGCTTCCCTCGGCATAGACCCCCACCAGGGAGAACCAGGCGCTGACACATTGAAATCTATTCCGATGACAAAGTCATTGGCATAGTTTGAACCTATGCTGACGACTTTCCCTAGGCATAGATGGCCACCATGGGGAACCAAGGAGTGACATGTGTCCAGATGGCTTCAGACGGACAATGCTATCTATTTCTTTGCCGACGGATGTTCTACGTTGATGGCCAAAAACTCTTTGCATAGGCATTTATGCGAACGAATTTTCTGTGCCGTCAGCCAGTCGGCTAGCCGCCTAGGAGATTGAAGACGAGAACCCTATACTGAGGGAAGTCATCGACATAGGCTATGCCGAGGGATTTTGGCCATCAGCAAATAACTTGATTCCTGTAGTGGATGCAGAAGGGCGCTGTCAGCGCCCAGTGCAGTTAGGTTTTTCTCCCTAGAGACAAATGGCGTGATGGAGGTGGAAGCAGATCTGACGAACGTCACCGTGGAGGAAAACGGGTGCCATCGGGCATCGCCGCTGTAGCGGGCAACCAGTAATGGCTAGATATTTCTCTTGGTATGAATACTCACCTCGAGCCCCATCCGAATCGAGGACTCTTAAGTCTGATATGGTTCTTTGCTTATGTCTTACTTGTTTGTTGCTGACTTCCTTGCTTCGTTTGTAGTTCAACTGACATCAACTTGTGCAACTTGCTTTCAATGCGCAGTGGAGAAATGGCTATCGCACTAGTGCAGAACCGGGCTTTAGTGCTGGTTCGTAACGGCCTTTAGTGCAGGTTTGCCAACCGGCACTAAAGAGTTGGGACTAAAGGCCCCCCCCTTTAGTACCGGTTCGTCACGAAGCGGCGCTAAAGTGCCACCACGTGGCACGAGCCAGGCCGAAGTGCGCGTGGGGCATTAGTACGGTTAGTAACACCAACCGTACTAAATATTTGGGGGTTGATTTATTTTCCATTCAATTTTTTTGTTTGCTGGTATTTCACGATACTACAAATTGTACACGTTATGCATATATATAAATAGATTTTCTCGTCGTAGAACGCTATATATATATATATATATATATATATATATATATATATATATATATATATATATATATATATATATATATATATATATATATGTTGCACAAACCAACACCATTAATTATTCACACATACACATGTACATACATATACAATTTCTCCTACATATGTTGCCTTTGGTGCCTCCGGAGCACAATGACAAGTGGTTCATGCGGGCGGTAGCGGGTAATAGTATTCTCCTTTGGGATCTATGACCTGGTCGAGCAAAAATCCGGCTATTTCCTCTTGAAGTGCTAGTATGCGGTCCGATGGCAGGAGCTTATCCCGCACTGATCTGAACTGTTAAGAAGGAGATCAATATGCATGTGTGTTAGTTGTGTGACTAGATATCGATAATGGTGTGAATAGTGTTCTAACAAATGTACCGAGTCCTGTCTATCAGATCTGCTCCTTTAGCACGTCATCATGCGAATGTTCTCGCAAACGTAGAATGCACACAGATTTTTCCCTGGCGCCAGCTTCAGGGCCTTTACGAGAATGGAATCGAACCAGATAATGATTAACTAAGCATGATAATTAATTAATGATATTGAAACAAGAATTAAAGAGATGGTAGCTAGCTAGTACTACTTAATTACTTACCTTGGGTCGATGCCAAAACAACTTTTTTGGCCACTTGCCTGAAGTCACCTTGATGAACTTTGCCCATGCCCTGCCCACCGGCAAAATAATAATAATAAAGGGGTTATTAAATAGTTCATATCAGGAAATGACGACTAATAATGATTGAAATTACCTGTTGACTATCCCCTTCACGATGGTGTAGTCTTTATCTTCTTTAGTTAGTGAGTCCAGTAATTCAACTTTTACTTCCTCAACTTTAATGTCTAACAAGACCCAGTGCCAACTGCATACGCAGACGTTTGCATGTCTTAATTAAGCGGGCACGTGCATAAAATTAATCAACTACCGTAAAGCGTATACACTTAATTATTAACATCTAGCTAGCTAGTAAGCAAAAACAGAATTTGTAGTACAAGACAGTGTGACTCACAGGAAGTTGTAAGGAAGTAGTATATCTTCATTGCTATTGAGGCGCTTCAAGAACTCTAGCATGCTTTCCTCTACAGCATCTTGGCAACATTCAATCTGCCATATGTCCTCATTAATGGTATTTGGGTCAATGAACCCAATGCCATAGCGTCCAACTTTTTTCATTTCATACATCTTCATCATGCATATAATACCACAGAAAAAGAATATAGTGAGGATAATTACATGTAATGATTGATCAAAATTATCACTACATAACTAGCTTGAGACTTAAATTACAGAAAGAAATCACTTACAGACAATAGCAGCTGACGATAGACTTGTCGAGTGCGTCTTGATTGTATAACGGAAATAGTTCTGGATACTCAATGGCTAGAGCTTTCTCATGGTAATAATGCTCATGCTTGACATTCACCATGAGGGACTCTCGATTGGAATTCTTGGTAATGTTCATGTACCATTGATGCAATTGATACATTCTCGTTGGGAGGTCCTTGACCTTGTCTGGATGGACCAAAGGTTGGCCCCAGACATATTTCCATGCTATTTCCGATTCTCTAAGCGTAGGCATGGGCGCAATTTCGAGGAGTTGTCCAACAGAGATATTGAGCATTTGAGCCTGCATTATATGATCCTCCGTTATTACCACATCGCCATGCTGGGGAACGCTAACGGTTTGCCCACAATAATATTTGGCGCGCGTACTACTCCTCTCATGTGTTGTTGGCACAACAAGCGGGGGGATCGCTTGCGCCGCCTGTTCTCCCAACTGGGGAACGGTTTTCCCGCATTTTTTGCCAGCTGCTTGTTGGCTCGAGCTCGAGCTCGCTTCCTTCTTTAGCCGTTCTCGATGTAGTTTCCTGATTTGGCGCTCATAGTCTGAGTCAATAGGCTTGGGAGCTGGTTCTCTAGCCATACGAATGAAGTGGTCAATTACTTTCACTAGCACTTTCTCCTTTGGCGGCGGTGCCGGTTTCGGTCCAAAATGGGAGTCCACCTGGGATTGCACTATGGCTGTGTTTTGCTCCTTGGTCATGTTGTAAGGCCTCTGAGGAAGAGGAGCGAGGCTTGGACCATATTTATATCGCTTGTCTCCGCCTGTACTTCCTGAACTACCTCGACTCGTACCGCTACGCACCAAAGCTGCGGCTTGTCTCTTCTGCGATTGCTGAGACGGCGGAGACGGCTGACGTGGAGTTGGACCAGGAGAAGTGGCCTGACGATGTGCCGGACTTGAAGCAGGAGGTGTGGCCTGACACGGTGCCGGACTTGAAACCGGAGAAGTGGCATGACGCTGTGCCGGACTTGAAACCGGAGGAGTCAGCTCACACATTCGGGGACTTGGAGGAGGTGGCAGACTTCGAGGAGGAGTCGTCTCACGCGTTCGTGGACTTGGAGGAGCGGGAGTCTGCTGACTCGGTGGCGGACTTCGAGGAGGAGTCGGCAGACGACGCGGCGTCGGTGGACTTCGAAAGATGATGCAATCCTTTCTCCATAGGATGATACGATGTATGGCCTCTCCCAGTGTGCGCTCGTCTTCACCTCCAGGAATGTCAAGCGTTAGCCCCGAATATGGGTCCACCACTTCATCAACCATGACACGAGCATAGCCCTCTGGAATCGGGATGCAATCGTAGGTTGTTTCGGGGGTTACTGGAAAAGCAACGCCGTCTACCACCTTCATGGATATGTTCTTCATTTTGGAGTGTAGCTCATAGTTAGTGTTCTCTATGATTTCATCCACAGGGTATGTATCCAGCAGTGTGTCGCCCGGGGCAGAACCAACGCTGCTTCTCGGCATGGATGGGACAGTGCTATCCAATGTTGAATGATCATCCACTTGCTGCTGCCGCTGTTGAGACCCCCTTTCCTGGCTAAGTGAGTCGATCTGCTGTTGCTGCTGCTGGAATTTGAGTGCCAGGTCCGTGTGCCTTGCTTCTAGGCCTTGAAGGCATTTTGCGTCCTGCTTCCTCTGCTCCTCCTCCAGCTTCCTTTTCTTCTCCTCCTCCATCTTCCGTCTTGCACGGGTCCTGTAGTCCTCGTTCCATTATGAAAAGCCCTCATACCAGGGAATAACGCGCTTGCCTCGTGTTCTTCCCGGGTGTTCAGGATTTTCCAGGGCGCGCGTAAGCTCATCGTTCTCTCTGTTGGGCATGAACACCCCCCTTCGAGCTTCTTCTATTGCGTCAATTATCTTTTGTTCGGCTCCTTTTAGACTTGCCTTCCACGAAACTTCGCCTGTCTTCGGGTCCAACTCTCCTCCATGCGCATAGAACCAAGTTCTGCACCCGGGGGGCCAGTTCCTAGTAACCGGAGTGACCACTGCATCCTCCATCTCTTGCTCATACTTATCCCACTTAGGCAATCCCACCGCGTAGCCACCTGGACCCAGCCTATGGAACTACGTCTTTCTTGCGGCATTTGCCTTGTTTTTCATCGACCGTTCCTTAGATAATTCTGAATCCTTGAAGGTCATAAAATCGTCCCAGTGTTCTCTTTGCTTCTCTAGTGTTCCCTTGAATCTGGAGTCTTCCTTTCATTAGCGAGGTAGTTGGCCCATACAGTTTTCTTGTGGGTGTTGAATGCAATTGCCATCTTCTTATGAGCAGCGGCCTTGACTTTCTCCACATCAGCCTCAGTGAATTGATCTGTTAGGGTGAAATGTTCCATCAGAGATTTCAAAAGGTCTTTTTTCGCTCTGCCGTCGACCCAAGTAACACCTGGACGTTTAGTCTTTGGCTCTTTCCATTCTTGAATGGAGATCGGGAGTTTGTCCCTCACAAGAACTCCGCACTGACGAGTCCACTTGTCCGCAACATTCTTAGGCGTGAGGGGTTCGCCACTAAGTTTGGTGGATTCGACGTGGTACTTTACACCATCCTTCAACAATCTGCCTGGGCCTCGCTTTGTCTTGCTGTCTGTAGAAGCAGATTTCTCGATCCGGATGGCTAAAAGAAGAAAGATCGACTCGTTAATATATCTTCAATAAAAAAACATGTGATGATCACCCATGATGCATGCTTACATAAATATACCTCGCCGGTAGTCTTTGTGATTTGAAGATCAGCATTGTGCGTGTCATCACAAACATTGTCTATGTCATCATAATCATAGTTCATGACTTTATCAGCTCGGTCGTCGAGATCAAATATCTTTTCATCACCCTCTCCGGTATTGTTCAGATATTGGGAGTCGTCATCTGCTTCATTCAGATCATCTAGCCTGTGAGGGCTGCATATGATGTCGAACAATTCCTCTTCTCTCTCTCTACTGGTATTCTCCGCCATAGCATTTACTTTACTAATACAGAAGAAATATAAAACAATTTAGTATTCAAATTACAATGCATGGATGCAATTAATCAATAAGAAAAAACTGAATCTCGAATACATCGTCTCGAATATATAATCTCGAATACATAATCATCTTAATATATATAATCTCGAATACATCGCGTCTCGAATATTATATATCGAATACATCACTGCTAGGTACCTAGTAAAGATCGAGTACTACAGAAGAATCTAGGCCGCCACTCGCGGTTCCTGGGGCGCGGGCGGTGCACACCCAAAGAGAAGGAACCATCACAGGATCATATCTCCGGTCATCTGCCCAAAGAACCCGCCAAGTAGTGGTGAACCTGACGTCGCCCAGAGCAGCCATGTAGCGATGGACGTGCTCATCTTCCTCCCTGACACGGCGACGCACCACCTCCGGCGGGGCCGGCTGCCTCTACACCGAATAGTGTTCTGACAAACGTACCCAGTCCTGTCAATCAGATCTGCTCCTTTCGCACGTCATCATGCGAATGTTCTCGCAAACGTAGAATGCACACAGATTATTCCCTGGCGCCAGCTTCAGGGCCTTTACGAGAATGGAATCGAACCAGATAATGATTAACTAAGCATGATAATTAATTAATGATATTGAAACAAGAATTAAAGAGATGGTAGCTAGCTAGTACTACTTAATTACTTACCTTGGGTCGATGCCAAAACAACTTTTTTGGCCACTTGCCTGAAGTCACCTTGATGAACTTTGCCCATGCCCTGCCCGCCGGCAAAGAAAATTAATAAAGGGGTTATTAAATAGTTCATATCAGGAAAAGACGACTAATAATTAATAGGCCGAGATATAGTTAATAATGATTGAAATTACCTGTTGACTATCCCCTTCACGATGGTGTAGTCTTTATCTTCTTTAGTTAGTGAGTCCAATAATTCAACTTTTCCTTCCTCAACTTTAATGTCTAACAAGACCCAATGCCAACTGCATATGCACACGTTTGCATGTCTTAATTAAGCGGGCATGTGCATAAAATTAATCAACTACCGTAAACCGTATACACTTAATTATTAACATCTAGCTAGCTAGTAAGCAAAAACAGAATTTGTAGTACAAGACAGTGTGACTCACGGGAAGTTGTAAGGAAGTAGTATATCTTCATTGCTATTGAGGAGCTTCAAGAACTCTAGCATGCTTTCCTCTACAACATCTTGACAACATTCAATCTGCCATATGTCCTCATTAATGGTATTTGGGTCAATGAACCCAATGCCATAGCGTCCAACTCTTTTCATTTCATACATCTTCATCCTGCATATAATACCACAGAAAAAAATATAGTGAGGAAAATTACATGTAATGATTGATCAAAATTATCACTACATAACTAGCTTGAGACTTCAATTATAGAAAGATATCACTTACAGACAATAGCAACTGATGATAGACTTGTCGAGTGCGTCTTGATTGTATAACTGAAATAGTTCTGGATACTCAATGGCCAGAGCTTTCTCATGGTAATAATGCTCATGCTGGACATTCACCATGAGGGGCTCTCGATTGGAATTCTTGGTAATGTTCATGTACCATTGCTGCAATTGATACATTCTCGTTGGGAGGTCCTTGACCTTGTCTGGATGGACCAAAGGTTGGCCTCGGACATATTTCCATGCTATTTCCGATTCTCTAAGCGTAGGCATGGGCTCGATTTCGAGGAGTTGTCTGTTGGTGAACGTAGCAGAAATTCAAAATTTTCCTACGAGTCACCAAGATCTATCTATGGAGAAACTAGCAACGAGGGAAAGGAGAGTGCATATACATACCCTTGTAGATCGCTAAGCGGAAGCGTTCAAGAGAACGGGGTTGAAGGAGTCGTACTCGTCGTGATCCAAATCACCGGAGATCCTAGTGTCGAACGGACGGCACCTCCGCTTTCAACACACGTACAGCCCGGTGACGTCTCCCATGCCTTGATCCAGCAAGGTGAGAGGGAGAGGTTGGGGAATACTCCGTCCAGCAGCAGCACGACGGCGTGGTGGTTGTGGAGGAGCGTGGCAATCTGCGAGGCTTCGCCAAGCACCGGGAGAGGAGGAGTACTTGGGAGAGGGAGGGCTGCGCCAGGGAAAGGGTGAAGCTCCCATGCGCCCCCCACTATATATAGGGGTGGAGGGGTCTGGTTTCTTGCCCTCCCAGTCCATTGGGGCGTTGGCAAAGGTGGGAGGAAAGAAATCCCATCATTTCCTTCCCCACCGATTGCTATCCCCCCTTTTTAGGGATCTTGATCTTATCCCTTTGGGATATGATCTTATTCCTTCTAAAGGGGGATCTTGGTGCGCCTTGACCAGGGGTGTGGGGCCTTGCCCCAACTACCCACGTTCATGTGGGTCCCCCCATGCAGGTGGGCCCCACTCCGGAACCTTCTAGAACCTTCCCGGTACAATACCGAAAAATTCCGAACATTTTCTGGTGGCCAAAATAAGACTTCCCATATATAAATCTTTACCTCCGGACCATTCCGGAACTCCTCGTGACGTCCGGGATATCATTCGAGACTCCAAACAACATTCGGTAACCACATACAAACTTCCTTTATAACCCTAGCATCATCGAACCTTAAGTGTGTAGACCCTACGGGTTCGGGAGACATGTAGACATGACCGAGACGTTCTCCGGTCAATAACCAACAACGGGATCTGGATACCCATGTTGGCTCCCACATGTTCCACGATGATCTCATCGGATGAACCACGATGTCAAGGACTCAATTGATCCCGTATACAATTCCCTTTGTCTAACGGTATTGTACTTGCCCGAGATTCGATCGTCGGTATACCGATACCTTGTTCAATCTCGTTACCGGCAAGTCTCTTTACTCTTTCCGTAACACATCATCCAGTGATCAACCCCTTGGTCACATTGTGCACATTATGATGATGTCCTACCGGGTGGGCCCAGAGATACGTCTCCGTTTACACGGAGTGACAAATCCCAGTCTTGATTCGTGCCAACCCAACAGACACTTTCGGAGATACCTATAGTGCACCTTTATAGCCACCCAGTTATGTTGTGACGTTTGGTACACCCAAAGCATTCCTACGGTATCCGGGAGTTGCACAATCTCATGGTCTAAGGAAAAGATACTTGACATTAGAAAAGCTTTAGCATACTGAACTACGATCTACGTGCTAGGCTTAGGATTGGGTCTTGTCCATCACATCATTCTCCTAATGATGTGATCCCATTATCAACGACATCCAATGTCCATGGTCAGGAAACCGTAACCATCTATTGATCAACGAGCTAGTCAACTAGAGGCTTACTAGGGACATGGTGTTGTCTATATATCCACACATGTATCTGAGTTTCCTATCAATACAATTATAGCATGGATAATAAACGATTATCATGAACAAGGAAATATAATAATAACCAATTTATTATTGCCTCTAGGGCATATTTCCAACAGTCTCCCACTTGCACTAGTGTCAATAATCTAGTTCACATCGCCATGTGATTAACACTCACAGGTCACATCGCCATGTGACCAACATCCAAAGAGTTTACTAGTGTCATTAAACTAGTTCACATCATCATGTGATTAAGATTCAATGAGTTCTGGGGTTTGATCATGTTTTGCTTGTGAGAGAGGTTTTAGTCAACGGGTCTGGAACATTCAGTTCCGTATGCACTTCGCAAATCTCTAGGTTATATTGTGAATGTTGCTTCCACGCTCCACTTGGAGCTATTCCAAATGGTCGCTCCACTATACGTATCCGGTTTGCTACTCAGAGTCACTCGGATAGGTGTTAAAGCTTGCATCGATGTAACCCTTTACGCCGAACTCTTTATCACCTCCATAATCGAGAAACATGTCCTTATTTATTCCAAGGACAATTTTTGACCGCTGTCCAATGATCCATTCCTGGATCATTCTTGTACCCCTTGACTGACTCATGGCAAGGCACACTTCCGGTGCGGTACACAGCATAGCATACTATAGAGCCTACGTCTGAAGCATAGGGGACGACCTTCATCCTTTTCTCTATTCTGCCGTGGTCGAGCTTTAAGTCTTAACTTCATACCTTACTACTTAGGCAAGAACTCCTTCTTTGACTGATCCATCTTGAACACCTTCAAGATCATGTCAAGGTATGTGCTCATTTGAAAGTACTATTGAGCGGTTTTTTAATCCATCCTCATAGATCTTGATGCTCAATGTTCAAGCAGCTTAATCCAGGTTTTCTATTGAAAGACACTTTTCAAATAACCCTATATGCTTTCCAGAAATTCTACATCATTTCTGATCAACAATATGTCAACAACATATACTCATCAGAAATTCTATAGTGCTCCCACTCACTTCTTTGGAAATACAAGTTTCTCATAAACTTTGTATAGACCTAAAATCTTTGATCATCTTATCAAAGTGCACATTCCAACTCCGAGATGCTTACTCCAGTCCATGGAAGGATCGCTGGAGCTAGCATACCTTTTAGCATCCTTAGGATCGACAAAAACTTTCTGATTGTATCACATACAACCTTTCCTTACAAGACTGGTAAGGAAACTTGTTTTGACATCCATCTGCCAGATTTCATAAATGCAGCTAATGCTAACATGATTCCGACGGACTTAAGCATCACTACGGATGAGAAAATCTCATCGTAGTCAACTCCTTGAACTTGCGAAAAACTCTTCGCCACAAGTCGAGCTTCATAGACGGTGACATTACCGTCCACGTCCGTCTTCTTCTTAAAGATCCATTTATCTCAATGGCTTGTCGATCATCGGGCAAGTCCACCAAAGTCCATGCTTTGTTCTGATACATGGATCCTATCTCGGATTTCATGGCTTCTAACCATTTGTCGGAATATGGGCCCACCATTGCTTCTCCATAGCTCGTAGGTTCATTGTTGTCTAGCAACATGACCTTCAAGACAGGATCACCGTACCACTCCGAAGCAGTACGCGTCCTTGTCGTCCAACGAGGTTCGGAAGTGACTTGATCTGAAGCCTCATGATCACTATCATAAGCTTCCACTTCAATTGGTGTAGGTGCCACAGGAACAACTTCCTGTGCCCTGCTACACACTAGTTGTAGTGATGGTTCAATAACCATATCATGTCTCCACCATCCTCCCACTCTAGTTTTCGAGACAAACTTTTCCTCGAGAAAGGACCCGGTTCAAGAAACAATCCCTATTGCTTTCGGATCTGAATTAGGAGGTATACCCAACTGTTTTGGGTGTCCTATGAAGATGCATTTTATCCGCTTTGGGTTCGAGCTTATCAACCTGAAACTTTTTCACATAAGCGTCGCAGCCCCAAACCTTTTAAGAAATGATAGCTTAGGTTTCTCTAAACCATAGTTCATACGGTGTCATCTCAACGGAATTACGTGGTGCCCTATTTAAAGTGAATGTGGTTGTCTCTAACGCCTAACCCATGAATGACAGTGGTAATTCGATAAGAGACATCATGGTACCCACCATATCCAATAGGGTGCAACTATGATGTTCGGACACACCATTACACTATGGTGTTCCAGGCGGTATTAATTGTGAAACAATTTCCACAATATCTTAATTGCGTGCCAAAACTCGTAACTCAGATATTCATCTCTATGATCATATCATAGACATTTTATCCTCTTGTCACAATGATCTTCAACTTCACTCTGAAATTACTTGAACTATTCAATAATTCAGACTTGTGTTTTATCAAGTAAATATACTCAACATCTACTCAAATCATCCGTGAAGTAAGAACATAACGATATCCACTGCGTGCCTTAGCACTCATTGGACTGCACACATCAAAATGTATTACTTCCAACACGTTGCTTTCTTATTCCATCTTACTGAAACCGAGGCTTTTCAGTCATCTTGCCCATGTGGTATGATTTGCATATCTCAAGTGATTCAAAATCAAGTGAGTCCAAACGATCCATCTGCATGGAGTTTCTTCATGCATATACACCAATAGACATGGTTCGCATGTCTCAAACTATTCAAAAACGAGTGAGTCCAAAGATCCATCAACATGGAGCTTCTTCATGCGTTTTATACCAATATGACTTACATGGCAGTGCCACAAGTAAGTGGTACTATCATTACTATCTTATATCTTTTGGCATGAAAATGTGTATCACTACGATCGAGATTCAATAAACCATTCAGGTTTAATACTAATCTTGATGGTAGAGGGAGCGTGCGATGTTTGATCACATCAAACTTGGAAACACTTCCAACACATATCGTCAGCTCACCTTTAGCTAGTCTCCGTTTATTCCATAGCTCTTTTATTTCGACTTACTAACACTTAGCAACCGAACCGGTATCTTAATACCCTGGTGCTACTAGGAGTACTAGTAAAGTACACATTAACATAATGTATATCCAATATACTTCTATCATCCTTGCCAGCCTTCTCATCTACCAAGTATCTAGGGTAATTCTGCTCCAGTGGTTGTTCCCCTTATTACAGAAGCACTTAGTCTCGGGTTTGGGTTCAACCTTGGGTTTCTTCACCAGAGCAGCAGCTGATTTGTCGTTTCATGAAGTATCCCTTCTTGCCCTTGCCCTTTTTGAAACTAGTGGTTTCACCAACCATCAACAATTGATGCTCCTTCTTGATTTCTACTTTCGCGGTGTCAAACATTGCGAATACCTCAAGGATCATCATATATATCCCTGATATGTTATAGTTCATCACGAAGCTCTAGCAGCTTGGTGGCAATGACTTTGGAGAAACATCACTATCTCATCTGGAAGATTAACTCCCACTTGATTCAAGTGATTGTTGCACTCAGACAATCTAAGCACAATCTCAACGATTGAGCATTTCTCCCTTCGTTTGTAGGCTAAGAAAATCGTCGGAGGTCTTATACCTCTTGACGTGAGCACAAGCCTGAAATCCCAATTTGAGGCCTCGAAACATCTCATATGTTTCGCGACATTTCAAAATGTCTTTGGTGCCTCTACTCTAAACCATTTTAACTGAACTATCACGTAGTTATCAAAACGTGTATGTCCGATGTTCGCAACATCCACAAACAACGTTTGGGGTTCAGCACAATGAGCGGTGCATTAAGGACATAAGCTTTCTACTGTCCGCATAATCGCTACTTTCAACTTTCAACTATATTTTCTCTAGGAACATATCTAAACAGTGGAACTAAAGCGCGAGCTTACGACATAATTTGCAAAGATCTTTTGACTATGTTCAGGATAATTAAGTTCATCTTATGAACTCCCACTCAGATAGACATCCTCTGGTCATCTAAGTGATTACATGATCCGAGTCAACTAGGCCGTGTCCGATCATCACGTGAGACGGACTAGTCATCATCGGTGAACATCTTCATGTTGATTGTATCTACTATACGACTCATGCTCGACCTTTCGGTCTCCGTGTTCCGAGGGCATGTCTATACATGCTAGGCTCGTCAAGTTAACCCTAAGTGTATTGCATGTGTAAATCTGTCTTACACCCGTTGTATGTGAACGTAAGGATCTATCACACCCGATCATCACGTGGTGCTTCGAAGCGACGAACTTTAGCAACGGTGCACAGTTAGGGGAGAACACTTCTTGAAATTGTTGTAAGGGATCATCTTATTTACTACCGTCGTTCTAAGTAAACAAGATGCATAAACATGATAAACATCACATGCAATCAAATAGTGACATGATATGGCCAATATAATTTTGCTCCTTTTGATCTCCATCTTCGGGGCTCCATGATCATCATCGTCACCGGCATGACACCATGATCTCCATCATCATGATCTCCATCATCGTGTCTCCATGAAGTTGTCTCGCCAACTTATTACTTCTACTACTATGGCTACCGGTTAGCAATAAAGTAAAGTAATTACATGGCGTTGTTCAATGACACGCAGGTCATACAATAAATAAAGACAACTCCTATGGCTCCTGCCGGTTGTCATACTCATCGACATGCAAGTCGTTATTCCTATTACAAGAACATGATCAATCTCATACATCACATATCATTCATCACATTCTTCTTGGCCATATCACATCACATAGCATACCCTGCAAAAACAAGTTAGACGTCCTCTAATTGTTGTTTGCATGTTTTACGTGGCTGCTATGGGTTTCTAGCAAACGTTTCTTACCTACGCAAAAACCACAACGTGATATGTCAATTGCTATTTACCCTTCATAAGGACCCTTTTCATCCAATCCGTTCCGACTAAAGTGGGAGGCGGCACCGCTAGCCACCTTATGCACCAAGTGCATGTCAATCGGTGGAACTGTCTCACGTGGAAATGCGTGTAAGGTCGGTCGGGTCGCTTCATCCCACAATACCGTCGAAACAAGATTGGACTAGTAACGGTAAGCATATTGAACAAAATCAACGCCCACAACTACTTTGTGTTCTACTCGTGCAAAGAATCTACGCAATAGACCTAGCTCATGATGCCCTTTGTTGGGGAGCGTGGCAGAAATTCAAAATTTTCCTCGAGTCACCAAGATCTATCTATGGAGAAACTAGCAGCGAGGGAAAGGAGAGTGCATATACATACCCTTGTAGATCGCTAAGCGGAGCGTTCAAGAGAACGGGGTTGAAGGAGTCGTACTGTCGTGATCCAAATCACCGGAGATACTAGTGCGAGCAGACGGCACCTCCGCGTTCAACACACGTACAGCCGGTGGCGTCTCCCATGCCTTGATCCAGCAAGGTGAGAGGGACAGGTTGGGAAGACTCCGTCCAGCAGCAGCACGACGGCGTGGTGGTGGTGGAGGCGTGGCAATCTGCGCGAGGCTTCGCCAAGCACTGCGGGAGAGGATGAGTACTTGGGAGAGGGGAAGGGCTGCGCCAGGGAAAGGGTGAAGCTCCCATGCGCCTCCCCACTATATATAGGGGTGGAGGGGGCTGGTTTCTTGCCCTCCAAGTCCATTGGGGCGTTGGAAAAGGTGGGAGGAAAGAAATCCCATCATTTCCTTCCCCGCCGATTGCTATCCCCCCTTTTTAGGGATCTTGATCTTATCCCTTTGGGATATGATCTTATTCCTTCTAAGGGGGATTCTTGGTGCGCCTTGACCAGGGGTGTGGGGCCTTGCCCCCACTACCCACGTTCATGTGGGTCCCCCAATGCAGGTGGGCCCCACTCCGGAACCTTCTAGAAACTTCCCGGTACAATACCGAAAAATTTCGAACATTTTCCGGTGGCCAAAATAGGACTTCCCATATATAAATCTTTACCTCCGGACCATTCCGGAACTCCTCGTGACGTCCGGGATCTCATTCGAGACTCCAAACAACATTCGGTAACCACATACAAACTTCCTTTATAACCCTAGCGTCGCCAGACCTTAAGTGTGTAGACCCTACGGGTTCGGAGACATGTAGACATGACCGAGGCGTTCTCCGGTCAATAACCAACAGCGGGATCTGGATACCCATGTTGGCTCCCACATGTTCCACGATGATCTCATCGGATGAACCACGATGTCAAGGACTCAATTGATCCGTATACAATTCCCTTTGTCTAACGGTATTGTACTTGCCGAGATTCGATCGTCGGTATACGATACCTTGTTCAATCTCGTTACGGCAAGTCTCTTTACTCGTTCCGTAACACATCATCCGTGATCAACCCTTTGGTCACATTTTGCACATTATGATGATGTCCTACCGGGTGGGCCCAGAGATACCTCTCCGTTTACGGAGTGACAAATCCTAGTCTTGATTCGTGCCAACCCAGCAGACACTTTCGGAGATACCAGTAGTGCACCTTTATAGCCACCCGATTCGTTGTGGCGTTTGGTACACCCAAAGCATTCCTACGGTATCCGGGAGTTGCACAATCTCATGGTCTAAGGAAAAGATACTTGACATTAGAAAAGCTTTAGCATACTGAACTACGATCTACGTGCTAGGCTTAGGATTGGGTCTTGTCCATCACATCATTCTCCTAATGATGTGATCCGTTATCAACGACATCCAATGTCCTGGTCGGAAACCGTAACCATCTATTGATCAACGAGCTAGTCAACTAGAGGCTTACTAGGGACATGGTGTTGTCTATATATCCACACATGTATCTGAGTTTCCTATCAATACAATTATAGCATGGATAATAAACGATTATCATGAACAAGGAAATATAATAATAACCAATTTATTATTGCCTCTAGGGCATATTTCCAACATTGTCCAACAGAGACATTGAGCATTTGAGCCTGCATTATATGATCCTCTGTTATTACCACATCTCCATGCTGGGGAACGCTAACGGTTTGCCCACAATAATATTTGGCGCGCGTACTACTCCTCTCATGTGTTGTTGGCACAACAAGCGGGGGGATCGCTTGCGCCGCCTGTTCTCCCAACTGGGGAACGGTTTTCCCGCATTTTTTGCCAGCTGCTTGTTGGCTCGAGCTCGAGCTCGCTTCCTTCTTTAGCCGTTCTCGATGTAGTTTCCTGATTTGGCGCTCATAGTCCGAGTCAACAGGCTTGGGAGCTGGTTCTCTAGCCATACGAATGAAGAGGTCAATTACTTTCTCTGGCACTTTCTCCTTTGGCAGCGGTGCCGGTTTCGGTCCAAAATGGGCGTCCACCTGGGATTGCACTATGGCTGTGTTTTGCTCCTTAGTCATGTCGTAAGGCCTCTGAGGAAGAGGAGCGAGGCTTGGACCATATTTATATCGCTTGTCTCCGCCTGTACTTCCTGAACTACCTCGACTCGTATCGCTACGCACCAAAGCTGCGGCATGTCTCTTCTGCGATTGCTGAGACGGCAGAGACGGCTGACGTGGAGTTGGACCAGGAGAAGTGGCCTGACGATGTGCCGGACTTGAAGCAGGATGTGGCTCGACACGGTGCGGACTTGAAACCGAGAAGTGGCATGACGATGTGCGGACTTGAAACCGGAGGAGTCAGCTCACGCATTCGGGGACTTGGAGGAGGTGGCAGACATCGAGGAGGAGTCGTCTCACGCGTTCGTGGACTGGAGGAGCGGAGTCTGCTGACTCGGTGGCGGACTTCGAGGAGGAGTCGGCGGGCAGCGGTGTCGGTGGACTTGAAGATGATGCAATCCTTTCTCCATAGGATGATCGATGTATGGCCTCTCCGGTGTCGCTCATCTTCACCTCCGGGAATGTCAAGCGTTAGCCCGAATATGGGTCCACCACTTCATCAACCATGACACGAGCATAGCCCTCTGGAATTGGGATGCAATGGTAGGTTGCTTCGGGGGTAACTGGAAAAGCAACGCCGTCCGCCACCTTCATGGATATGTTCTTCATTTTGGAGTGTAGCTCACAGTTAGTGTTCTCTATGATTTCATCCACAGGGTATGTATCCAGCAGTGTGTCGCCCGCGGCAGAACCAACGCTGCTTCTCGGCATGGATGGGACGGTGCTATCCAATGCTGGACGATCATCCGCTTGCTGCTGCCGTTGCTGAGACCCCCTTTCCTGGCTAAGTGAGTCGATCGCTGTTGCTGCTGCTGGAATTTGAGTGCCAGGTCCGCATGCATTGCTTCTAGGCCTTGAAGGCGTTCTGCGTCCTGCTTCCTCTACTCCTCCTCCATCTTCCTTTTCTTCTCCTCCTCCATCTTCCGTCTTGCACGAGTCCTGTAGTCCTCGTTCCATTCTGAAAAGCCCTCATACCAGGGAATAACGCGCTTGCCTCGTGTTCTTCCCGGGTGTTCAGGATTTTCCAAGGTGCGCGTAAGCTCGTCGTTCTCTCTGTTGGGCGTGAACACCCCCCTTCGAGCTTCTTCTATTGCGTCAATTCTCTTTTGTTCGGCTCCTTTTAGACTTGCCTTCCGCGAAACTTCGCTTGTCTTCGGGTCCAACTCTCCCCCATGCGTATAGAACCAAGTTCTGCACCCGGGGGGCCAGTTCCTAGTAACCGGAGTGACCCCTGCATCCTCCATCTCTTGCGCATACTTATCCCACTTAGGCAATCCCAGCGCGTAGCCACCTGGACCCAGCCTATGGAACTGCGTCTTTCTTGCGGCATTTGCCTTGTTTTTCATCGACCGTTCCTTAGATAATTCTGAATCCTTGAAGGTCACGAAATCGTCATTGTGTTCTCTTTGCTTCTCCAGTGTTCCCTTGAAATCTGGAGTCTTCCTTTCATTAGCGAGGTAGTTGGCCCATACAGTTTTCTTGTGGGTGTTGAATGCAATTGCCATCTTCTTAAGAGCAGCGGCCTTGACTTTCTCCACATCAGCTTCAGTGAAATGATCTGGTAGGGTGAAATGTTCCATTAGAGATTTCAAAAGGTCTTTTTTGGCTCTGTCGTCGACCCAAGTAACACCTGGACGTTTAATCTTTGGCTCTTTCCACTCTTGAATGGAGATCGGGAGTTTGTCCTTCACAAGAACTCCGCACTGACGAGTCCACTTGTCCGCAAAGTTCTTAGGCTTGAGGGGTTCGCCACTAAGTTTGGTGGATTCGATGTGGTACTTTACACCATCCTTCAACAATCTGCCCGGGCCTCGCTTTGTCTTGCTGTCTGTAGAAGCAGATTTGCTCGATCCGGAGGGCAAAAAGAAGAAAGATCAATTCGTTAATATATCTTCAATAAAAAAACATGTGATGATCACCATGATGCATGCTTATATAAATATACCTCGCCGGTAGTCTTTGTGATTTGAAGATCAACATTGTCTGTGTCATCACAAACATTGTCTGTGTCATCATAATCATCGTTAATGACTTCATCAGCTCGGTCCTCGAGATCGAATATCTTTTCATCACCCTCTCCGGTATTGTTCAGATATTGGGAGCCATCATCTGCTTCATTCAGATGATCTAGCCTGTGAGGGCTGCGTATGATGTCGAACAATTCCTCTTCTCTCTCTCTGCCGGTATTGTCCGCCATAGCTTTTACTTTACTAATACAGAAGAAATATAAAACAATTTAGTATTCAAATTACAATGCATGGACGCAATTAATCAATAAGAAAAAACTGAATCTCGAATACATCGTCTCGAATATATAATCTTGAATACATAATCGTCTTAATATATATAATCTCGAATACATCGTCTCGAATATTATATATCGAATACATCACCGGCTAGGTACCTAGTAAAGATCGAGTACTACAGAAGAATCTAGGGCGCCACTCGCGGTTCGTGGGGCGCGGGCGGTGCACACCCAAAGAGAAGGAACCATCACAGGATCATATCTCCGGTCATCTGCCCAAAGAACCCGCCAATTAGTTGTGAACCTGACGTCGTCCAGAGCAGCCATGTAGCGATGGACGTGCTCATCTTCCTCCCTGACACGGCGACGCACCACGTCCGGCGGGGCCGGCTGCCTCTGCACCGAATGTGGCCCACGTGAACGCCACCAAAGAAGATCAGGGTCGACGACGGGACCCGAGGTCGGGTTCCTCACCAAGCGGCGCCCTCGAGTAGCACCTCCGGTGCCAGCCAGTGAGCCAGATCCTGGACATGGGTCCCTGAATCGAGAAGTCGTCATGAGCGAATTGACGGCGAGATCTTGAGCGGGCATATCGTCGAGAACAAATACTATATGCCCATAAAAAGTAACATTTTTAAATGATTGGATTGTGATAACTAAAATTCTATATAGATGCAAATTCTTACAATTTGACATTAATCTAATTCATCTAACTAAAACTAATTCTAAAATTTCCTGATTATATAACTAACATTTCCATAACAATTCTAATATTTATATAACTAAAAACAGAAAAATTGCTAACATTTCTATAAATATTTCTATAACTAAAAACAGAAAACATTTATAATATTTCTATATAACTAACATTTCTAATATTTATATAACTAAAAAACAGAATAATTTCTAACATTCCTATAACTAAAAAACAGAAAAAAATTATAACAAACAAACTAATGTGTGTGTGTGTAGTGTGTGTGTGTGTGTGTGTAGTGTGTGTGTGTGTGTGTGTGTGTGTGTGTGTGTGTGTGTGGACATGGCGGCTGGGGCGAGCTCACCAGCGAGGTGACGACGGCGGCACGACGGGCGACGGGGCAGGGCGTTGACGACAGGCGGTGCGGCCGGGCGGCGACGACGGGAGGCGGCAGGCGGCAGGGCGTGGCGCCGATGACGGGGCGGGGCGGGGCGCGGCGACGGGGACGACAGGGACTGAGGGAGTCTTGGACTAGGGGGTGTCCGGATAGCCGGACTATCATCATCGGCCGGACTCCAAGACTATGAAGATACAAGATTGAAGACTTCGTCCCGTGTCCGGATGGGATTTTCCATGGCGTGGAAGGCAAGCTTGGCGATATGGATATGTGGATCTCCTACCATTGTAACCGACTCTGTGTAACCCTAGCCCTCTCCGGTGTCTATATAAACCGGAGGGTTTTAGTCCATAGGACAACAACCATTACAACAATCATACCATAGGCTAGCTTCTAGGGTTTAGCCTCCTTGATCTCGTGGTAGATCCACTCTTGTACTACCCATATCATCAATATCAATCAAGCAGTAGTAGGGTTTTACCTCCATCGAGAGGGCCCGAACCTGGGTAAAAACATCGTGTCCCTTTTCTCCTGTTACCATCCGCCTAGGCGCACAGATTCGGGACCCCCTACCGAGATCCGCGGTTTGACACCGACATTGGTGCTTTCATTGAGAGTTCCTCTGTGTCGTCACCGATAGGCTTGATGGCTTCTTCAATCAACAACAACGTCGTCTAGGGTCAGACTTTCCTCCCCAGACAGATCTTTGTGTTCGGCGGCTTTGCACTGCGGGCCAATTCACTTGGACATCTGGAGCAGATCGAAAGCTACGCCCCTAGCCATCAGGTCAGGTTTGGAAGCCTAAACTTCACGGCCGACATCCGCGGAGACTTGATCTTCGACGGATTCGAGCCGCAGCCGAGCGTGCCGCACTGTCACGATGGGCATGATTTAGCTCTGCCGCCGGACAGTGCCCTGGAGGCCGCACACGAGTCCGCTCTGACCCATAGTTCGGAGCAGACAGCGCAGATCAAGGACAGGTGGCTGGACACCGCCTCGGAGGCTGCGACTTCTACGGCGATAGAGCCGAATACTAACCTTGTCCCTTATAAAGCTCGTGACTCCGAGACACCGGACTCCTTGCCGGACTCCTTGCCGGACTCCGAACCTCCTGCGCCCGTGCCAATCGAATCCGATTGGGCGCCGATCATGGAGTTCACCGCCGCGGACATCTTTTAGCACTCACCCTTTGGCGACACCCTGAATTCGTTAAAGCATCTCTCGTTATCAGGAGAGCCCTGGCCGGACTACGGTCAGGATGGTTGAGATCTTGACGACGGCGAAGAGATTCAAAGCCCACCCACCACCCACTTTGTAGCCACTGTCGACGATCTAACCGACATGCTAGACTACGACTCCGAAGACATCGATGGTATGGACGACGATGCCGGAGACTACCAAGAACCAATGCTTATCGAGCACTGGAAGGCCACCCCAACCCATGATGTATATATGGTGGACACCCCAAAAGGAAGCGATAACGAGGAACAACAGGACGCGGCAAAGGATAATCCCGCCGACAAACAACCAAAATGGCGACGCAGACGCCGCCCTAAGTCTCGCCTCGACAAAAACAGCACTCCCAATGACCCAACAATGGAGCAGGGCAAACCAGCGGACGACGAACATGCAACCAAGCAACCATCCGAACAGGGTGAATCGGATAATCAATCCATGCCCGGCGAAAACAACAGTCCAGACGACCTCACGCCGGACACACCACTGGAGCATAAGAACCTTCACAAAAGACTCGTCGCCACTGCAAGAAGTCTGAAGAAGGAAAAACGGAAGCTCAAAACAGCGGAAGACATACTCAGAATGAGGTGGAGCAAAGTACTCAAGACCGCGGACAAATATGGCAATGGCCACCAAACAAAGAGCTACCCGAAGCGCAAGTTGCTGCCAGAATTCGACGAGGAGGCCATAGAGCCCCCACAGTCAAAAAGCAAAGAGGCCGCCTGGCCGGATAGTCGACCAGATGACAGGCCAAAAGCGACAAGCGGCGCGGCACACAAGACGACACATAACCCTCATAAAACAGATGGCCCGGTCAGGTCCATTTATGGGCCAAAAAAGAGGGCCCCAGGAAGCAACACAACGCGCCGCATGTTCGAAGATAATGGCACGCCTAAATACAAGGGAGCCGCACACCCACTATGTTTCACCGATGAGGTGCTGGATCATGTATTTTCAGCGGGATTCAAACCGGTAACATAGAGGCATACGACGGAACAACAGTGCGGCACCCTCCAAAGTAGCGGAATTGTTAAAAATGATAGAAGCATGATAAAATTCTGATTTTTTTGCACAAGATTGATATACAAATTGCCTACGTTGTCCTAATTGTTCAGAATGTTTGGAGTTACAGAAGTATGGTCATTGTTCAGATTACTACAGACTATTCTGTTTTTCACATTTTCTGTTTTCGTTCCATTGTGTGCTTATTTTGATGAATCTATGGATTGTATCGGGTGGTATAAGTCTTGATAAAGTTAGAATATAGTAGGTATAATGCAATAATAAAATATGAATGGGTTTGCGACAATACTTAATGTGGTGATTTGCTTTATTATACTAACGGATCTCATGAAGGTTTTGTTAAGTTTTGTGTCATTGAAGTTTTCAAGTGTTGGGTGAGATCACGATGGATGAAGGAATAAGGAGTGAAAAGTGCTTAAGCTTGGGGATGCCCATGGAACCCCAAGTAAATATTCAAGGAGAACCAAGCAACTAAGCTTGGGGATGCCCCGGAAGGCATCCCCTCTTTCTTCTAACAACCATCGGTAATTTTACCTGGAGCTATATTTGTATTCGTCATATATCATGAGTTTTTCTTGGAGCGTCATGTATTATATGAGTCTTTGCTTGTTTCTCTTTTTAGTTTGTCGCAACCATCCTTGCTGAACTATGGAGCCATAATTATGCTATGATTTGTTAGAATTGCTCTATGTGCTTCACTTATTTTTTTTTGAGCTATGCAATTGCTCTACTGCTTCACTGATATCTTTTTGAGCATGGTGGTGCTTTAATTTTTTAAGAAATACTCTCATGCTTCACTTATACTATTTTGAGAGATGAAAATTTTATGGTCATGTTCTTCACTTCAATTTGTTTGAGATCTTGTTATAAGCAATGGTAATATATTAAATTAGTCCTAAGGTGATAGATATCCAAACGGGATATAATACAAACTTTCATGAAGATCATTGGACATTATAAACTTGATTATTTGTAATAGTTTAGAGATATGATGATAGTAATATGTGAGTCATGTTGGTGAGTAATTATGCTTTAGTAAGAATATTGGTGTTAAGGTTTGTGATTCCCTATGCAAGCACAAAAGGCAATAGTTATGCAATGAAAGTGCATCCTACCTGTGGTGCATTATTCTGTGTTAGTTATGCTCAATGCTCGTTTATGGAAAATTTCGTTTCTTGGTTGGTTGCTTCTCAATCTTTTTTGCTAGCCTTTCCTTGCACTAAGTGGGAATACTACTTATGCATCCAAAATCTTTAAACCTAGTTGTGCCAAATGAGTCCAGCATACCTACCTAGATGCGGTATTTTCGTGTCGTTCTAAGTAAATTTGTAGGTGCCAAGTCTAATTTTCAAAATGAATTTCCTTTATGTGTGCTCGTACCACTCATGAAGCGGCAGGGGGTGGCCAATATTTTTCCATGCTAGATGTGTTATACTCAAGATGAGTGCTTACTCACTTGTCATTGCACGAGAGTGTGGCAGTAATAGGGATGCCCGGTCCCAAAATGAAAAAGAAACTTAGTTTATGTTGTCAAATAATAAATTCCTTCAAACATTTTGGTATGGGAGGCACCCGTGGATACGGTCAGCCATGGATTGTGAAAGAATGGTGGAAAAAGGAATAAAATTTATTTTATGTTTGGAAACCGCCTATGAGATTGGGAAAGAGAGGGAAAATAAAACGGCAAGGTTGAAGTGGGGGAGAGGAAAACTAGAGGCAAATGGCAAATAATGTAAATGCGAGGGAGATGAGTTTGTGATGGGTACTTGGTATGTCTTGACTTGAGCGAAGACCTCCCCGGCAACGGCGCCAGAAATCCTTCTTGCTACGTCTTGAGCTTGTGTTGGTTTTCCTTGAAGAGGAATGTGTGATGCAGCAATAGTAGCGTAAGTATTTCCCTCAGTTTTTGAGAACCAAGGTATCAATCCAGTAGGAGGAACCTGAAAAGTCCCACTCACCTACACAAACAAACAAAGAACTCGCAACCAACGGATAAATGGGTTGTCAATCCCTTCATGGCCACTTGCGAAAGTGAGATCTGATAGAGATAGTATGATAAGATAAATATATTTTTGATATATTATAATATAGACTGGAAAAGTAAAGATGCAAATAAAAGTAGATTGAAAGCTTATATGATAAAAGATAGACTCGGGGGCCATAGGTTTCACTAGTGGCTTCTCTCAAGATAGCATAAGTATTACGGTGGGTGAACAAATTACTGTCGAGCAATTGATAGAAAAGCGAATAATTATGAGATTATCTAGGCATGATCATGTATATAGGCATCACGTCCGTGACAAGTAGACCGACTCCTACATGCATCTACTACTATTACTCCACATATCGACCGCTATCCAGCATGCATCTAGAGTATTAAGTTCATAAAGAACAGAGTAACGCATTAAGAAAGATGATATGATGTAGAGTGATAAACTCATGCAATATGATATAAACCCCATCTTTTTATCCTCGATGGCAACAATACAATACGTGCCTTGCTACCCCTGCTGTCACTGGGAAAGGACACCACAAGATTCAACCCAAAGCTAACCACTTCTCCCATTGCAAGAAAGATCAATCTAGTAGGCCAAACCAAACTGATAATTTGAAGAGACTTGCAAAGATAACTTAATCACACATAAAAGAATTCAGAGGAGATTCAAATATTTCTCATAGATAAACTTGATCATAAACCCACAATTCATCGGATCTCGACAAACACATCGCAAAAAGAGTTACATCAAATAGATCTCCAAGAAGATCGAGGAGAACATGGTATTGAGATCCAAAAAGAGAGAAGAAGCCATCTAGCTGATAACTATGGACCCGAAGGTATGTGGTAAACTACTCACAACTCATCGGAGGGGCTATTGTGTTGATGTAGAAGCCCTCCATGGTCTATTCCCCCTCCGGCGGAGCGCCGGCGAAGGCTCCAATATGGGATCTCGCAGATACAGAAGGTTACGGTAGGGGAAATAGTTTTTCGTGGTCTCCTTTGATGTTCTGGGGGGTACATGTGTATATATAGGAGGAAGATGTTGGTTGGTGGACGCCCGAGGGGCCCACTAGATAGGGGGCGCGCCCAGTAGGGGGGAGCCATTCACCCTCGTGGCCGCCTCGACTGCTTCTTGACTTGCATTCCAAGTCCTCTAGATCACGTTCGTTCCAAAAATCACGCTCCCGAAGGTTTCATTCCGTTTGGACTCAGTTTGATATTCCTTTTCTTCGAAACACGAAATAGGCAAAAAAACAGCAATATGGGCTAGGCCTCCGGTTAGTAGGTTAGTCCCAAAAATAATATAAATGTGTAAAGTAAAGCCCATAAACATCCAAAACGGGTAGTATAATAGCATGGAGTAATCAAAAATTATAGATACGTTGGAGACGTATCACGCGCCCTAGTGGGTTGTTGCCCCACGGGACTCCCCTCTGGTGCTTCCTTGGCTCCCAAGTTGTCTTGTGGTCCAAAAAAATCTCCAAAAAATTTCGTGGCATTTGGACTTCGTTTGGTACTGATATTCTGTGAAGTAAAAAACAAGAAAAAAATAGCAACTAGCACCGGGCACTATGTCAATAGGTTAGTCCTAAAAATTTATATGAAGCTGCTATAAATGAATGTAAAACATCGACGAATGATAATACACCAACATGGAACAATAAAAAATTATAGATTCGTTGGAGACTTATCAGGCAACAATCCAGCTAAATTTCCAGAACATCCGGATGGTGCTACCTAGTGGGGAGGAGGCCATGCCATCCTCGATGCTAACCGTTGTCCACTATCATTCCCACTATACAACCAGTAACCAGAGTTGTGCGCTACATGGACTAAAATATTCCGATGGGAACATACATTTTCGAGTGGTTTAACACTAATCGAGTCTAACATATACCTTTCAGGTCCTCATGAAAATTAGCTTGATTTGTATTTCCTTTTTACTTCTAAGGATCAGTTTGCAACTTTTGGTTACAAAAGCTAGAATCTGAGTCAAAGAGGTTTTTCAACTAACCAACTTCGTAATAATCTAGAGAATCTCGTAGTACATTGTTGGCTGCCAGTCTACCCCAGCATTTCCATCTTCGGAACCAACCAATTTGCTATTTCCCTGAAGTTAATGTGTATTTTCCCACCTTGCCAATGATAAGTCAGAAAATGCTCTAATCTATTTCCTCCTTTGCCTCAAGCTACCAAACAAAGAGAACCTCCCTCTGGTGACCCGGTGTGTCCTCCTAGAGTGTGATGGTGGCCGAAGTGGTTCCTAGGCATGTCATCACCGGCTATTGTTGTAGACCGTTGTACTTATAGGAATCCTAATCTGGCCGTCATCACACCTGCAACATTGGCAGATGTCGAATCAAATATAAACGACGCCAACATCATCCTATCATAGTGGATCTTTTTCCTGAAAACACCGCGGCTACCACCCACATGGTGGACTCGCTTCCTTGAGCACGATATGACATGCTTGGACCACTTCAATACTATCCTTCCTAATACAACCAAGATCATCAGTGTCCACAAACCGATGGAGTGACTTACCTAGGTCTCCCTTTTGCTATTTTATTTCGAAGGCAATATGTATTTAAATTTTATTTCTGAAATGGATTTGACATTCATATGAAATGAATGTGAAATTGATGTGCTATTGCAGTTCGTAAACTGAAGCACATCTGAATAAATTGAAAGGCATGGGAATATCAAAGTCTTGAGATTATCAAATTTTTAATGTCCGGAAGTTACGAAATACGATGAAGTGTTTCTAAAATTTGTGAAATCATTGAGAATATGAAATAAGTGTTTTCCAAATTGTTAAAAATAATGATGTATGCATTTATGAAATTTATTTATAAATATTTGTATTCCTAAAATTTGTAAAACTATCGGATTACCAAATATGAGTTTATTAAATATGTGAAATTACTGAAATGTGATTCTCAAAACTTTATGAATATGATATTTTTTCGTGAAATTATAACATTATTGAGACATATGCATCCAAATTTTCTGAAATTGTTCATGTATTTTTTCTTAACTTTTTCCAATTCCTAAAATATGTGTTTCTCAAAATATTGGAAAATATATTATTCAATATTTGTGCCACCCGAATAAAGTGATTGTTTTGTATTTTGTGAAATAATATTTAGTTAATATGTTTACAATTACTCATTTATGAATATAGAAAGACAAATTTGATGTACATATATAATATATTTCTACTATATATTAAGGGGGGTTGGGAACTCCCCCTCCCTTCGATCGCTCCTGCCCCACATTTTGCATTAACTTAACAAATTCAAATTAAATCTTATCAAAACCTCAACTAAATTTTAACTTTCCTTGACTAGTCCAATCAAACCATACCAAAATCTAGAGTATGATGGGTGTAAGATTTATGTTGAACACGACTGATGTTTAACTAGATAAATATGCAAGGCCCCATTCCACGCATGGGCAATTAGCTAGCCCGGACTTTATAGAAGCTCTGCTTGTTTGCGTGAGGTGATTGGCGTATGTGGTTGCGGTTGAAATGCTTCCGCCTTAAAATTACTCACGCATGTTCCTTCTTATATGGACATTCGAGTCAGAGCCCCACTAATGTTATTTGTATGCTTATTCAGAGCAAGCACAATAAGATGATGTAATAAGGATATAAAGATTTAAATACAACACTTTTACTGAGTTGGAGAAGAGACAACAGGAGAGAGAGAATAGCATACAGGTATATCTAACTATTGTATGAGTAAACTATTAGGTTAGCTGTAGGTACGTGACAACTTCATATATCGGGTGTTGGCTAAACTATTAACCTTGCTCTCATGGGATCACGCAAAAAAAATAGATGCAAAGTCCATGCATAGTGAAAGGATCGGAATTTTTCTAGAGCACACACACAAGCTGGTATGATGTATTTACCATCATGTGTGGTCGAGCCTTGAAAGGATTTGTTTTCCCTGAAAAGAGGCCTCTCCACGTCTATACCAATGTTGAGCACACTACATGTTTAGCGTGCAGTTAATATCATACCTAATATTAGTGTATGTGCTAATCATATATTTAATGATTATACCAAACACCTTTTAATGAACTTAGGAACAATAGATAAATAAATCAGTGCATAAGTTTCAGTGTTCGTACGGCCCTTTCTTACATTCTGGGCAGGGAAGACACAAGTTTTCAACTTTCTTTGTGATGGATAATGGCACTTTCTTAAGAACTATTGGTTAGCACACTTTGTTCAAGTTTAAACCTTGTTAAATGGAACTCGTGATACACTAGTTTACAACTAGGCGTTTTTTGTAGTGAACTAGCCCTGATTTTGTTCTGTTACAACATTTGCCGACGGCTTCCCTCGGCATAGACCCCCACCAGGGAGAACCAGGCACTGACACATGGAAATCTATTCCGATGACAAAGTCATTGGCATAGTTTGAACCTAGCTAACGACTTTCCCTAGGCATAGATGGCCACCATAGGGAACCAAGGAGTGACATGTGTCCAGATGGCTTCAGATGGACAATGCTGTCTATTTCTTTGCCGATGGATGTTCTATGTTGATGGACAAAAACTTTTTGCATAGGCATTTATGCGAACGGATTTTCTATGCCGCCAGCCAGTCGGCTAGCCGCCTAGGAGATTGAAGACGAGAACCCTATACTGAGGGCAGTCATCGACATAGGCTATGCCGAGGGATTTTGGCCATCAGCAAATAACTTGATTCCTGTAGTGGATGCCGAAGGGCGCTGTCGGCGCCCAGTGCAGTTAGGTTTTTCTCTCTAGAGACAAATGGCGTGATGGAGGTGGAAGCAGATCTGACGAACGTCACCGTGGAGGAAAACGGGTGCTATCGGGCATCGCCGCTGTAGCGGGCAACCAGTGATGGCTAGATATTTCTCTTGGTATGAATACTCACCTCGAGCCCCATCCGAATCGAGGACTCTTAAGTCTGATATGTTTCTTTGCTTATGTCTTACTTGTTTGTTGCTGACTTCCTTGCTTCTTTTGTAGTTCAACCAACATCAACTTGTGCAACTTGCTTTCAATGCGCAGTGGAGAAATGGCTATCGCGCTAGTGCAGAACCGGGCTTTAGTGCTGGTTCGTAACGGCCTTTAGTGCCGGTTTGCCAACCGGCACTAAAGAGTTGGGACTAAAGGGCCCCCACCCCCCTTTAGTACCGGTTAAATCCGAGCGCTAAAGTGCCACCACGTGTACGAGCCAGGCCGAAGTGCGCGTAGAGCATTAGTACGGTTGGTAACACCAACCGGTACTAAATATTTGGGGGGGTTGATTTATTTTCCATTCAATTTTTTTGTTTGCTGGTATTTCACGATACTACAAATTGTACACGTTATGCATATATATAAATAGATTTTCTCGTATGTAGAACCGCATATATATATATATATATATATATATATATATATATATATATATATATATATTGCACAAACCAACACCATTAATTATTCACACATACACATGTACATACATATACAATTTCTCCTACAGATGTTGCCTTTGGTGCCTCCGGAGCACAATGACAAGTGGTTCATGCGGGCGGTAGCGGGTAATAGTATTCTCCTTTGGGATCTATGACCTGGTCGAGCAAAAATCCGGCTATTTCCTCTTGAAGTGCTAGTATGCGGTCCGATGGCAGGAGCTTATCCCGCACCGATCTGAACTGTTAAGAAGGAGATCAATATGCATGTGTGTTAGTTGTGTGACTAGATATCGATAATGGTGTGAATAGTGTTCTGACAAACGTACCCAGTCCTGTCTATCAGATCTGCTCCTTTTGCACGTCATCATGCGAATGTTCTCGCAAACGTAGAATGCACACAGATTATTCCCTGGCGCCAGCTTCAGGGCCTTTACGAGAATGAAATCGAACCAGATAATGATTAACCAAGCATGATAATTAATTAATGATATTGAAACAAGAATTAAAGAGATGGTAGCTAGCTAGTACTACTTAATTACTTACCTTGGGTCGATGCCAAAACAACTTTTTTGGCCACTTACCTGAAGTCACCTTGATGAACTTTGCCCATGCCCTGCCCGCCGGCAAAAAAAATAATAAAGGGGTTATTAAATAGTTCATATCAGGAAATGACAACTAATAATGATTGAAATTACCTGTTGACTATCCCCTTCACGATGGTGTAGTCTTTATCTTCTTTAGTTAGTGAGTCCAGTAATTCAACTTTTACTTCCTCAACTTTAATGTCTAACAAGACCCAGTGCCAACTGCATACGCACACGTTTGCATGTCTTAATTAAGCGGGAATGTGCATAAAATTAATCAACTACCGTAAACCGTATACACTTAATTATTAACATCTAGCTAGCTAGTAAGCAAAAACAGAATTTGTAGTACAAGACAGTGTGACTCACAAGAAGTTGTAAGGAAGTAGTATATCTTCATTGCTATTGAGGCGCTTCAAGAACTCTAGCATGCTTTCCTCTACAACATCTTGACAACATTCAATCTGCCATATGTCCTCATTAATGGTATTTGGGTCAATGAACCCAATGCCATAGCGTCCAACTTTTTTCATTTCATACATCTTCATCATGCATATAATACCACAGAAAAAGAATATAGTGAGGATAATTACATGTAACGATTGATCAAAATTATCACTACATAACTAGCTTGAGACTTAAATTACAGAAAGAAATCACTTACAGACAATAGCAACTGACGATAGACTTGTCGAGTGCGTCTTGATTGTATAACTGAAATAGTTCTGGATACTCAATTGCCAGAGCTTTCTCATGGTAATAATGCTCATGCTGGACATTCACCATGAGGTACTCTCGATTGGAATTCTTGGTAATGTTCATGTACCATTGATGCAATTGATACATTCTTGTTGGGAGGTCCTTGACCTTGTCTGGATGGACCAAAGGTTGGCCCCGGACATATTTCCATGCTATTTCCGATTCTCTAAGCGTAGGCATGGGCTCGATTTCGAGGAGTTGTCCAACAGAGATAATGAGCATTTGAGCCTGCGTTATATGATCCTCTGTTATTACCACATCGCCATGCTGGGGAACGCTAACGGTTTGCCCACAATAATATTTGGCGCGCGTACTACTCCTCTCATGTGTTGTTGGCACAACAAGCGGGGGGATCGCTTGCGCCGCCTGTTCTCCCAAATGGGGAACGGTTTTCCCGCATTTTTTGCCAGCTGCTTGTTGGCTCGAGCTCGAGCTTGCTTCCTTCTTTAGCCGTTCTCCATGTAGTTTCCTGATTTGGCGCTCATAGTCCGAGTCAACAGGCTTGGGAGAAGGTTCTCTAGCCATATGAATGAAGTGGTCAATTACTTTCTCTGGCACTTTCTCCTTTGGCGGCGGTGCCAGTTTTGGTCCAAAATGGGCGTCCACCTGGGATTGCACTATGGCTGTGTTTTGCTCCTTAGTCATGTCGTAAGGCCTCTGAGGAAGAGGAGCGAGGCTTGGACCATATTTATATCGCTTGTCTCCGCCTGTACTTCCTGAACTACCTCGACTCGTACCGCTACGCACCAAAGCTGCGGCATGTCTCTTCTGCGATTGCTGAGACGACCGAGACGGCTGACGTGGAGTTGGACCAGGAGAAGTGGCCTGACGATGTGCCGGACTTGAAGAAGGAGGTGTGGCCTGACACGGTGCCGGACTTGAAACCGGAGAAGTGGCATGACGCTGTGTCGGACTTGAAACCGGAGGAGTCAGCTCACGTGTTCGGGGACTTGGAGGAGGTGGCCGACATCGAGGAGGAGTCGTCTCACGCGTTCGTGGACTTGGAGGAGCAGGAGTCTGTTGACTCGGTGGCGGACTTCGAGGAGGAGTCGGCAGACGACGCGGTGTCGGTGGACTTCGAAAGATGATGCAATCCTTTCTCCATAGGATGATAAAATGTATGGCCTCTCCCAGTGTGCGCTCGTCTTCACCTCCAGGAATGTCAAGCGTTAGCCCCGAATATGGGTCCACCACTTCATCAACCATGACACGAGCATAGCCCTCTATAATTGGGATGCAATGGTAGGTTGCTTCGGGGGTAACTAGAAAAGCAACGCCGTCCGCCACCTTCATGGATATGTTCTTCATTTTGGAGTGTAGCTCACAGTTAGTGTTCTCTACGATTTCATCCACAGGGTATGTATCCAGCAGTGTGTTGCCCGCGGCAGAACCAACGCTGCTTCTCGGCATGGATGGGACGGTGCTATCCAATGCTGGACGATCATCCGCTTCTCTGCCGCCGCTTTGAGACCCCTTTCTGGCTAAGTGAGTCAATCTGCTATTGCTGCTGCTGGAATTTGAGTGCCAGGTCCGCGTGCCTTGCTTCTAGGCCTTGAAGGCGTTCTGCGTCCTGCTTCCTCTGCTCCTCCTCCAGCTTCCTTTTCTTCTCCTCCTCCATCTTCCTTCTTGCACGGGTCCTGTAGTCCTCGTTCCATTCTGAAAAGCCCTCATACTAGGGAATAACGCGCTTGCCTCGTGTTCTTCCCGGGTGTTCAGGATTTTCCAGGGCGCGCGTAAGCTCGTCGTTCTCTCTGTTGGGCGTGAACACGCCCCTTCGAGCTTCTTCTATTGTGTCAATTCTCTTTTGTTCGGCTCCTTTTAGACTTGCCTTCCGCGAAACTTCGCTTGTCTTCGGGTCCAACTCTCCCCCATGCGCATAGAACCAAGTTCTGCACCCGGGGGGCCAGTTCCTAGTAACCGGAGTGACCCCTGCATCCTCCATCTCTTGCTCATACTTATCCCACTTAGGCAATCCCACCGCATAGCCACCTGGACCCAACCTATGGAACTGCGTCTTTCCTGCGGCATTTGCCTTGTTTTTCATCGACCGTTCCTTAGATAATTCTGAATCCTTGAAGGTCACGAAATCGTCCTAGTGTTCTCTTTGCTTCTCCAGTGTTCCCTTGAAATCTGGAGTCTTCCTTTCATTAGCGAGGTAGTTGGCCCATACAGTATTCTTGTGGGTGTTGAATGCAATTGCCATCTTCTTAAGAGTAGCGGCCTTGACTTTCTCCACATCAGCTTCAGTGAAATGATCTGGTAGGGTGAAATGTTCCATTAGAGATTTCAAAAGGTCTTTTTTGGCTCTGTCGTCGACCCAAGTAACACCTGGACGTTTAGTCTTTGGCTCTTTCCACTCTTGAATGGAGATCGGGAGTTTGTCCTTCACAAGAACTCCGCACTGACGAGTCCACTTGTCCGCAAAGTTCTTAGGCGTGAGGGGTTCGCCACTAAGTTTGGTGGATTCGATGTGGTACTTTACACCATCCTTCAACAATCTGCCCGGGCCTCGCTTTGTCTTGCTGTCTGTAGAAGTAGATTTGCTCGATCCGGAGGGCTAAAAGAAGAAAGATCGATTCGTTAATATATCTTCAATAAAAAAACATGTGATGATCACCATGATGCATGCTTATATAAATATACCTCGCCGGTAGTCTTTGTGATTTGAAGATCAGCATTGTTTGTGTCATCACAAACATTGTCTGTGTCATCATAATCATCGTTCATGACTTCATCAGCTCGGTCGTCGAGATCGAATATCTTTTCATCACCCTCTCCGGTATTGTTTAGATATTGGGAGCCATCATCTGCTTCAGTCAGATGATCTAGCCTGTGAGGGCTGCGTATGATGTCGAACAATTCCTCTTCTCTCTCTCTCTGCCGGTATTGTCCGCCATAGCTTTTACTTTACTAATACAGAAGAAATATAAAACAATTTAGTATTCAAATTACAATGCATGGACGCAATTAATCAATAAGAAAAAACTGAATCTCGAATACATCGTCTCGAATATATAATCTTGAATACATAATCGTCTTAATATATATAATCTCGAATATATCGTCTCGAATATTATATATCGAATACATCACCGGCTAGGTAGCTAGTAAAGATCGAGTACTACAGAAGAATCTAGGGCGCCACTCGCGGTTCGTGGGGCGCGGGCGGTGCACACCCAAAGAGAAGTCACAGGATCATATCTCCGGTCATCTGCCCAAAGAACCCGCCAATTAGTGGTGAACCTGACGTCTTCCAGAGTAGCCATGTAACGATGGACGTGCTCATCTTCCTCCCTGACACGGCGACGCACCACCTCCGGCGGGGCCGGCTGCCTCTGCACCGATTGTGGCCCACGCGAACGCCACCAAAGAAGATCAGGGTCGACGATGGGACCCGTGGTCGGGTTCCTCACCAAGCGGCGGGCCCCTCCAGGTAGCACCTCCCAGTGCCAGCCCGACGGAGCCCAGTCCCGGACATGGGTCCCCTGAATCAGGACGTCGTCGCGAACGGGTCGACGGCGAGGATGCGGGCCGGGCATATCGTCGAGAACAAATACTATATGCCTACAAAAGTAGCATTTTTTAAATGATTGGATTGTGATAACTAAAATTCTATATATATGCAAATTCTTAAAATTTGACATTAATCTAATTCATCTAACTAAAACTAATTCTAAAATTTCCAGATTATATAACTAACATTTCCATAACAATTCTAATATTTATATAACTAAAAAACAGAAAAATTGCTAACATTTCTGTAAATATTTCTATAACTAAAAAACACAAAACATTTATAATATTTCTATATAACTAACATTTCCAATATTTATATAACTAAAAAACAGAATAATTTCTAACATTTCTATAACTAAAAAACAGAAAAATTTATAACAAACAAACTAATGTGTGCGTGTGTGTGTAGTGTGTGTGTGTGTAGTGTGTGTGTGTGTGTGTGTGTGTGTGTGTGTGTGTGTGTAGTGTGTGTGTGTGTGTGTGTGTGTGTGGACATGGCGGCTGGGGCGAGCTCACCGGCGAGGCGACGACGGGGCGGCGACGACGGGGCGACGGACGGGCGGTGACGACGGGCAGGGCGGCCGGGCGACGACGACGGGAGGGGCGGCAGGCGGACGGACGGGCGCCGATGACGGGCGGGCGGGCGCGCGGCGACGGGACGACGGGGAGGGAGGGAGTCTGGACTAGGGGTCTCCGGATAGCGGACTATCATCATCGGCGGACTCCAAGACTATGAAGATACAAGATTGAAGACTTCGTCCGTGTCCGGATGGGACTTTCCATGGCGTGGAAGGCAAGCTTGGCGATAAGGATATGTAGATCTCCTACCATTGTAACCGACTACTGTAACCCTAGCCCTCTCCGTGTCTATATAAACCGGAGGGTTTTAGTCCGTGGGACAACAACCATTACAACAATCATACCATAGGCTAGCTTCTAGGGTTTAGCCTCCTTGATCTCGTGGTAGATCCACTCTTGTACTACCCATATCATCAATATCAATCAAGCAGGAGTAGGGTTTTACCTCCATCGAGAGGGCCCGAACCTGGGTAAAAACATCGTGTCCCTTTTCTCCTGTTACCGTCCGCCTAGACGCACAGTTCGGGACCCCCTACGCGAGATCCGTCGGTTTTGACACCGACATTGGTGCTTTCATTGGGAGTTTCTCTGTGTCGTCACCGATAGGCTTGATGGCTTCTTCAATCAACAACAATGCCGTCCAGGGTCAGACTTTCCTCCCCAGACAGATCTTTGTGTTCGGCGGCTTTGCACTGCGGGCCAATTCACTTGGCCATCTGGAGCAGATCGAAAGCTACGCCCCTGGCCATCAGGTCAGGTTTGGAAGCCTAAACTTCACGGCCGACATCCGCGGAGACTTGATCTTCGACGGATTCGAGCCGCAGCTGAGCGTGCCGCACTGTCACGATGGGCATGATTTAGCTCTGCCGCCTGACAGTGCCCTGGAGGCCGCACACGAGTCCGCTCTGACCCATAGTTCGGAGCAGACCGCGCAGATCAAGGACAGGTGGCTGGACACCGCCTTGGAGGCTGCGACTTCTATGGCGATAGAGCCCAATACTAACCTTGTCCCTTATAAAGCTCGTGACTCCGAGACGCCGGACTCCTTGCCGGACTCCGAACCTCCTGCGCCCGTGCCAATCGAATCCGATTGGGCGCCGATCATGGAGTTCACCGCCGCGGACATCTTTTAGCACTCACCCTTTGGCGACACCCTGAATTCGCTAAAGCATCTCTCGTTATCAGGAGAGCCCTGGCCGGACTGCGGTCAGGATGGTTGGGATGCGGACGACGAAGAGATTCAAAGCCCACCCACCACCCACTTTGTAGCCACTGTCGACGATCTAACCGACATGCTAGACTACGACTCCGAAGACATCGACGGTATGGACAACGATGCCGGAGACTACCAAGAACTAGCGCTTACCGAGCACTGGAAGGCCACCCCAACCCATGATGTATATATGGTGGACACCCCAAAAGGAAGCGATAACGAGGAACAACAGGACGCGGCAAAGGATAATCCCGCCGACAAACAACCAAAATGGCGACGCAGACGCCGCCCTAAGTCTCGCCTCGACAAAAACAGCACTCCTAATGACCCAGCAATGGAGCAGGGCAAACCAGCAGACGACGAACATCCAACCAAGCAACCATCCGAACAAGGTGAATCGGATAATCAATCCATGCCCGGCGAAAACAACAGTCCAGACGACCTCACGCCGGACACACCACCGGAGCATAAGAACCTTCACAAAAGACTCGTCGCCACTGCAAGAAGTCTGAAGAAGGAAAAACGGAAGCTCAAAACAGCGGACATACTCAGAATGAGGTGGAGCAAAGTACTCAAGACCGTGGACAAATATGGCAATGGCCACCAAACAAAGAGCTACCCGAAGCGCAAGCTGCTGCCAGAATTCGACGAGGAGGCCATAGAGCCCCCACAGTCAAAAAGCAAAGAGGCCGCCTGGCCGGATAGACGACCAGATGACAGGCCAAAAGCGACAAGCGGCGCGGCACACAAGACGACACATAACCCTCATAAAACAGATGGCCCGGTCAGGTCCATTTATGGGCCAAAAAAGAGGGGCCCAGGAAGCAACACAACGCGCCACATGTTCGAAGATAATGGCACGCCTAAATACAGGGGAGCCGCACACCCACTATGTTTCACCGATGAGGTGCTGGATCATGAATTTTCAGCGGGATTCAAACCCGTAACATAGAGGCATACGACGGAACAACAGACCCTGGAGTCTGGATCGAGGATTACATACTGCACATACACATGGCTAGAGGAGATGATCTCCACGCCATAAAATATCTACCCCTCAAGCTCAAAGGGCCAGCTCGACATTGGCTCAAAAGCCTCCCAGAAAATACTGTTGGAAGTTGGGTAGAGCTCGAGGACGCGTTTAGAGCAAATTTCCAAGGGACTTATGTCCGCCCTCCGGATGCAGACGATCTAAGTCATATAACTCAATAGCTCGGAGAGTCAGCGCGCAAATTCTGGAACAGGTTCCTTACCAAAAAGAACCAAATAGTCGACTGTCCGGATGCCGAAGCCTTAGCAGCTTTTAAGTATAATGTCCGAGACGAATGGCTCGCCAGACACCTCGGCCAAGAGAAGCCGAGAACAATGGCCGCGCTAACAAGCCTCATAATCCGCTTTTGCGCGTGGGAAGACAGCTGGCTAGCAAGATGCAGCACCAGCGACCCGAGTACATCCGAGATCAGAGATGGAAACGGAAAATCACGGCGCAGAAAGGACCAGCGCCGAAACAAAGAAAAAAGCCCAAAGAACACGGCGGTCAACACCGGATTCAAAATCTCGCGGCCGAACAGCAAAACACTGCCTCTTAAGGACAACAGTGACGAGCTATCCAACTTAAACAAAATTTTGAATCGGATATGTCAAATCCACAGCACCTCCGGAAGGCCTGCAAACCACACCCACCGAAATTGTTGGGTCTTCAAACAGTCCGGCCGACTCAACGCCGAACATAAGGGGCTCGACGCGTCAAGCGAGGATAACGACGAACCCCACCAGCAGAGCGCCGAAAAAAAAAGACTTTCCCACAAGAAGTCAAAACAGTAAATTCATTTCATGTGATAATACGGAGCAACAGTGCGGCACCCTCCAAAGTAGGTATCGCACGGTCCACCGCAGCGGAACCTCGCGGTTGGATGTCAAAACCAGTTGCTTTCGACCACCTGGACTATTCCAGAAGTATTCGAAATGCAGGATGGACTGCTCTGATATTGGATCCTATAATCGACGGACTACAATTTACACAAGTCCTGATGGACGGCGGCAGCGATTTAATCCTGCTATATCCGGACACAATCCGCAAGTTGGGGATAGACCTTACTAAAATTCGACATAGCCGCACTTCCTTCAAAGGAGTAACGCCAGGCCCTTACGCCAAGTGCACGGGCTCCTTACTACTAGAAGTTGTGTTCGGGTCACCCGACAACTTCCGACGCAAAAAGCTAATCTTTCATGTCGCCCCATTCAAAAATAGCCATCAAGCACTATTGGGACGAGAAGCTTTTGTCCGCTTTAATGCAATACCACACTACGCGTCTCTTACACTTAAAATGCCCGGTCCACACGGCATCATCTCACTAAAAGGTCGTTCAAGACCCCGGACACGCTAGACGAGTCCGGCATAAAATAAGCTAGGGGCTCCCTAGCCGCACACCCCTTTGCAAGGGGTTGTGCGTATGAGCTAATATAGGCTCAGTTTTATTCATTCATTCATATTTCGATTTTTAATACATTTTTTGCACGATTTCCTTTCAAGCTAAGTTCCTCTCTTTTTACAGATGAACAACATGTACACCCGTCCAGGATACGGCACAATGGAGACACAGGCGCAGACGTGCAGCAGGGACCCGTCGCAAGGATTCTTTTCAGATTAAGTCCCTGCGTAAACCTTTCTGTCGGTGTCAAAACCGGCGGATCTCGGGTAGGGGGTCCCGAACTGTGCGTCTAGGCGGATGGTAACAGGAGGCGAGGGACACGATGTTTTTACCCAGGTTCGGGCCCTCTCGATGGAGGTAAAACCCTACAACCTGCTTGATTAATATTGATGATATGGGTAGTACAAGAGTAGATCTACCACGAGATCAAGGAGGCTAAACCCTAGAAGCTAGCCTATGGTATGATTGTTGTAATGTATGTTGTATATCTCTTATCGACTAGCTTGGCCTCGGTTTATATAATGCACCAGAGGCCTAGGATAATAAGAGTCCTAGCTGAATACGCCGGTGGGGGAGGAGTCCTTGTCTTGATCGCCAAGTCTTGTTGATTCTTCCTTGTATGCGGCAACTGTCCGGACTGGCCCATGAGTATACGGCCATGGGGATCCTCGGCCCAATCCACCTGATCGGGAGACGACGTGGTGAGTACCCCCTAGTCCAGGACACCGTCAGCAGCCCCCTGAACTGGTCTTCAAGTTGGGGACGCTCCTCGATTCTTCCGAACTGTTCTTCATCTTCGGTCGTCGGTCTTGAAAACTGGTTCAACAGATCTTCTCATCTTCGATCTTGAGGATCGCCGAAATGCATTCGATGAGTTTATACGTCGGGTATCCGAGGAGCCCCTTTAAGTTTACGGCCTTTATCAATGCCTTGTTATTTTTATGCCACACCTCGGGTTTGAAGTTGTTCCCGGGCGGCAACGTCCTCTTGCGTCCGAGCTCCAACGCCGGACTGCATTTGAGGTATCTTTTGCAGCCGAGCACCAATGCCGGACTGCTTCCCAGCTCTAACGCTGGACTATGTATCCGAGCTCCAACGCCGGACTATGTATCCGAGCTCCAAAGCCGGACTGTATCCGAGCTCCAACGCCGGACTATATCCGAGCTCCAACGCCGGACTATGTGTCCGAGGTGTCGTAAATATACTTGGTTCAAAGAAGTTTGAAGGAGTTTAGCCAAGCTTAATGCCGGAAGTGCCCTCTATGGAGCCAGCCACTAGCGCCCGAGCTTTACGCCGGACTGCTTCTGAGGTGGTGCACCACCCCGAATGTGGACCAATTTTTGTCAATATTTTTGATTGGTGCCAGTAGCCCTCAATGTGGGTATCGGTCTAAAACCCGAGATGAACATGAAGGACGACATAAGACCGCTGATCCTCGTAGCCGCTGAGACTCAGGTTGATTTGCAAAATCGGTCTGAGGATCAAGTCCTAACTCGGCAGAATACTTCGGGACACAAAAAGCGGCGTGCTCAGTCCTTGAGACTCGGGTTGGGTGCGGCCGACCAACCTGAGGATCAAAATTTCCTCGGAAACTATATTGCACTTAAAACATTCTGCATAGAACAGGCAATGCAGTAGCCCCCGAGACACTGGTCGGGTGGCAATACCAGATCAAGGGATCGATGTGCACCTTTAATATTTGTATAAATAATAAGCCCGAAGCCCAGTAGCCCCCGAGCCTTAATGCGGGCACGGGAGGCCGAATTAAGGATCGATATCCATAGTAAAATCACAAATTATGTGTAATGACTCTATGTATCCAAGTACTTTACGTCATTAATGCTCGGATCCGCATTTGTACAAAACTTTGTTGACCGACCATCGGCTTCCACCTCCTCGGCCGATAGCCGAGGAGTGTTTATCTTACTTTATAAAGCTTTTATGAGGGCAAAGATTTACAACAAACAAGGCAATCTGGCCATACGGTTTTATAAACTAAGGTACGCAGAGAGATATGCTATATTGTTGTTTAACAGAAGAAATGTCTTCCAAAGAAAATAGTCCCGCTATCGGTTCCTTTCTTTGGGTTGTCATGCTAAGCATGATCATGAAACCTCAGCTCCAATGTAAGAGCAAAAGATCGAGGATTTAGTTTGGGAGGCCAGTTAATTGCCCCCGGTAGTGTTCGACGACAGTCGAGGTCAAGCTGGAAACACTTCGGCCAATGTTATGAATGGCCCATCATTTAATATAGTCATCGGATCGCTGACCAGTTTACACCTATCGTGACAGTCAGTTTTCGGCTTTCTCCACTAAGGTGCTTGACCATGCGAGCTGGAAGCACAATCGCAGTGGTTCTCCCTTTGCACACCTAGCCGAACAAAGCGGAACATAGGAAGCAAGCGCGGGAGCCGGGCAACCCAACTATTGACCAAAGACACAATTCGAAACTGATGCATATATAGCAATATCCGAGAATGTTTTTGCCGAATCTCAAAAGGTGTCTGTGCTGAAAACACACAAATAGTTTAAAAGTGCCATGGGCTCGAAAAGCCAAAAAAATTATTCAAAAGATTAATGTCCGAACTAGATCAAGTGTTCGGTGCCAATCCGAAAATTGGACTTAAAAAAAAGGGGTGCTTCTGCCGTGCTTTAACATGACACATCCTATCTCAAAACTTCAAGCGGGTCAGCCTACGGCTTAATAGGCCAGTTTAGCGAACTAAACTCCTAGCGGCTTTGAGAGAGAAACTAGGCTCCCCGGCTAGTGACCGCACACTTGTGTCGAAAAAAGGAGTGATAAATAATAATAAAAACTTTGCAACGACTAAAAAAAACACTTATCATAAAACGGCCCATATGAATTTAAGAGCCCCCAAGTGACTTGGGTAAAAGTTGATAATGTAAGGTGACATGTAGAATGCCTTCTAGCCGGATTGTAGATCGTTTGTCATAGCGGACCTTTTCGCTTCAACCTCTGGACCCAATAGTCCGGAGTGTGTCCGAATACCCTCGCGGTTATAAAAACCGGGGCATGCGTGGAGACCAGGCGTAGGGGTCATTAGTGCTTTATCAGACAAGTGCCCAACTAGTTATGTTATATTACATGGTTAGTAAGAAACATCTTCCAGGAAGAATAGTTCCGTAGGGGTTCCTTTCCCTGGGAGGCATGCCCTAAAGTGCATGTCCGTACTGCGAAAAGAGCAGAAAAACATCTGGGGGCCGGTAAATAAATAGGTAAGAAATCATTTTTTAGTTCACCGACCGAGTATTCCCTTAAGAACGCTAGCTTTCGGCTTCACCCAGTCTGAGGTACACATCCGGCTGACCCGGCAAGAATAATCGCAGAGGTGCTCCTTTACCACCTAGCCGAACAATCGGGAACGAGGGGTAAGCACAGAGCCAGGCAACCCAGCTTGGCCAAAACTTAAGTCATATCGATGCATATAATGGTGAATAAAAGGTACATGCGGAAGCGTGACACATGTGTTGGGCATAAATCCCGAATTAATAAACTTCTATTAAAGAAGCCCCCAGGTATAACGAGCGTGGGTAGCGCGTGCAAACAAAGTTTGGACAATGAAAATTTTTACAAGCAACTTTTTTCCAAAAAAGTATAATGCTTGGTCGAACCGAACACAAGTTAGAAATTTAAAACTTTGAGCACGAAGGCAACTCAACTGGTTAATGTGTTCGATATTGGCGACGCGGTCCGAGCTTGATGCAGGACAAGGTTCCATCTCCCAAGCCGGTCCCGAGGTGGCGGAGCAAAGAGCTCGGCACGCTGAAGTGGTGACATAGCACGGTTGGTGCAGACCGGCGGAGTGACGCCGACATCCCCGGATCATTTTCCTGTGCACAAAAAATAGTGCAAACGGGAGATAATAGTAATAATGATAATTAAAAAAATCATTGCATAATGAATAATTTATGCAAAGTGAGTAATAAAAGAAATATGGCCTGGCGCCGAGGTCGATGTCGATGCAGGGTGTCGGCGTGATGCGGTAAAGGCGTGGCAAAGCCTGAATTCACAGGTCGGTTCGTGCTCCCGATGCGGCGTTCGCCGGACTATGTACGGAGACTGACCGAACCATCATGCGACCGTTGTTAATGCGGCCACCATTTGATAGACCTGTGAACATATGATGGACAAACCAGAGTAACAATTCCTTGGGAAAAATGAATCCAAACAAGCAAAAAATATTAGGATTAATAGCACCTGGTTTATTTGTTGTAGCAATCCGAAGGAGGATGATGCTGGCAAAGGTTGGCTTGCCGAGGCAAAGCCCTCGGTCCAGCTAATCGTGACGAAGCTGGTCAGCTAGTGACGCCGAAGTGTCCGGAGTAGGTTGATGAAGAGATGATGAATCCTCCGGTCCAGCAGAGATGTCGAAGTAGGTTGGCGTGATGGACACCAGCTTGAAGAAGCAATAGTGCGGCCCTGCCGATGCAGGTCGTGACGTGGTTGATGCCGGCTTGATGAAGCGATCGTGCGGCGATGCCGATATTCCCGCTCCGTCTAATCCGCGGGGCGGCGATGTTGGTGATGATTTATCCTTCGCGATGCCGGACTCTTGTTCGGCTTGCCAAGATGATGATCCGAAGAAGTTGAGCTTGGCTCAACAAAGTGATGACGGGTCTAGCGTAGGTCGGCAGCCGTGGAGCAATATTGCCGGACTGGTTTGACACCAGCATGATGTTGAAGATCATGTTCAAAAGATCTTAAAGTTAGTGGGATGTGTTCGGGAACAAAACACAATACCCCATACAAAACTTCCTTAAAAAGGATGTCCGAAATCCCGTTCATAAAAAAGACGAACTCGGGTCGGATTCATTTTCGCGCAGAAAATAGATCCAAAAAGTGATGCACTAATCGGAAGTTTGCCGGAGTTTGGACGGTCGGATCGAGCTAAAGTTTTGGAAGGTGGTAGATAAGGGAATTCCGCAGCAAATCAACGGTTGGATCCTCCAAAGGACATCCGAGGTAGAAGCTGGATACCACGCCCTAAACTCATCCGGATTCTCGTCCAGATTCAACAGGGCTCCGGTATATCGGAGATTGCCGGAGATTCCTCCATCGGAACTTGACAAAATTTTCGCAAGGTTGTTGTAAACTCAATTCCGCACAATTCCACCAAAGCGATCGTCAAAGCGATACTTGAGGAGGTGGTGGCAGCAGATACGAGTTCGCTGTCCAGAAAAGCAGCACGGTCGCTCGAGGGCAATGTTGACGTTGAGCCCCCGAGCTCCATGGATGATTCCTCCGTGATCTTGATAGAGATCAGAGTTGATGTTCGATGAAGGCCCTCGTCCGAACATGGTGATCCGAACACGGGGCGCAATTCTTGGTCGAACCAAGGTGACCAGTCGAGCTGGTGACGAAGGTGCCGAAGTCGCAGTTGATCTGCAGGCGAGCCATCGATCCTTTTGTCGATCACACAGCGGAACTCTCAATGAAAGCACCAATATGTCGGTGTCAAAACCGGCGGATCTCGGGTAGGGGGTCCCGAACTGTGCGTCTAGGCGGATGGTAACAGGAGGCGAGGGACACTATGTTTTTACCCAGGTTCGGGCCCTCTCGATGGAGGTAAAACCCTACGTCCTGCTTGATTAATATTGATGATATGGGTAGTACAAGAGTAGATCTACCACGAGATCAAGGAGGCTAAACCCTAGAAGCTAGCCTATGGTATGATTGTTGTAATGTATGTTGTATATCTCTTATCGACTAGCCTGTCCTCGGTTTATATAATGCACCAGAGGCCTAGGATAACAAGAGTCCTAGCCGAATACGCCGGTGGGGGAGGAGTCCTTGTCTTGATCGCCAAGTCTTGTTGATTCTTCCTTGTATGCGGCCACTGTCCGGACTGGCCCATGAGTATACGGCCATGGGGATCCTCGGCCCAATCCACCTGATCGGGAGATGACGTGGTGAGTACCCCCTAGTCCAGGACACTGTCACTTTCTTACTGTCTTTTGTTGATCACATCCCACGGTTTTTCACCATAACCAACGAGGAGGCTGGCGTTTTGGCATCGGCCGCGCCAGAAATTCTCGCCTGTACCTGGACACTAGGGGCTTAGGGCATTGTTCTGCCCGTTATTATAAAGACCGAACACCTTAGGGAGTGTTCGGCATCTCGAGTTAGGCCTTATATGCATCAGCTCCGAGTCATGTCTTTGGTCAAATGTTGGGTTTGCCCGGCTCCTGTGTTTTGCCGCCTTACGTTCAGTATCATCGGCTAACGCGGCACCAGGAGAACTCTGCGATTGTGCCCGGTTCGCCAAAGCGAGGACCTCGAGAGAAAGCCGAAAACTGACTGTCATGATATAGCGAGAGACTAGTCAACCACTCGATCGACTATCAGAATGTTTAGAATTCCGCTGCTTTGATGAAGGATCATTTCCCGGTCAGGCACATACGCGCCCCGAATGCGGAGAGCGCGGTGCCCCTAGGGGCTATGTCGTAGCCCCACCCTCGAACTCCTATGGCTAAGTGAAAGTGATAAAGCATTATAGTCCGGTTGCCTCGTTTGCTACGCCACCACCTCCTTCACAGGACCGAGACGTCGGATTAAGTGTGAAAACACGCTATTTTTGCAAACACCCCCGCACCTTGTGCGTGGGGGCTGAAGCCAACGACTGCCATCTTTCACATTATACACACGTATACATAAACGGCCGCACAGGAGATATTTCAATACTTGAACGCACAAGTACAAAAAGCGCTTACATTATAAACATCGTTTTACAAACCATAACGTTCATTTGAACATGACATTCTTCGAGCACTGCGACTCTATTTCACGAGCACCACGCAGAACTTCCCCAAAATAGTGCTTGGAGGGTAACCGGCTTTCGTCCGAACCCAGGGTCACAACAGCGGTGGCATCCATCTCCGTCCAATATGTCTTCACACGGGCGAGGGCCATCCGCGCACCCTCTATGCAGGCCGACCGCTTCATCGCCTTGATATGCGGCACCGCCCCAAGAAATTGCTGCAATAAGCCAAAATAACTCTTCAGCTTGGGCCTATCCGGCCAGACATGAGTCACGATATCCGTCATGACAAGTCTGGACAATCTATTCAGCTCAGCCCACTCGGCCAACCGATCGGTCAGCGGAAGGGAACGCTCCGGACTATGGAATTGAGACCAAAATAGCTCTTTCGTCTTGTGATCCTTCTGACTTCGGAAGTGCACAACGGCATCCGCCGCACTCGCCGCTAAGTCCATATAAGGATCCTCTAGACCCCACAGCTGGCCAAGCTGAGCATACTTTGGATCTGTAAACCTTCGGCGCAGCAGAAAGGGCTTGCCAGCCACAATGTCTCCGGCCTGGCGCAGCTCCTCCTTTATAGCCCGCATTGCGAACGGCATCCTTGGCTTCGCGGTGGCCTTCCCAGTCTTCTCGCCCGCTAGGCACTCCTTTTCAAGAACCTCATTGCGGTCGGTAGCATCTTTTAACTTCACGGCCATTTCGCCATCTCCTCCCTAGCTGCGGTGGGCAGCCCTTTCGGCTTCTAGCTCTTCGGCCGCCCTCGAGGCAGCCGCATCACTCCTTCTGGCTTGCTCCTTGGCTTGAGCAAGTTCTGCCCGAAGGCTCTCCACAGCAGCGGCACCATCTGCACTTAGCACACATATTGTAAGGAGTGGGCTTCGGCTCCCTTACTAGGTGACCACGGAGAAAAAACCTACCTTGCGACTCGTCAAGTCGTTTATTGACCAGAGCGATGCCCACATCCGCAGCGTCGAGCTGCCTCTTTAGTTCGGCAACTCCATCAGTCTGGCTAGCCACCGATCTATCCGCCACCTGCATAGGAAAGGCGAAAATCAATACCTGGGATTTTGATCCTCGGCACGTTGTCGTTCTCGACACCCTACCGAGTCTCAGGGGCTACTATCTATACAGGATGCACTTTATGTGTAAAACTGTCAAAGGGTATGCCATTTTTACGTACCTCAAACCCTGCCAGCAAACTCCTGACAGCATCACGCAATCCGCCTTCGGCGGATGAGATTCTTTCAATCACCGTACTCATCAGCGTACGGTGACCTTCTGAGATAGACGCCCTCTCAAGCAGATCCTTCACTTCCCGCCGCACACCCGCTTGGTACCGATCTATTCGCCCCGCCAGACTCGGGATACCCTCCGTGATGACACTTGAGCTCGTCCGCCCTATCCGATGGTGCGGCAGATGGAGGCGTCTCGCTCTCCATCATATCCGGACGGAGTTCCCCCGAAGACGAGCTCATCTGAGAAGGACGGAGATCCGAACTACAAGGTAAAAACCTAAGTTATCCTCAAAAGCACAAATAGGGATGTCCCTTATTACAAAACTCCCTTTTTTCTACTTACGGCTCGCTGGAGGGCTGATTCTTTAGGGGAGACTGTGCGGCCGGAGCCTCTCCGGACGCAGGACCCTCCGGTGAAGATCTCTTCCCCCGCTTCGGGGTTTTGGCCTCCGGATTTTCAGAGGCGGTCCTCTTCTCCCCCTGGAAGGAGGGATTCTCGATCCCCCCTTCCTTAAAAGCCTCCTTGGTTGAGGCGGTAGTTCCTCTGTTCTCCCCTTCGCCTTCCTCCGAAGGCGCAACCTCCAGCATCCTGACCAGCACGGGATCCGGCGCGGTCTCTTGGAGGGGGCCGGACACCGTATCAGTTTTGTGTGCGCTATCCACTCCTGTTTAGAGGGCAGTTGGTCAAAAAGCGAATCATTGAAAGGCAAACAAACGGTATGTCCGGACATGGAGCTACTTACTTGTGTATCCGGGCGATTGCAGCTTAGGCCGCGTCCTCGGTCAATTCTGGACACGCCTCTCGTGATCCGAAGAACAGTTTGTACATCTCCACGGGTGTCATACCCATGAAGTGTTGGAGAATTCGTGGTCCCTCCGGATTAAACTCCCACAGCCGGAGAGGACGACGTTTGCAGGGCAGGAGGCGCCTAATCAGCATGACCTGCATCACCACGACCAGATTGATCTCCGTCGCTTGGAGGTCTCAAATCCGGCCCTGCAATAGGGGCACGTCCTTTGACGGCCCCCAGTTGAGTCCTTGGCTGACCCACCACATCAGTCGCTGTGGAGGGCCCGGGCGGAAGATGGGCAGCGGCCTCTGCCTGCTGCCCCTAGGAGCGGTTATGTAGAACCACTCCTGCTGCCACAAGCCGAGCTCCTCCTGGAAAGAGCCCTCGGGCCATGGAGCGTCGGCCCTTCGGCTTACAGCCGCCCCGCCGCACTCTGCTTGACGCCCCTCGATCATCTTCGGCTCTACGTCGAAGGTCTTAAGCCACAAGCCGAAGTGAGGGGTAATGCGGAGGAAGGCTTCGCAGACGACAATGAATGAAGAAATATGGAGGATGGACTCCGGAGCCAAGTCGTGAAATTCCAGCCCATAATAAAACATGAGCCTCTCACAAAAGGATCCATCGGGAAGCCTAAACCCCGACGGAGGTGGGATACAAACACGACATGCTCGCCGGGCTCGGGGGTAGGAATGACTTGCCCTTTGGCGGGCAACCTATGCGAAATCTCGTAAGACAGGTACTTAGCCTCTCGCAGCTTTAGCACGTCTTCTTCCGTGACGGAGGAGGGCGTCCACCGGCCCTGTAGGTCGGAGCCGGACATTGTTGAAGGTCCGAAGCGCTCGAATCTGGGGCTCGGGGTGTTGGAACTCGGGGCAGGGAGGAGATTCGATTGCGGGTTGAAGAAAAGAAACGAGCCTTGGTCCCATTATAAAGGGGGGGAGAATATCAAGAGCCGTCCCCATGACCGTTCGGGACTCGCCTCCGATAGAGGGGGCGTGGCAACGGGCACGATTGGGTTACCCACGCCCGTATTGATGGGAGTCCCGGAATAAGGGGAATACGATCTCTGCTTCGACAAGACGTGCCAAGGAAACCACTTCGCTAAACGCGCTGAGGTGGTATAATAAAAAACGTAAAGGCTTGGTAGTGGGATGACGTCATGCCACGAAATACGTCAGCAGATTGAACTTGTGTACATATTATTCTCTCAACGGTGGAATGTGGAATTTATTTTGCAGAGCCAGACACTATCCTGGTGTTCACAATCTTCTATGAATTATTCGGAGCAGGAACCCGCCTTGCAATGCCGAACAATATGCGCGCCGGACTCATCGTCATTGAAGCCTGGTTCAGGGGCTACTGAGGTTGTCCTGGACTAGGGGGTGTCCAGATAGCCGGACTATCATCATCGGCCGGACTCCAAGACTATGAAGATACAAGATTGAAGACTTCGTCCCGTGTCCGGATGGGACTTTCCTTGGCGTGGAAGGCAAGCTTGGCGATACGGATATGTAGATCTCCTACCATTGTAACCGAATCTGTGTAACCCTAGCCCTCTCTGGTGTCTATATAAACCGGAGGGTTTTAGTCCGTAGGACAACAACCATGACAGCAATCGCAGACTAAGGCATAGCCTAGTGGTGGGAAGGGGTTGATGCCTTCCCACCTACCCAGGTTCAAGGCATGGTACTTGCAATTTGGGTTTGTTGCACCAATTATACTGTAGGGGGTTCCCTTACAGTCTTTCTATCAAAAAAAACCATGATAACAATCATACCATAGGCTAGCTTCTAGGGTTTAGCCTCCTTGATCTCGTGGTAGATCCACTCTTGTACTACCCATATCATCAATATCAATCAAGCAGAGTAGGGTTTTACCTCCATCGAGAGGGCCTGGACCTGGTTAAAAACATCGTGTCCCTTGTCTCCTGTTACCATCCACCTAGACGCACAGTTCGGGACCCCCTACGCGAGATCCACCGGTTTTGACACCGACAGGGACGAAGGGGACGGGAACGGCCGGGGCGGCGACGTCGACGGGGGCGGCGACGAGGGGCGGGGACGGCCGGGATCGGTGACGAGGGGCGGGGGCGGCAACGTGACGGGGACGGCATCGATCGGGCAGGGCGGCGCGACGGAGGGAGGAAACAGAGGGAAGAAACAGAGGGTAACTGAATTTTTTTTCAAGTGTTGTATATATAGGATGGACCTTTAGTAACGGTACTAAAGGTCTGTTTTGGCCAGGCCAAGCAGCGGAAACGCACCCCCTTTAGTACCGGGTTGTGGCTCCAACCGGTACTAAAGGGGGGGTCTTTAGTACCGGTTGGAGCCACGACCCGGTACTAAAGAGGGTGCGCTGGCTCTAGGCGGTGCGCAAGTTTAGTCCCACCTTGCTAGCCGAGGGGCTACCGCACTGGTTTATAAGCCCCAGTGCGGTAGCTCTCTCGAGCTCCTCTCCTAAGCAGGCCTACTGGGCCTACCTATCCTCTTCCGCCTAGTGGGCCTACTGGGCCTTTGCGGGCCTGCATCCTGGCCCAAAAAAGGTTGTGTTCCTAGTCGTATGCAGGCCGCTTTGGCCCAGTAGGCGGGCTTTTTTATTTTCTTAATTTTTTTCGCTTTATTTATTTTTGTTTTATTTATTTTTGAGTTATTTTTTGCTGTATTTAGTGTTTCTTTGTGAATATTTTTGCTTTAGGTACAAAAAATTACAAACTTTCTGTTAGTGTCGGTAGTTTTCAAATTTGAATAGTTTAAATTTTTAAATTATATGAAATTTGTGTGAATCACTAGTTTGTGAATAACTTAACATTGAAAAAAGTTTTTTTAGTGATTCTTTTTCCTTATGTTTAATATTAGTGTGTTTTAGCATTATATTCAATTTGGTAATGCTTAGGTTGTTTAAAAAATGAAATGCCTTTGTAACAGTTCAGTTTTCGTCGGAAACCCTGATACTTCGAAAGAGATTGTCCATTTTGTACATGCTATTTGTATGAAATTATGATACCATGCCAACTTTCAACCTTTTCTGAGTTCATTTGAAATGCTTTTCAATTTCAGGGTCATTTAGCTGGAAAAAATCAGTAAATGCATGAAAAGAATTTGTTTGCACATAAAATTTCTTCTCGTTTCAAATGCCAAAACGCAATAACTACCCTAACTATTACAGACATTCCCTCCTGGGTGTGAAACACGGAACTGTGTAGTGTGCTTCAGTGAGAGAATGTCCGTCCATACATATTATTTGATGCCTCCTAGCGTGCCCTTATGCCCTTATGCCGCGATTCAGGAACACCAATCGGCTTAAGGTCAGGAATGAAGTCAATACAAAACTCAATGACCTCCTCATTTTCATGGCCCTTCGAGATGCTTCCTTCTGGCCTAGCACGGTTATGAACATATTTCTTCAAGACTCCCATGAACCTTTCAAAGGGGAACATATTGTGTAGAAATACAGGACCCAAAACGTTAATCTCTTCGCAAAGATGAATTAGGACGTGCGTCATGATGTTGAAGAAGGATGGTGGGAACACCAACTCAAACCGACAAGACATTGCACCAAATCATTACAGAACCTTGGTATGATTTCTGGATCGATTACCTTCTGAAAGATTGCATTGAGGAATGCACATAGCTTCACAATGGCTAATCGAACGTTTTCTGGTAGAAGCCCCCTCAATGCAATCGGAAGGAGTTGCGTCATAATCACGTGGTAGTCATGAGACTTTAGGTTCTGGAACTTTTTCTCTGCCATATTTATTATTCCCTTTATATTTGACGAGAAGCCAGACGGTACCTTCATGCTGAGCAGGCATTCAAAGAAGATTTCCTTCTCTTCTTTGGTAAGAGCGTAGCTGGCCTGACACTGATGTATGCCGCCTTTTCCGTGCATACGTTGCTGGTCCTCCCGTGCCTCCGATGTATCTTTTGTCTTCCCATAGACGCCCAAAAAGCCAAGCAGGGTCACATAAAGATTCTTCGTCACGTGCATCACGTCGATTGCGGAGCGGACCTCTAGGTCTTTCTAATATGGCAGGTCCCAAAATATAGATTTCTTCTTCCACATGGGTGCGCGTCCGTCAGCATCCTTCGGAACAGGTTGTCCGCCAGGACCCTTTCCAAAGATTACCTTCAAATCCTTGACCATATCATGTACATCAGCACCAGTACGGTGGCGAGGCTTCGTCCGGTGATCCGCCTCACCTTTGAAATGCTTGCCTTTCTTTCTTACGGGATGCCTTGTCGGAAGACATCGACGATGTCCCAGGTACACATTCTTCCTACAACTATCCAAATATATAATGTCCGTATCATCCAAACAATGCGTGCATCCGCTGTATCCCTTGTTTGTCTGTCCTGAAAGGTTACTGAGAGCAGGCCAATCATTGATGGTCAGGAACAACAACGCCTTTAGTTCAAATTCTTCCTGTCCGTGCTCATCCCACGCACGTACACCTGTTCCATTCCACAACTGTAATAGTTCTTCAACTAATGGCCTTAGGTACACATCAATGTCGTTGCCGGGTTGCTTAGGGCCTTGGATGAGCACTGGCATCATAATGAACTTCCGCTTCATGCACAACCAAGGAGGAAGGTTATACAAACATAGAGTCACAGGCCACATGCTATGGTTGCTGCTTTGCTCCCCAAAAGGATTATTGCCATCTGCGCTTAGACCAAACCATACGCCCTTGGGTCACCCGCAAACTCCTCCCAAGACTTTCGCCGATTTTTCTCCATCGCGAACCGTCGTGGTACTCTCAACTTTCCGCCTTTCTTACGGTCTTCTGCGTGCCACCGCACGCTTTTGCATGCTCTTTGTTTTGGAACAAACGTTTCAACCATGGTATTATAGGAGCATACCACATCACCTTGGCAGGAATCTTCTTCCGGGCGCCGCCCTCGACATCACCAGTTCATCGCGATCGATCTTATAACGCAATGCACCGTGATACCGGCAAGCGCTCAAATCCTTGTACTCACCGCGTAGAGGATGCAGTCATTAGGGCATGCATGTATCTTTTGCACCTCTAACCCTAGAGGGCAGACAGCCTTCTTTGCTTCATACGTACTCTCGGGCAATTCGTTGTCCTTTGGAAGCATATTCTTTATCATTACCAGCAACTTTCCAAATCCCTTGTCAGATACACCATTCTCTGCCTTCCATTGCAGCAATTCAAGTGTGGTGCCCAACTTTTTTTTGTCAGCTTCGCAATTTGGGTACAACAATTTCTTGTGATCCTCTAACATGCGCTGCAACTTCGTCCTCTCCAGATCACTTGCGCAGTTTCTCTTTGCATCGGCAATGGCCCGACCTAGATCATCAGCGGGCTCATCTGATGCCTCTTCTTCAGCTTCTTCCCGCATTGCCGGCTCAGCTTCTTCCCCCATTGTTGTATCATCGTATTCAGGGAACCCATGGCAAGGATAGCCGTCGTCGTCCTCTTCTTCTTCATTGTCTTCCATCATAACCCCTATTTCTCCATGCTTGGTCCAAACATTATAGTGGGGCATGAACCCGGACTTAAATAGGTGGACGTGAATGGTTTTTGACGTACAGTAACTGTGACCATTCTTACAGCCAGCACATGGACAAGGCATAAAACCATCCGCCCGTTTGTTTGCCTCAGCGGCCCACAGAAAAGTATGCATGCCATTAATGAACTCGGGAGAGCACCGGTCATCATACATCCATTGTCGGCTCATCTTCATTACACAACACCGAATAGACCAAATTAATACAAGTTCATACATAAAGTTCATACATAAAGTTCATATACAGCACTTAATTAAATGCAACATACAAATAAGTCTCTAGCTAAAGAATTTAAATGCAACAACAAATGCGATGAAGATCGCAACTAAGGTAACAATTGATCCAACAGCATAATGATACCAAGCCACACTATCAATGTCATATTTTCTAATCTTTCTAATCTTCAATCTTATTTTCTCCATCTTGATCTTGTGAACATCGACGACATCGGCAACATGCAACTCCAATTCCATCTTCTCCCCCTCAATTCTTTTCAATTTTTCTTTCAAATACTCGTTTTATTTTTCAACTAAATTTAACCTCTCGACAATAGGGTCGGTTGGAATTTCCGGTTCACATACCTCCTAGATAAAAATATCTATGTCAACTTGATGGGCATAATTTGTCATAAACACGAAATGCAACAACTAGTTTTAAAAGAGAATATACCACATCCGAATCATAACAAGGACGAGGGCCGACGGGGACGGATATCAAAACCATGGCACTATGTATAACAAACAACGTACGGGTAAGATAATTATACGAGTAACTATATATCCAAATCACAATAACATCAATTTGGTAATCTAAAAAATTCATGAACAAGAGCCTCACCACAAGGTGGTGCCGGCGACGGGACGGTGCGGGCGATCGACGGTGGTTACGACGGAGATTTAGAAGGCACTAAGTAAGCCACACCTACATATGCAAACTAAGTGTTATTTTTGACCTCAAATTACATATAAATTAAATACTAGCAAATATAATTCCTCCCAAATTAATCACTATACAAAGCATTGCAAGAGCTAATCTAGCAATGAGAGTTGAAAGGACAAAGTTGCTAACCTTTGTGATCATTTGAATGGATGGGGGCCTTCATATCTTGACAAATTTTGGGCAAATTTATGAGGAGCTCGAGGAAGAGAGGGGAAGAACAGAGGAAGTGAGGGGAAAGGGGAAGAACAGAGTGGCTCGGGTGGACGAAGGGTTTATGTACGTCGACCTTTAGTACCGGTTTGTGCCACGAACCGGTACTAAAGGCGCTGGACTGACAACACCCTGCCACCACCCTCTTTAATACCGGTTCGTGGCACGAACCGGTACTAAAGGTTCGCCACGAACTGATACTAATGAGAACGGCCGGCTAGCCGTTGGAACCGGCAATAATGGACACATTAGTGCCGGCTCAAAATCAAACCGGCACTAATGTTTCTCATATTAGGTCATTTTTCTACTAGTGTCGACCTCTGGCTTGCAACTCATGTTCTTCGGAAGTGTCTCCTCTTCGGACGTTGTAATGATTGCTTTTGTTTTGGCACACAAAAATTATTCAGGCAAACACCTGATCACGGTGAAATGGGTATTGATATGTAAACCTTGTAAAGTGATGTTTCTTTTAATGAAATTTATAATTATGCAATGAATTTTTTGAATTTTTATGTGACTAGTTTCATGGTATTGTTTATTGATTTCTTTGTTTGTCACGTGTGACGGATTTCTTCCCCTCCTTTTATTGCTACTTGGGCACCAGAAAGTGGGGGGACATCCCTGCTTGGGGCTTTTGTGCCCTGGGTTTGTCTCTCCTGGCGACCAAACAAGACATTAATGTCAGGATTTACCAAGATTAGTAAACAAATGGTGCGAAGTCCACGGGATGAGAGCTAAGGGTTCGATCACAACGCCATCAACTTTACCAGTTCAAAATGCTTTCTTGGTGGAACCGATCGATCAGTAGGTCTGGTTTGCTATTGATCGCTTAGAGCATCTCTAGCAGACCCCGTTAATGCCGACCCGCATAACGCATTTACTGTTCGAGGAACATCTGTTTTGCGGGGCGAAATCGTGTGCTGCAGAATAGAGGCCGTATATCAAACTATAAGATTTAAAAACAAAATCGCCGGAGAAATTGCAACGACATTGATCATTCATAGTTCATCAACATACTACATTGGTCATAGTTCATCATATACTACATTGATCTATTACTAGAGGGGGGATCTGCGGGCTCGCGGCGGCTACCAAAATGGACAAGCTCGCGGCGGCGAGGCCAACAAGGTGGAGGAGCTCAGTCCTCCTCGTCGGAGCTGACGAGGTCGATGTACATCTTCTTCTGCTCCTCGCGGACGCGCTGCCACTCATCGTCCTTCTCCTTCCCGACGAGGTTGGCCGCGGCCCCCTGCTTGAAAATGAGCTCTTGGATCTCCTCGTCCTGGCGGAGCTGACGTGGTCGATGTACATCTTCTTGTGCTTCCTCGCGCCGTTCGGGCGGACACACCGCTCTCGCTCGGGGTCGTCGCCCTCGCCGGGGCTCCACATACCGCCCCACATGGCGGCTGTAGGCGGAATGGGGCTCACCGGCGGCGAGAAATGCGAGGGAGGGAGTGTGGAATCGCGGGGAAACGCGGCGGCAGGGGCCGGGTGGGATAGGGTTTCGACCCGTATCTGCCCCGCAAACCCGTAGTTATACGGCTTCGGGGGTAAGGTTTGCCGGCCGCGGTAAAAAAATTACGGGTCGGACAAGTATACGGGCTCTATTCTGGCAAGAAAATTGGGCTAAGCCCGTATACTCGCCAGAATTATGCGGGTTCGCGCGTTATACGGGGTCTGCGAGAGATGCTCTTAGGCAGTACATATGCCATTGGATTTGTTTGGTAGACTTTCGTTGTCTGTGTACTATCCGGACTCTCTCGTAACAGGGTACATAATCATAAACTTTTGTATTGTTATATTTGATATATTTTCTTGCATAATTAATTCCATGGCCTAAAAGTAACCTCCAATTAGTAATAAATGTATTAAGAAAGATTTAAATGCTTGATTGCAAAAGGAGATGACGATGAAAGATTCAAATGTTTATTTAAATAACATTACAACTTACTCTTTCCGTTCAGGAATAGGTGTCATGGCTTTAGTACATATATAACTTCCAAATATAATGATAAGAGCAAGAAAAATTAAAATGTATTTTTATTTGTTATATATAAATACCGGATTTGTTTGGACTATATGTGTGTGGTGGAGCTCGTGAGCAAAGATGCGTAGTTTTTGCTCACTGGATGTATTCTTCATCGTATGCATGGGTGCGTGTGGATGCTTGCGTGCATGTAGTGTACTATAAACGTGCGTGCATGTGCATGTGCATCGCGGCCAACTCCCGTAAGAAGCCATCGGCGTGCTCCGGCTTCACACAGAAGGACATGACGTTGACGCCGTCCTTTGCCATGCATGGCGGGCATAGAACGCAGGGGTTTGTCGCCGTCCGCACGACCTTGCCCAGCGGCGGCATCACCCGCGCCGGATGCCCACGCCCGAAGTCCACCTCGTCGAACCCAAGGTTCCTCAAGCTCGTCACAACCAGCGTGTTGTACCTCGGCTGCAGCATATCCCCACCGCCGCCGTTCGTGAGCAGGCCCGGCGTCTTTTCCTTGGCGAGCCTGATGAGCTTCACCAGCTCCTTGACGTCGCCGCATGCCACCGTGCCGCTCATGGCCATGACCGGCTGCCGCATGATGCAGTTGCCGTAGTAGCCGCGCTTGGCGCCCACAAGCCCGCGCATGTTGCTCGCGAAGACGAGAGGCACAGGCGTATCGGGTTCGAAGATGACAGCACGGGTGCGGCACTGCCAGAGCACCGCCGCGACGGCGTCGAACACCGTGCCGCCGCACTCGGCCCTGATGTGGGCAATCAGGCTCCATGAGACGGTGACGTCCAGGCTTGTCATTTCCTCCGTTCCGACACGGATCCGAGACCTCGCTGCGGCGACCATCTTGGGCGGGAGGCAGGGCAGCACTTGGGACCTGACAGGCACGACGGACGGCGCTGGCATCCCACGGGCAAGCTCGCCGACGGCCTGCAGGAACTGCGCCATCCCCGCGGCGTCGGCCATGACGTGGTTCCACGTCACGCCCACGACGAACCCGCCGCAGGCGAACTCGGTCACCTGCATCAGCAGCATGGCGTCGTCTGGGCGGCAGTACTCGGCAGGGTAGCGGGGGGCGAGGTGTCCGGCGAGCAGCGGCGACGTCGTGAATTGGTCCAGCGCACAGCTCGCCAGCGCGCCCACGAACGACACGCCCTCCCCGGAGCACGAGATGTGGTTCGGCGCCCCGTCGGGTCCGGCGACGAGGCGGCCAGCCATAGGGTAGTAGAGCACCAGTGCCTGCGACAGGGCCTTCTTGATTGTCTCAACAGGGTCGTCGATTGGCTGATCGAAGATGAGGAGCAGCGAGACAGGAATTGGAGCGAAACACTTATCAAAAGAGGAGAGGTTGATGATCCCACGGCGTGCTGTCCCCAGCTCCTCCGGGCCCGTGACCGCCACCGGCGATGATTTGGTGACTACGATGGTCATTATGCTCTGTTTTCTCGCACTTACTTCGTATAAGAGGCTCTTAGTTCCCGTCTGCCCTCACACCTATGTGCGTATATATAGGGAAAAATATAGGTGTACTGTTGATGTGTTCAAATTGTTTAAGGATTAGTGCGTATAATCACAAATCCGCACGCACTATATTTGTTATTTTTGGAACAAACAAATATTATAATTTATAGATGAACTATGAATTATATTTCACTACTAGGAAAAAGGCCTAGTAGTAGCGCGGATTTAAAGCCTACTAGTAGCGCGTGTGGCCGCGCTACTAGTAAGGCGCTACAGCTATTCCTTAGCAGTAGCGCGTGCGACACACGCTACTGCTAAGACTAATAGCCGCGGTGTGTGTTGTTTCCCGCGCTACTTCTAATCTAACTAGTAGTAGCGTGTTACCGGTCCAGCCCTACTAGTATACTGTCTTTTTTTTGTATTTATACGCCGTTATATAAATTTTGATACAGTATCAATTATGAGGTTGTTATAATTAACAGTGTGTAAAATGAAGGTGGATTAGGATCAAGTGGAGGCAGCATGTGGTGCATCTCGAAACTATACTATTAATCCAAACTTGATCTAGTTTGGATTAGTAGTACTTCCGATGTGCACCACATGTTGCCTCCACTTCAATCTAATCCGCCAACACAAGCTATTTAATCATCATCATAGTCGTTACCACCAACATTAGCTATTTAATCATCATAGTAATAGTGTAGCACATTATCGTCTTCAAACTCATTCTAACTAGCTAATCACCACCAACGCTAGCTACGATAGTTATCGTCTTCAAACTCATTCTAACTATCTAATCACCACCAACACTAGCTAATGATAATCATCATAGTCATTACCACCAACACTAGCTATTTAATCATCATAGTCATAGTGTAGCACATAATCATCTTCAAACTCATTCTAGCTAGCTAATCACTCCTGCTGCTCTCTCTCAGGTAAAATAGCATAAAACATGTGTAGCACTCCTGCTTCATCATATTGGAGCATGCAGATGAACCTGTCGCCTAATTGTGGGTTGCGCTTCTGATTGCTGCCCCCTAGTACTTCTCTGCGATCCTTCACAATTTTGCTCCAGTCTTTGACTATTAAGCATTCCTCGGTGTTAGAAATCTTGAATGCACTAAAGTGCAACGTACGATGTCTTGGCCGTAAACTAACCATTCTCATGCGACCTTTAGTCTCGATCCAATGAGGCACAACATTCACCGGGAGTCCATGTTGAAGAACATCGTAGTAACATACTTAGCAATGAAGTTTAGCTTAATAAATAATGTATGCAAAAGATGCACTGAGGACAAATAGTAAAAATCTTATCATCTTTCCTAAATAGATGTGACCATAGTTCAATACGAACATTATTGGTCGCACCTTTTGAGTACTAAGATTTTTAAGTCCAGGAAAATAATTTGTCTTGACAGCATCAAGATCCTGAAGCCATGAAACATAATGACCTATCTCCTCGCAGTTTAGTTCAGCCTCGAGATAGTGGACGGTCATGTTTACCAAGCGCCGGACATGTTTGCTTGAATGAAAATAAGCTGTCAATAGAAATTAGTTGTCAACTATTTTTTTTAAAAAAATATCCAAGACATAAATATGGTTGAGAAACTCACATAGTGGTAGAACTGGAGGCGTCTGCACATCGACCCAGATGTCTCTATTACCTTCAATATCATCTTCCAAACGAATATCAAAGGTGATAACCATATCAGGCTCAAATGCATAAGCCTTGCATAGTGCTTGCCAAGTTTTGCGTTCAAAATAGGTGTAGGTGTCTGCATTGTATAATTTTGCGTCCATAAGCATTCGCACATGAGCTCACCGACTAAACACCCTAGTTCTACTCTATTCAACACACCGAGAAGTGGATAAAGAGGAGGTGGACTTTTAGCTCACCGACTCATGTGTATACAAAGTAGAGGTAGCTCGGATGACGACCACTCCAATGAGACACGACCGTACAAAGCCTGCATATTCCACCCAGTAAAATTTTAATTAGATCATCAAATCTCATATGGCATTCTTTGATGAAAAAGTGATTATGTCATAAATTTAACTAGTTCTACTAATTCAACTAGTTCAACTAAGCACTTACTAAAAATAAAGTAGTTCTATTAATTTTATTACTAAAAATAAACTACTTCTATAGTAAAATTATAATTAGATCATCAAATCTCATATACCTAAATTTTCTTACTAAAAATAAAACAGTCCTATTAATTCAACTAGTTCAACTAAGCACTTACTATAAATAAAAATAATTAATTTTCTTACTAAAAACAGTAAAAAAAAACTACATTATACAAGAACAATACAAAAAAAGTTTAGGGTTTAGGAGAGATGGAGGGAGGAGGGAGGAGGAGGAGGAGGAGGGAGTAGAGAGGAGGAGGAGGGAGGAGGGAGCGGCCGGAGGAGGAGGGAGGGGGAGGAGGAGGAGGGAGGAGGGGCGGCAGGAGGAGGAGGGAGGGGGAGGAGGGGCCGGCAGAGGAGGAAGGAGGAGCGAGGAGGGGGCGGCCGGAGGAGGAGGGAGGAGGGAGGAAGGGGTGGCCGGAGGTGGAGGGCGGGGCGGCCGGAGGAGGAGGGAGGAGGGAGGAGGGGGTGGCCGGTGGTGGAGGGAGGGGCGCGGTAGGGAGGAGGGATTACCTCAGTGGAGGAGGAGCAGGAGCGTCGGCGGCAGCAGGCGACGACGGTGGTCGGGGAATGGTGTGTTGGAAATAAGCCCTAGAGGCAATAATAAAAGGATTATTATTATATTTCCTTGTTCGTGATAATTGTCTTTTATTCATGCTATAATTGTATTATCCGGAAATCGTAATACACGTGTGAATACATAGACCACAATATGTCCCTAGTGAGCCTCTAGTTGACTAGCTCGTTGATCAATAGATAGTCATGGTTTCCTGACTATGGACATTGGATGTCATTGATAACGGGATCACATCATTAGAATAATGATGTGATGGACAAGACCCAATCCTAAGCATAGCACAAGATCATGTAGTTCGTTTTGCTAGAGATTTTCCAATGTCAAGTATCTCTTCCTTAGACCATGAGATCGTGTAACTCCCGGATACCGTAGGAGTTCTTTGGGTGTACCAAACGTCACAACGTAACTGGGTGACTATAAAGGTGCACTATAGGCATCTCCGAAAGTGTCTGTTGGGTTGACACGGATCGAGACTGGGATTTGTCACTCCGTATTACGGAGAGGTATCACTGGGCCCACTCGGTAGTGCATCATCATAATGAGCTCAAAGTGACCAAGTGTCTGGTCACGGGATCATGCATTACGGTACGAGTAAAGTGACTTGCCGGTAACGAGATTGAATGAGGTATTGGGATACCGACGATCGAATCTCGGGCAAGTAACATCCCGACTGACAAAGGGAATTGAATACGGGGTTGTTTGAATCCTCGACATCGTGGTTCATCCACATGAGATCATCGAGGAGCATGTGGGAGCCAACATGGGTATGCAGATCCCGCTGTTAGTTATTGCCCGAGAGCCGTCTCGGTCATGTCTACATGTCTCCCTAACCCGTAGGGTCTACACACTTAAGGTTCGGTGACGCTAGGGTTATTAGGAAGACTTGTATGTGATTACTGAAAGTTGTTCGGAGTTCAGGATGAGATCTCGGACGTCACGAGGAGTTCCGGAATGGTCCGGAGGTGAAGTTTTATATAAGGCAAGTTGTCGTGCGGACACCGGAAAGTTTCGGGGGCATATCGGTATTGTACCGGGGCCACCGGAGGGGTTCCGGGGGTCCACCGGGAGGGTCCACCTCTCTCGGAGGGCCACATGGGCCGCAAGGGGCAGGGAGCCAGCCCTTGGAGGGCTGGGCGCGCCCCCCACCTTGGCCCCATGCGCCTAGGGTTGGGGGGGAAACCCTAAAGGGGCCCCTGCTTGGGGGCAAGTCCCCCTCCTGCCGCCGCCGCCTCTAGATCCCATCTAGAGGGGCCGGCCCCCCTTGCCCCTTCCCCTATAAATAGAGGGGTGAGGGGAGGGCTGCAGAACACAACTCAAGGCGCAGCACCTCCCCTCCCCAACACCTCTCCTCCTCCGTACGTGCTTGGCGAAGCCCTGTCGGAGTACTGCTACACCAACAACACCACGCCGTCGTGCTACCGTTGGAGCTGTCTTCCTCAACCTCTCCTTCCTCCTTGCTGGATCAAGACGGAGGAGACGTCGTCCGTACCGTACGTGTGTTTAACGCGGAGGTGATGTCCTTTCAGCACTTGGTCATCGGTGATCTGAATCACGGCGAGTACGACTCCATCATCACCCTTCCCTTGAACGGTTCCGCGCGCGATTTACAAGTGGTATGTAGATGCAAACTCACTCCCTTGACTCGTTGCTTAGCTGAACTCATAGATGGATCTTGGTGAAACCGTAGGAAAATTTTTAATTTTCTGCAACGTTCCCCAACAGTGGCATCATGAGCTAGGTCTATGCCTAGTTCTCTATTGCACGAGTAGAACACAATTTTGTTGTGGGCGTAGATCTTGTCAACTTACTTGCCGCTACTAGTCTTATCTTGCTTCAGCGGTATTGTGGGATGAAGCAGCCCGGGCCAACCTTACACGTACGCTTACGTGAGACCGGTTCCACCGACTGACATGCACTAGTTGCATAAGGTGGCTGGCGGGTGTCTGTCTCTCCCACTTTAGTTGGAGCGGATTCAATGAAAAGGGTCCTTATGAAGGGTAAATAGAAGTTGACAAAATCACGTTGTGGTTATTAGTAGGTAAGAAAACGTTCTTGCTAGAACCCAATTGCAGCCACGTAAAAGATGCAACAACAATTAGAGGACGTCTAACTTGTTTTTGCAGCAATTGTCATGTGATGTGATATGGCCAGAAGTTGTGATGAATGATGAATGATATATTGTGATGTATGAGATCATGTTCTTGTAATAGGAATCACGACTTGCATGTCTATGAGTATGACAACCGGCAGGAGCCATAGGAGTTGTCTTTATTTTTGTATGACCTGCGTGTCATTGAAGAACGCCATGTAAAATTACTTTACTTTATTGCTAAACGCGTTAGCCACAGAAGTAGAAGTAGTCGTTGGCGTGACAAGTTCATGAAGACACGATGATGGAGATCATGGTGTCATGCCGGTGACGAAGATGATCATGGAGCCCCGAAGATGGAGATCGAAGGAGCTATATGATATTGGCCATATCATGTCACTACTATATATAATTGCATGCGATGTTTATTATGTTTATGCATCTTGTTTACTTAGAACGACGGTAGTAAATAAGATGATCCCTTATAATAATTTCAAGAAAGTGTTCCCCCTAATTGTGCACCATTGCTAAAGTTCGTCGTTTCGAAGCACCACGTGATGATCGGGTGTGATAGATCCTTCCGTTCACATACAACGGGTGTAAGACAGATTTACACATGCAGAACACTTAGGGTTAACTTGACGAGCCTAGCATGTACAGACATGGCCCCGGAACACAAGAGACCGAAAGGTCGAACACGAGTCGTATGGAAGATACGATCAACATGGAGATGTTAACCGACGGTGACTAGTCCGTCTCACGTGATGATCGGACACGGCCTAGTCGACTCGGATCGTGTAACACTTAGATGACTAGAGGGATGTCAGATCTGAGTGGGAGTTCATTAAATAATTTGATTAGATGAACTTAATTATCATGAACTTTGTCTAAAACTTTTGCAAAATATGTCTTGTAGATCAAATGGCCAACGCTCATGTCAACATGAACTTCAACGCGTTCCTAGAGAAAACCAAGCTGAAAGACGATGGCAGCAACTATTCGGACTGGGTCCGGAACTAGAGGATCATCCTCATAGCAGCCAAGAAACAATATGTCCTAGAAGCACCGCTAGGTGATGCACCCATCCCAAAGAACCAAGACATTATGAATGCTTGGCAGTCTCGTGGTGATGATTACTCCCTCGTTCAGTGCGGCATGCTTTACAGCTTAGAACCGGGGCTCCAAAAGCGTTTTGAGCAACACGGAGCATATGAGATGTTCGAGGAGCTGAAAATGGTTTTCCAAGCTCATGCCCGGGTCGAGAGATATGAAGTCTCCGACAAGCTCTATAGTTGTAAGATGGAGGAAAACAGTTCTGTCAGTGAGCACATACTCAAAATGTCTGGGTTCCACAACCGCCTGTCCCAGCTGGACATAAACCTCCCGGACGAGGCGGTCATTGACAGAATCCTTCAGTCGCTCCCACCAAGCTACAAGAGCTTTGTGATGAACTACAATATGCAGGGGATGGTGAAGACCATTCCCGAAGTATTCTCAATGCTGAAGTCAGCAGAGGTTGAAATCAAGAAAGAACATCAAGTGTTGATGGTCAATAAAACCACTAAGTTCAAAAAGGGCAAGGGTAAGAAGAACTTCAAGAAGGACGGCAAAGATGTTGCCGCGCCCGGTAAGCAAGTTGCCGGGAAGAAGTCAAAGAATGGACCCAAGCCTGAGACAGAGTGCTTTTATTGCAAAGGGAAGGGCCACTGGAAGCGGATTTGCCCCAAATACTTAGCGGACAAGAAGGCCGGCAACACTAAAGGTATATTTGATATACATGTAATTGATGTGTACCTTACCAGTACTCGTAGTAACTCCTGGGTATTTGATACCGGTGCCGTTGCTCATATTTGTAACTCACAGCAGGAGCTGCGGAATAAACGGAGACTGGCGAAGGACGAGGTCAAGATGCGCGTCGGGAATGGTTCCAAGGTCGATGTGATCGCTGTCGGCACGCTACCTCTGCATTTACCTACGGGATTAGTTTTAAACCTCAATAATTGTTATTTACTGCCAAGTTTGAGCATGAACATTGTATCAGGATCTCGTTTAATGCGAGATGGCTACTCATTTAAATCCGAGAATAATGGTTGTTCTATTTATATGAGAGATATGTTTTATGGTCATGCTCCGATGGTCAATGGTTTATTCTTAATGAATCTCGAACGTAATATTACACATATTCATAGTGTGAATACCAGAAGATGTAAAGTTGATAACGATAGTCCCACATACTTGTGGCACTGCCGCCTTGGTCACATTGGTGTCAAGCGCATGAAGAAGCTCCATTCTGATGGACTTTTAGAGTCTCTCGATTATGAATCGTTTGACACATGCGAACCATGCCTCATGGGGAAAATGACCAAGACTCCATTCTCCGGGACAATGGAGCGAGCAACCAACTTATTGGAAATCATACATACCGATGTGTGCGGTCCAATGAGCGTTGAGGCTCGCGGAGGATATCGTTATGTTCTCACTCTCACACACGACTTGAGTAGATATGGGTATGTCTACTTAATGAAACACAAGTCTGAGACCTTTGAAAAGTTCAAGGAATTTCAGAATGAGGTAGAGAATCAACATGACCGAAAGATAAAATTCTTGCGATCAGATCGTGGAGGCGAATATTTAAGTCACGAATTTGGTACACACTTAAGGAAATTTGGAATCGTTTCACAACTCATGCCGCCTGGAACACCTCAGCGTAACGGTGTGTCCAAACGTCGTAATCGCACTCTATTGGATATGGTGTGGTCTATGATGTCTCTTACCGATTTACCGCTATCATTTTGGGGATACGCTCTAGAGACAGCTACATTCACTTTAAATAGGGCTCCGTCTAAATCCGTTGAGACGACACCGTATGAAATATGGTTTGGGAAGAAACCTAAGCTGTCGTTTCTAAAAGTTTGGGGATGCGATGCTTATGTCAAGAAACTTCAACTTGAAAAGCTCGAACCCAAGTCGGAAAAATGCGTCTTCATAGGATACCTTAAGGAAACCATTGGGTATACCTTCTACATTAGATCCGAAGGCAAGATCTTTGTTGCCAAGAACGGATCCTTTCTTGAAAAAGAGTTTCTCTCGAAAGGAGTAACTGGGAGGAAAGTAGAACTCGATGAAGTACTACCTCTTGAACCGGAAAGTAGTACAGCTCAGGAAAATGTTCCTGTGGTGCCTACACCGACTGGAGAGGAAATTAATGATGATGATCAAGGTACTTCAGATCAAGTTGCTACTGAACTTTGTAGGTCCACTAGGACACGTTTCGCACCAGAGTGGTACGACAACCCTGTCCTGGAAATCATGTTGTTAGACAACGGTGAACCTTCGAACTATGAAGAAGCGATGGCGGGCCCAGATTCCAACAAATGGCTTGAAGCCATGCAATCCAAGATAGGATCCATGTATGAAAACAAAGTATGGACTTTGACAGACTTGCCCGATGATCGGCGAGCGATAGAAAACAAATGGATCTTTAAGAAGAAGACGGACGCGGATGGTAATGTTACCATCCATAAAGCTCGACTTATCACTAAGGGTTATTGACAAGTTCAAGGGATTGACTACGATGAGACTTTCTCTCCCGTAGCGAAGCTTAAGTCCGTCCAATTCATGTTAGCAATTGCCGCATACTATGATTATGAGATATGGCAGATGGACGTCAAAACGGCATTCCTTAACGGTTATCTTAAGGAAGAGCTGTATATGATGCAGCCGGAAGGTTTTGTCGACCCTAAGAATGCTAACAAAGTATGCAAGCTCCAGCGATCCATTTATGGGCTGGTACAAGCATCTCGGATTTGGAACATTCGCTTTGATGAGATGATCAAAGCGTTTGGGTTTATGTAGACTTATGGAGAAGCCTGCGTTTACAAGAAAGTGAGTGGGAGCTCTGTAGCATTTCTCATATTATATGTAGATGACATACTTTTGATGGGAAATGATATAGAACTCTTGGACAGCATTAAGGCCTACTTGAATAAAAGTTTTTCAATGAAGGACCTTGGAGAAGCTGCTTATATATTAGGCATCAAGATCTATAGAGATAGATCGAGACGCCTCATAGGTCTTTCACAAAGCACATACCTTGATAAGATTTTGAAGAAGCTCAAAATGGATCAGTCCAAGAAAGGGTTCTTGCCTGTACTGCAAGGTGTGAGATTGAGCTCGGCTCAATGCCCAACCACGGCAAAAGATAAAGAAGAGATGAGCGTCATCCCCTATGCCTCGGCCATAGGATCTATTATGTATGCCATGCTGTGTAGCAGACCTGATGTAAACCTTGCCGTAAGTTTGGTAGGAAGGTACCAAAGTAATCCCGGCAAGGAACACTGGACAGCGGTCAAGAACATCCTGAAGTACCTGAAAAGGACAAAGGACATGTTTCTCATTTATGGAGGTGACGAAGAGCTCGTCGTAAAGAGTTACGTCGACGCTAGCTTCGACACAGATCTGGATGACTCTAAGTCACAAACTGGATACGTGTATATGTTGAATGGTGGAGCAGTAAGCTGGTGCAGCTGCAAGCAGAGCATCGTGGCGGGATCTACATGTGAAGCGGAGTACATGGCAGCCTCGGAGGCAGCGCATGAAGCAATTTGGGTGAAGGAGTTCATCACCGACCTAGGAGTCATACCCAATGCATCAGGGCCGATCAAACTCTTCTGTGACAACACTGGGGCTATTGCACTTGCCAAGGAGCCCAGGTTTCACAAGAAGACCAGGCACATCAAGCGTCGCTTCAACTCCATCCGTGAAAATGTTCAAGATGGAGACATAGAAATTTGCAAAGTGCATACGGATCTGAATGTCCACTACAAGAAATATGTCAACTTGTGACCCTCACTATTGGTCGCTGAAAGGTCATAGTTTTTCATTTGCGACCTTTTTGTGACCAAAAACAGAAGGTCAAAAGTCGAGGGTCATTAACTGACTATAGCGACCTTCTCTGTGATATGTAAAAGGTTGTTGGTTCTTTGACCAAATTTTTGGTCACTAGCAACTTCCTCAGGCCACGTAGGCATCCAGCGTGGCAAGCTGATGTGGCACAAGATTCAGCCCGGTCCAATTAGGTGTTTTACATGGGCCGAGCCCAACAATTCTAGATTTTTTTCCAAGTCAATTCTTGTGGGCTACATGGGCCAAGCACAATATTTTAGCTCTTTATTTTTGGGCCTTGGCCTTCTTACAATCATTTATTTTCTATTTTCAATCATTATATTTTAGCGCTGGTCCCACTAGTCATAATGCCATACATCGGACCCATATGTCAGAAATTTTCAAAATGCTCATATTTTATTCACAAGTAGTTCCCACTGGTCAAGTTTCCATTTCACATCTTTTCAACATACATAATCACTATTTCAAACATACACTAGTCTTTTACAATATGTTACAATATTACAAAGATGCATCTTAAATTGTTCTCACTCATCAGATTGTTCATCAAGTAACTCTAAGTCTACTACAATCTGTAGACAGTCTATTACAACCCCAATATGCCTGCTGTTACAATATTACATTATTTACAGTCTATTACAGTCAAACATAGAGACAACTCTTTGCTGAGTAGTGATATACGGCTTCAAACTTCCAATTCCATAGACCTGGAGCTCCTGTAAAAGAGTGAACACATAAACTACCAGCATTAGATTATTAGATTATTCCTGGACTATCAAAAAATTATATATTGAAAGTGATCTCATAGAAATGTACATTTACGGGCCAAATATATGATAAAGCAACAGATTCAGTCAACTTTAAAGACCTAGATGTTTGTGATGCATCTTCATAGAACCACAAGAACACTCGATATAGTATAATATGATTCCAGAGACTAAAAGAGCATCAATCAGAGACCAAAAGAGCATCAATCAGTTGCAGGTATATAGCTAGCAAACTACTACTAGACATCATCGACACTTGAACCATAGCATGTCCATCAAGTAAATAGAAAATGGGACAAGTACTAATTCTGGATAACATGTCCAAGAAGGCCATCCAATGGTTTTAGCCACAACCTAATAAACTAGCGGCACTCTAATACTACTAATTAGCAGCAGAAAATCAAATAGCCAGATGAAGCACCAGCACTTGATCATCGACACAATAGTCGGCAAGGACTCAACCACGGCGCTAAAAGCATCAAAATCCTAACTAACCCATGAAACAGAGCATGGTTGTAGCATAGCAATGGGAGGAGCTTACAGTGGTGGTTTGTGTAGCCAATGTCGAACAGCCTCCGTTCGTCGATTGCGAGCACCATGCACCTTGGTTGGCCATGAAGCCCTTCACCTCTGCTGCACGGATGAAATCCAAAGCATCGCTGTTGCACATGGATAGGAGGAGTCAGAAATTTTGAGGTCAAATCAAAAAGGGAATAGCATATAGTTTGCAAGTGCATGAGGAAGGAAAGCAATGCAAAAACATCACTTCGAGGTGTAGAATCCTAACCACAAGAGCATCAATCAGCAGCAGACATATATATAGCTAGCAATAATACCATGTCCTCTCTTGTAAAGAAATAAAACAATGAACTCGGATAAGCATTAGCAGTGTAGTACAGAATGTATCACTATAGCAGTGCAGTCGAAGCACCATCAATAAATACTCAATCACAGTAGACAGTACTGGTGAGTATATACCGTAGGTCTCGTACACCGAATAATTACACACGACGAGGTGCAAGCAAACTGTTTTGAAAAAGACAAGTTACGAAGTAGGCACTGAGTAACAACAACTCCACTAAACTTAAGCTGCTGCTACCTTCATATACTAAATGGAACCAGAAGTATGTCGACTACTAGACAGCCATGGATGATGCCCAGGAAAAAAGAATGCACAAACACAAATGATAGAGCCACTAATTAACGACAAGTGAGTTATCTCAGAGGTGCTACTCAAGCACTTGGAACCAGTATAGCAAGATAGATTACAAAAAAAACAATTCAGCATAAACTGTTGCAAGCATGACGAGGTATTTAATCTTTTCACCTGCATTGCAATTTTCAGGATATGGAACCAGCCACTAAGCAAAGCTTAGGTGGAACATTCCTTAGGACCAGCTAATTCAATAATAAGCATATCATGGACTGGAACAATCTATACCACTGTGGATGTTGTTTTCCACTATATATCTCCAACAATAACACTAGTATCAAACTTAAAAAGAAATGCTTGACTAGCTAGCTAGTTTACGAAAAGACAAGGCATTAAGAGGTATCATCATTCTTTTAATAACTTGCATTGCAACATTCATGATCAGAAGCTATGCACAAATGCAAGAAAATCTACACGAACTGCCCGGCTCTCTTAAATATATTTTTCAAGTGGTTTCTTTACAGCTGGGTATATGTTGCAGTCGACAAAAGAAGATGTATTTGCGCTTGCTCGCCACTGAATGTCGAGGTGTCTGCTGACCTTCTCAATGTCAGCCACCATGTCCCAGGTGGTGTTCTCCTATAGACAAGCATGGGGAGTGCTCTTCCAGTGCCTCTCTGCAATCAAACACACGCAGATTAAGCACCACGGTCTCCTAGGAACACCGGTGAACAGACACACGAGGGGATCAAAACAAAACCAACCTGGTCGAACAACACGATCCTGTAGAACTCCGGATTGAAGAATCCACAGTTGCCGGGTGAAGTGCCAGCCCAGGACCCCCGTGGAGGAAGACGACATGCTGCAGACAGAACAAAATCGGTATTACTAAGGGAAGGATTGCAGGTGCACAACTGGTAAATGTCATAAAGCCTTCAGGTGTGCATCTTTCTTAATAAAAGTACTTACAAATGTAGTCCCATCTCCCACTCCGTGTTACTTACTACATGAAGTACCCATAGTCCAAGAGAACAATTCACCTGGTGCTAATCATGGTCTGATACTAGGATACGCACAAACTAGTGCCCACATGTGCGCTCTAAATTTAAAAATCAGGTTGTTTCTAATGCGTGCATACTGACTAACTGAAGAACTGCTCGAGTTTCAGTGGCCAAGAAGAATCGGATTTTGCATCACCAAGAGAGCACAAGGAAAGGGGATTGGCGGGGTTACCTGCCCTGATGCAGGTCCCGGTGGTGAAGCTGGCGCTGATGAAGGCCCGCGTAGAGCGACCCTTGGTGTCGTTGCCCGTCGGAGGTGCGGGGGTCGTGCCAGTGACCCACTGCGGCGGCTAGGGTTCGGACCCGCCGTGGTTGTGGATCCCGCCGCCGTGGCCCCTGCGAGGAGCCCGATCAGGATCCCACGGGCTTGGCCTTGGATCCGGCAGCGGCAGTAAAGACATGGCCTCCCCTATTGATCTGGGTGCACGGCCGCGGCCCCCCGATCTAGAGCGTAGGGAGATGAAGGAGAGACTAAGGGCGCCAGCGGTGGGGTGGAGGGCAGAGGATAAGCCTCGGGGAGATGAGCTCGCCGCCGGTGGGGTTGGGATTGGAGGAGAGGGAGGAGGTTGGCGGCGGCGGCGATTGGGTGGGACGAGGAGGAGCAAGCCTCGTGTCTTCATTTTGGGGCGGTTGGGCGACGCACGCACGCCGGATGAAGGCAAGGGAGGGGATGGCGGAGATGAGGTCGACGGTGGGTGGGGCGGCGGTGGTGGGTGGGGAGAGGAGAGGATACATCTCGGGAGGAAGGGAGGTCGCCATGGGGGCTGGGGATGGGTTTGCGGGAGTGGAGATCGGCGGCGGGGCCGGGTTTGCGGGAGAGGAGAGGATGGATCTGGGGGGGCGAGGGGAGGGGGGAGTGGGTGAGTGGGGGTGGCGGCGGGTGGGGATCTGGGGGATCGAGGGGAGGGTGGGTGGGTGGGTTAGGGTTTTGACTCTCGGAGAAGCTCCACCGTTGGATGGATGCGTGATGGATGGCTCAGATTGCGTCCAATTTGGTGATCCGCGTGAAAGCTGTTCCTCGCGTCTCATTGGCCGGCTATCTCGCACTTGAATCTCAATATTTTGGACCAAAAACTTAAAAAAAATTAAACATAACAACGGCATAGTTCGTCAAAATGATCTCGTTTTTTCATAAGTGTGCATCTTAGAATGGCAAATGATGCCATAGTTCGACGACTATTATTTTTTTTGTACAAAAATATGATTTTCCATTTTTTTGTGAAGAAGCTACCAAATATTTTTTCCAAAATAGCACAACTCCATTTTTCAAAAATATTAGACCACATTTTATGTAAAATTGACCAAATAGTTACATGTCAAAGGCTTTTGATCCACCTCTTATAAAAAAAAAATCATCCATTCAGTAGGAAGCAGGGAAAATTTGAACGAAAATTTGTTCAAATGATTTCATATTGTGCACAAGGGTGCATATTAGAATGGCAAACAATGTTGCCTAAGGAAGTTTTCATTTTCTTTGGACGAAAAACCATTTTTATTTTTCGAGTGCCCGAAATGAGGTTTTTTGTGAAGGAACTACCAAATAATTGTTGCAAAATTGGACCAAATCATTTTTCTAAAATACTAGGCCATATATAATGCACAATTGACAAAATGGTTGGGTGAAAAAAGTTTTGATCCACCTCTGATGAAAAAGACAAATTATCGTCGATTCAGCTTGGAAACGGGTCAAATTTGAACTGTAGCTGCCTCATAGTTTGCTCTTTATTTTTCCAAAACCAAAAATCATTTCTAGGTACATAAGTATCTATTTAATCATAGAAACACGAAAAAATTCCAAGATTCAACCACTAGCTAGGAGCAGTCAAGCCCGCCGCTTTGACCGCATTTTGAAACGGGCATAAAAAATTCAAAAAAAATCAAAAAATTGGAAAACCTTCGCATTGTGTCATTATATGTGACCAAGTTTCCAGGAAAAATAATAAACTTGTAATACGGTAATTATTGTTAAAAAGTATTCTCAAAAATGAGCTATCAAGTGTGAAGATTCATGGCTTTCAAGCCAAATGATCAATCTTATGGCCACATTCATGGCATAGTTTGTTCAAATGATCTCATATTGTGCACAAGGGTGCATATTGTAATAGAAAACAATGTTGCCTAAGGAAGTTTTCATTTTCGTTGGACGAAAAAACTATTTTCCATTTTCTGAGTGCCTGAAATGAGGTTTTTTTGTGAAGGAACTACCAAATAATTGTTGCAAAATTGGACCAAATCATTTTTCTAAAATACTAGGCCATATATAATGCACAATTGACAAAATGGTTTGGTGAAAAAAGTTTTGATCCACCTCTGATGAAAAAGACAAATTATCGTCGATTCAGTTGGAAACGGGTCAAATTTGAACTGTAGCTGCCTCATAGTTTGCTCTTTATTTTTTCCAAAAATCATTTCTAGGTACATAAGTATCTATTTAATCATAGAAACACGAAAAAAATTCCAAGATTCAACCACTAGCTAGGAACGGTCAAGCCCGCGTTTTGACCGCATTTTGAAACGGGCATAAAAATTCAAAAAATCAAAAATTGGAAAACCTTCGCATTGTGTCATTATATGTGACCAAGTTTCCAGGAAAAATAATAAACTTGTAATACGGTAATTATTGTTAAAAGTGTTCTCAAAATGAGCTATCAAGTGTGAAGATTCATGGCTTTCAAGCCAAATGATCAATCTTATGGCCACATTCATGGCATAGTTTGTTCAAATGATATCATATTGTGCACAAGGGTGCATATTGTAATAGCAAACAATGTTGCCTAAGGAAGTTTTCATTTTGTTGGACGAAAAACCATTTTCCATTTTCTCGAGTGCCCGAAATGAGGTTTTTTGTGAAGGAACTACCAAATAATTGTTGCAAAATTGGACCAAATCATTTTTCTAAAATACTAGGCCATATATAATGCACAATTGACAAAATGGTTTGGTGAAAAAGTTTTGATCCACCTCGATGAAAAAGACAAATTATCGCCGATTTAATGAAACGGGTCAAATTTGAACTGTAGCTGCCTCATAGTTTGCTCTTTATTTTTTCCAAAAATCATTTCTAGGTACATAAGTATCTATTTAATCATAGAAACACCAAAAAATTCCAAGATTCAACCACTAGCTAGGAACGGTCAAGCCCGCCGTTTTGACCGCATTTTGAAACGGGCATAAAAAATTCAAAAAAATCAAAAAATTGGAAAACCTTCGCATTGTGTCATTATATGTGACCAAGTTTCCAGGAAAAATAATAAACTTGTAATACGGTAATTATTTTAAAAAAGTGTTCTCAGAAATGAGCTATCAAGTGTGAAGATTCATGGCTTTCAAGCCAAATGATCAATCTTATGGCCACATTCATGGCATAGTTTGTTCAAATGATCTCATATTGTGCACAAGGGTGCATATTGTAATATCAAACAATGTTGCCTAAGGAAGTTTTCATTTTCGTTGGACGAAAAACCATTTTCCATTTTTCGAGTGCCCGAAGGAGGTTTTTGTGAAGGAACTACCAAATAATTGTTGAAAAATTGGACCAAATCATTTTTATAAAATACTAGGGCATATTTAATGCACAATTGACAAAATGGTCTGGTGTAAAATTTTTGATCCACCTCTCGTGAAAAAGACAAATTTCTGCGATTCAATTTGAAGCGGGTCAAATTTGAACTGCAGCTGCCTCATAGTTTGCTATTTATTTTTCAAAAATCATTTCTAGTTACATAAGGACCTATTTAATCATAAATACATGGTTTGGTGGCGATACGTCGAGGTTTGAGCGGTGGCGAGGGCCCCAACTCTAGAGCGCCAGAACTCGCATGCCCGCCGCATGGTCATCAAGGTGACCATGGCGTTACCATGTGTTCTGGGCGGCCTAGGCATGTCTAGTGGGTTGGGCACTCCCAGGTTGGTGCTAGGAAGAAAATTACAACATAAGATTCTCACGAGGAGACCAATCGATGCTCAAACATGAATTAGCAGCCAAGTGTTTGATTAGCGATGCACGGAAATGTACATGGCTAATGGGCGTGCGTTTTGGCTGAGGATAATCAATTACTAAGAAGACCGTTTTCACAAATTTTCAGCTCAAAGGAGGAGCCTAGGTGGTACTTGCTTTGCAAACCACCACACTTGACATAAATCTGAATGTTGAAGCTCGGCTCAAAATAATGAATGGATTGAGCTGGCATTTGGTGGAGGATGGTTATTTGGGCATAGGAAAGCACTGTAGAAAATGGATACTATTTGGACATGCCAAAGTGGTACTTCCTTCACAAACTGTTACTCTGAATGAATAGGAAAATGAATATTTTTGAATTATTTTTGAACTAGGCAAGGAAGGTTTTTACATATTTGACGAAGATATGACCCAAAGAATTTATGAGATTTTTTTGGGAATTTTGGGAATGACAGAAATATAGGTTGCTTCACAACCTAGGGCAAAACTGCCACATGGACATGACACATAGGCAAAACTGATGAGGTGGCGCCTAGTCATAGCAACCCACCACAATTTACAAAGCTATGACCATCTATATTGGTCGTTAACAACTAGAAATAAGGCAGCGGACTAGCGCTGTTTGCTTTATGACCTTTTCGTGTGAGAAATTACGACCTTCGACCAAAATGGTCGCAATGGTTTAGGGTTTGGAGCCCCCCGAACAGCTTTTGACCAATTGGTCTGAAATGGTCATAAATTTATGACCAATTCTTCGAGGGTCACTGACAGAAGGTCATAAGTTGACATATTTCTTGTAGTGGTCGCAGATCCGTTGCCTAAACCTCTTCCGCGAACAAAACATGATCAACACCAGAACTCTATGGGTGTTAGATTCATCACAATGTAACTAGATTATTGACTCTAGTGCAAGTGGGAGACTGTTGGAAATATGCCCTAGAGGCAATAATAAAAGGATTATTATTATATTTCCTTGTTCGTGATAATTGTCTTTTATTCATGCTATAATTGTATTATCCGGAAATCGTAATACACGTGTGAATACATAGACCACAATATGTCCCTAGTGAGCCTCTAGTTGACTAGCTCGTTGATCAACAAATAGTCATGGTTTCCTGACTATGGACATTGCATGTCATTGATAACGGGATCACATCATTAGGAGAATGATGTGATGGACAAGACCCAATCCTAAGCATAGCACAAGATCGTGTAGTTCGTTTTGCTAGAGCTTTTCCAATGTCAAGTATCTTTTCCTTAGACCATGAGATCGTGTAACTCCCGGATACCGTAGGAGTGCTTTGGGTGTACCAAGCGTCACAACGTAACTGGGTGACTATAAAGGTGCACTACAGGTATCTCCGAAAGTGTCTGTTGGGTTGTCACGGATCGAGACTGGGATTTGTCACTCCGTATTACGGAGAGGTATCACTGGGCCCAGTCGGTAATGCATCATCATAATGAGCTCAAAGTGACCAAGTGTTTGGTCACGGGATCATGCATTATGGTACGAGTAAAGTGACTTGCCGGTGACGAGATTGAACGAGGTATTGCGGTACCGACGATCGAATCTCGGGCAAGTAACATACCGATTGACAAAGAGAATTGCATACGGGGTTGTTTGAATCCTCGACATCGTGGTTCATCCGATGAGATCATTGAGGAGCATGTGGGAGCCAACATCGGTATCTAGATTCCGCTGTTGGTTATTGCCCGAGAGCCGTCTCGGTCATGTCTGCGTGTCTCCCGAACCCGTAGGGTCTACACACTTAAGGTTCGGTGACGCTAGGGTTATTAGGAAGACTTGTATGTGATTACCGAATGTTGTTCGGAGTCCCGGATGAGATCCCGGACGTCACGAGGAGTTCCGGAAGGGTCCGGAGGTAAAGATTTATATATGGGAAGTTGTCAAACGGACACCGGAAAGTTTCGGGGGCATATCGGTATTGTAGCGGGGCCACCGAAAGGGTTCCGGGGGTCCACCGGGAGGGGCCACCCCTCCCGGGGGGCCACATGGGCTGCGTGGGGCAGGATCCAGCCCCTGGTGGGCTGGGCGCCCCCCCCCCTTGGGCCCATGCGCCTAGGGTTGGGGGGGAACCCTAGAGGGGGCGCCCCCCTTGCTTGGGGGGCAAGCCCCCCCTCCATGGCCGCCGCCCCCCCCCCCCTCTAGATTGCCATCTAGAGGGGCCTGCCCCCTTGCCCCTTCCCCCTATAAATAGAGGGGTGAGGGGAGGGCTGCATATACAAGCCAAGGAGCAGCCCCTCCCCTCCCCAACACCTCTCCTCTTCCGTACGTGCTTGGCGAAGCCCTGTCGGATTACTGCCGCACCAACAACACCACGCCGTCGTGCTGCCGTTGGAGCTGTCTTCCTCAACCTCTCCTTCCTCCTTGCTGGATCAAGACGGAGGAGACGTCGTCCGTACCGTACGTGTGTTGAACGCGGAGGTGCTGTCCGTTCAGCACTTGGTCATCGGTGATCTGAATCACGGTGAGTACGACTCCATCATCACCATCCCCTTGAACGCTTCCGCACTCGAGCTACAAGTGGTATGTAGATGCAAACTCACTCCCTTGACTCGTTGCTTAGATGAACTCATAGATAGATTTTGGTGAAATCGTAGGAAAAAATTTAATTTTCTGCAACGTTCCCCAACAGTGGCATCATGAGCTAGGTCTATGCGTAGTTCTCTATTGCACGAGTAGAACACAATTTTGTTGTGGGTGTAGATCTTGTCAACTTGCTTGCCGCTACTAGTCTTATCTTGCTTCAGCGGTATTGTGGGATGAAGCGGCCCGGACCAACCTTACACGTACGCTTACGTGAGACCGGTTCCACCGACTAACATGCACTAGTTGCATAAGGTGGCTGGCGGGTGTCTGTCTCTCCCACTTTAGTTGGAGCGGATTCGATGAAAAGGGTCCTTATGAAGGGTAAATAGAAGTTGACAAAATCACGTTGTGGTTATTCGTAGGTAAGAAAACATTCTTGCTAGAACCCAATTGCAGCCACGTAAAAGATGCAACAACAATTAGAGGACGTCTAACTTGTTTTTGCAGCAATTGTCATGTGATGTGATATGGCCAGAAGTTGTGATGAATGATGAATGATATATTGTGATGTATGAGATCATGTTCTTGTAATAGGAATCACAACTTGCATGTCGATGAGTATGACAACCGGCAGGAGCCATAGGAGTTGTCTTTGTTTTTGTATGACCTGCGTGTCATCGAAGAACGCCATATAAATTACTTTACTTTATTGCTAAACACGTTAGCCATTGAAGTAGAAGTAGTCGTTGGCGTGACAACTTCATGAAGACACGATGATGGAGATCATGATGATGAAGATCATGGTGTCATGCCGGTGACAAGATGATCATGGAGCCCCGAAGATGAAGATCAAATGAGCTATATGATATTGGCCATATCATGTCACTACTCTATATAATTGCATGAGATGTTTATTATGTTTATGCATCTTGTTTACTTAGAACGACGGTACTAAATAAGAAGATCCCTTGCAACAATTTCAAGAAGTGTTCTCCCCTAACTGTGCACCGTTGCTATAGTTCATCGTTTCAAAGCACCACGTGATGATCGGGTGTGATAGATCCTTACGTTCACATACAACGGGTGTAAGACAGTTTTACACATGCAAAACACTTAGGGTTAACTTGATGAGCCTAGCATGTATAGACATGGCCTCGGAACACGGAGACCGAAAGGTCGAACACGAGACGTATGGAAGATACGATCAACATGAGAATGTTCACCAACGATGACTAGTCCGTCTCACGTGATGATCGGACACGGCCTAGTCGACTCGGATCGTGTAACACTCAGATGACTAAGGGGATGTCAAATCTGGGTGGGAGTTCATTAAATAATTTGATTAGATGAACTTAATTATCATGAACTTAGTCTAAAATCTTTGCAAATATGTCTTGTAGATCAAATGGCCAACGCTCATGTCAACATGAACTTCAATGTGTTCCTAGAGAAATCCAAGCTGAAAGATGATGGCAGCAACTATATGGACTGGGTCCGGAACCTTAGGATCATTCTCATAGCTGCCAAGAAAGCATATGTCCTTGAAGCACCGTTAGGTGACCCACCTGCTCTCCCAGCACAGCAAGACGATTTGAACGTTTGGTAGACACGTACTGATGATTACTCCCTCATTCAGTGCGGCATGCTTTACAGCTTAGAACCGGGGCTCCAAAAGCGTTTTGAGCAACACGGAGCATATGAGATGTTCGAGGAGCTGAAACTAGTTTTCCAAGCTCATGCCCGGGTCGAGAGATATGAAGTCTCCGACAAGTTCTATAGTTGTAAGATGGAGGAAAACAGTTCTGTCAGTGAGCATATACTCAAAATGTCTGGGTTGCACAGCCGCCTGTCCCAGCTGGACATAAACCTCCCGGATGAGGCGGTCATTGACAGAATCCTTCAGTCGCTCCCACCAAGCTACAAGAGCTTTGTGATGAACTATAATATGCAGGGGATGGTGAAGACCATTCCTGAAGTATTTTCAATGCTGAAATCGGCAGAGGTTGAAATCAAGAAAGAACATCAAGTATTGATGGTCAATAAGACCACTAAGTTCAAGAAGGGCAAGGGTAAGAAGAACTTCAAGAAGGACGGCAAAGATATTGCGCGCCCGTAAGCCGCCTCCGGGAAGAAGTCAAAGAATGGACCCAAGCACGAGACGAGTGCTTTTATTGCAAGGGAAGGGTCACTTTGGCGGAACTGCCCCAAATACTTAGTGGATAAGAAGGCCGCAACACTAAAGGTATATTTGATATACATGTAATTGATGTGTGCCTTACCAAGACTCGTAGTAACTCCCGGGTATTTGATACCGTGCCGTTCCTCATATTTGTAACTCACAGCAGGAGCTGCGGAATAAGCGGAGACTGGCGAAGGACGAGGTGACGATGCGCGTCGGGAATGGTTCCAGAGTCGATGTGATCGCCGTCGGTATGCTACCTCTACATTTACCTACGGGATTAGTTTTGAACCTTAATAATTGTTATTTGGTGCCAAGTTTGAGCATGAACATTGTATCTGGATCTCGTTTGATACGAGATGGCTACTCATTTAAATCCGAAAATAATGGTTGTTCTATTTATATGAGAGATATGTTTTATGGTCATGCTCCAATGGTCAATGGTTTATTCTTAATGAATCTCGAACGTAATGTTACACATATTCATAGCGTGAATACCAAAAGATGTAAAGTTGATAACGATAGTCCCACATACTTGTGGCACTGCCGCCTTGGTCACATTGGTGTCAAGCGCATGAAGAAGCTCCATTCTGATGGACTTTTAGAGTCTCTCGATTATGAATCGTTTGACACATGCGAACCATGCCTCATGTGGAAAATGACCAAGACTCCATTCTCCGGGACAATGGAGCGAGCAACCAACTTATTGGAAATCATACATACCGATGTGTGCGGTCCAATGAGCGTTGAGGCTCGCGGAGGATATCGTTATGTTCTCACTCTCACATTTACTTGAGTAGATATGGGTATGTCTACTTAATGAAACACAAGTCTGAGACCTTTGAAAAGTTCAAGGAATTTCAGAATGAGGTAGAGAATCAACATGACCGAAAGATAAAATTCTTGCGATCAGATCGTGGAGGCGAATATTTAAGTCACGAATTTGGTACACACTTAAGGAAATTTGGAATCGTTTCACAACTCATGCCGCCTGGAACACCTCAGCGTAACGGTGTGTCCAAACGTCGTAATCGCACTCTATTGGATATGGTGTGGACTATGATGTCTCTTACCGATTTACCGCTATCATTTTGGGGATACGCTCTAGAGACAGCTACATTCACTTTAAATAGGGCTCCGTCTAAATCCGTTGAGACGACACCGTATGAATTATGGTTTGGGAAGAAACCTAAGCTGTCGTTTCTAAAAGTTTGGGGATGCGATGCTTATGTCAAGAAACTTCAACCTGAAAAGCTCGAACCCAAGTCGGAAAAATGCGTCTTCATAGGATACCTTAAGGAAACCATTGGGTATACCTTCTACATTAGATCCGAAGGCAAGATCTTTGTTGCCAAGAACGGATCCTTTCTTGAAAAAGAGTTTCTCTCGAAAGGAGTAAGTGGGAGGAAAGTAGAACTCGATGAAGTACTACCTCTTGAACCGGAAAGTAGTACAGCTCAGGAAAATGTTCCTGTGGTGCCTACACCGACTGGAGAGGAAATTAATGATGATGATCAAGGTACTTCAGATCAAGTTGCTACTGAACTTCGTAGGTCCACTAGGACACGTTCCGCACCAGAGTGGTACGGCAACCCTGTCCTGGAAATCATGTTGTTAGACAACGGTGAACCTTCGAACTATGAAGAAGCGATGGCGGGCCCAGATTCCAACAAATGGCTTGAAGCCATGAAATCCGAGATAGGATCCATGTATGAAAACAAAGTATGGACTTTGACAGACTTGCCCGATGATTGGCGAGCGATAGAAAACAAATGGATCTTTAAGAAGAAGACGGACGCGGATGGTAATGTTACCATCCATAAAGCTCGACTTATCGCTAAGGGTTATCGACAAGTTCAAGGGATTGACTAAGATGAGACTTTCTCTCCCGTAGCGAAGCTTAAGTCCGTCCAATTCATGTTACCAATTGCCGCATACTATGATTATGAGATACGGCAGATGGACGTCAAAACGGCATTCCTTAACGGTTATCTTAAGGAAGAGCTGTATATGATGCAGCCGGAAGGTTTTGTCGACCCTAAGAATGCTAACAAAGTATGCAAGCTCCAGCGATCCATTTATGGGCTGGTCCAAGCATCTCGGAGTTGGAACATTCGCTTTAATGAGATGATCAAATCGTTTGGGTTTATGCAGACTTATGGAGAAGCCTGCGTTTACAAGAAAGTGAGTGGGAGCTCATAGCATTTCTCATATTATATGTAGATGACATACTTTTGATGGGAAATGATATAGAACTCTTGGACAGCATTAAGGCCTACTTGAATAAAAGTTTTTCAATGAAGGACCTTGGAGAAGCTGCTTATATATTAGGCATCAAGATCTATAGAGATAGATCGAGACGCCTCATAGGTCTTTCACAAAGCACATACCTTGATAAGATTTTGAAGAAGCTCAAAATGGATCAGTCCAAGAAAGGGTTCTTGCCTGTACTGCAAGGTGTGAGATTGAGCTCGGCTCAATGCCCAACCACGGCAAAAGATAAAGAAGAGATGAGCGTCATCCCCTATGCCTCGGCCATAGGATCTATTATGTATGCCATGCTGTGTAGCAGACCTGATGTAAACCTTGCCGTAAGTTTGGTAGGAAGGTACCAAAGTAATCCCGGCAAGGAACACTGGACAACGGTCAAGAACATCCTGAAGTACCTGAAAAGGACAAAGGACATGTTTCTCATTTATGGAGGTGACGAAGAGCTCGTCGTAAAGAGTTACGTCGACGCTAGCTTCGACACAGATCTGGATGACTCTAAGTCACAAACTGGATACGTGTATATGTTGAATGGTGGAGCAGTAAGCTGGAGCAGCTGCAAGCAGAGCGTCGTGGCGGGATCTACATGTGAAGCGGAGTACATGGCAGCCTCGGAGGCAGCGCATGAAGCAATTTGGGTGAAGGAGTTCATCACCGACCTAGGAGTCATACCCAATGCGTCGGGGCCGATCAAACTCTTCTGTGACAACACTGGGGCTATTGCACTTGCCAAGGAGCCAAGGTTTCACAAGAAGACCAGGCACATCAAGCGTCGCTTCAACTCCATCCGTGAAAATGTTCAAGATGGAGACATAGAAATTTGCAAAGTGCATACGGATCTGAATGTCGCAGATCCGTTGCCTAAACCTCTTCCGCGGGCAAAACATGATCAACACCAGAACTCTATGGGTGTTCGATTCATCACAATGTAACTAGATTATTGACTCTAGTGCAAGTGGGAGACTGTTGGAAATATGCCCTAGAGGCAATAATAAAAGCATTATTATTATATTTCCTTGTTCATGATAATTGTCTTTTATTCATGCTATAATTGTATTATCCAGAAATCGTAATACACGTGTGAATACATAGACTACTATATGTCCCTAGTGAGCCTCTAGTTGACTAGCTCGTTGATCAACAGATAGTCATGGTTTCCTGACTATGGACATTGGCTGTCATTGATAACGGGATCACATCATTAGGAGAATGATGTGATGGACAAGGCCCAATCCTAAGCATAACACAAGATCGCGTAGTTCGTTTTGCTAGAGCTTTTCCAATGTCAAGTATCTTTTCCTTAGACCATGAGATCGTGTAACTCCTGGATACCGTAGGAGTGCTTTGGGTGTACCAAACGTCACAACGTAACTGGGTGACTATAAAGGTGCACTACAGGTATCTCCGAAAGTGTCTGTTGGGTTGTCATGGATCGAGACTGGGATTTGTCACTCCGTATTACGGAGAGGTATCACTGGGCCCACTCGGTAATGCATGATCATAATGAGCTCAAAGTGACCAAGTGTTTGGTCACGGGATCATGCATTATGGTACGAGTAAAGTGACTTGCCGGTGACGAGATTGAACGAGGTATTGGGATACCGACGATCGAATCTCGGGCAAATAACATACCGATTGACAAAGGGAATTGCATACGGGGTTGTTTGAATCCTCGACATCGTGGTTCATCCGATGAGATCATCGAGGAGCATGTGGGAGCCAACATGGGTATCCAGATCCCGCTGTTGGTTATTGCCCGAGAGCCATCTCGGTCATGTCTGCGTGTCTCCCGAACCCGTAGGGTCTACACACTTAAGGTTCGGTGAAGCTAGGGTTATTAAGAAGACTTGTATGTGATTACCGAATGTTGTTCGGAGTCCCGGATGAGATCCCGGACGTCACGAGGAGTTCCGGAAGGGTCCGGAGGTAAAGATTTATATATGGAAAGTTGTCAAACGGACACCCGAAAGTTTCGGGGGCATATCGGTATTGTACCGGGGCCACCGGAAGGGTTCCGGGGGTCCACCGGGAGGGGCCACCCCTCCCGGGGGGGCACATGGGCTGCGTCGGGCAGGAGCCAACCCCTGGTGGGATGGGCGCCCCCCCCCCTTGGGCCCATGCGCCTAGGGTTGGGGGGGGGGAACCCTAGAGGGGGCGCCCCCCTTGCTTGGGGGGCAAGCCCCCCCTCCCTGGCCGCCGCCCCCCCCCCCCTCTAGATTCCCATCTAGAGGGGCCGGCCCCCTTGCCCCTTCCCCCTATAAATAGAGGGATGAGGGGAGGGCTGCATATACAAGCCAAGGCGCAGCCCCTCCCCTCCCCAACACCTCTCCTCTTCCGTACGTGCTTGGCGAAGCCCTGTCGGATTACTGCTGCACCAACAACACCACGGCGTCGTGCTGCCGTTGGAGCTGTCTTCCTAACCTCTCCTTCCTCCTTGCTGGATCAAGACGGAGGAGACGTCGTCCGTACCGTACGTGTGTTGAACGCGGAGGTGCTGTCCGTTCAGTACTTGGTCATCGGTGATCTGAATCACGGCGAGTACGACTCCATCATCACCATCCCCTTGAACGCTTCCGCACTCAATCTACAAGTGGTATGTAGATGCAAACTCACTCCCTTGACTCGTTGCTTAGATGAACTCATAGATGGATCTTGGTGAAACCGTAGGAAAAAATTTAATTTTCTGCAACGTTCCCCAACAACTTTCAGCGCCCCTTCATCAACTGGATAGGAATAGCGACAGATGTTGCTTAGTCGGTGGCTTTAGTCTTACTGTTGTATGACTTTTTAGGTCTTGTGTCAATAATTAATAAAATGGTCGTATGCATCGTCCAGATGCAGAGGCCGGGGGTCATCCTCCTTTTCTATATTTTTTCTTTTGGTAGCTAATAATTCCTTCTGAGTTTTATTGCATTGTTAATAATTCCTTCTCGATCATTAGATGTTAATTTCCGAGGCACCCTATTGACATTTCGAGTAGTTAGCCAACGAATATAAATTGATTTAATTCGTTTTATGGGATCGAGGTGGGACAATTTAATTGTGTGTCCTCTGTCTTTCATAGTTTCACTATTATTCTCAAAGCCCTAATCTACACATAAACATATGGTAGCTCAGTTGGCTAGCGCAACTTTGCCTTGAAACCGGAGGTCTTGAGGTCGATTCCAACAATCACATACTCCCTCCTTTCTAGAATATAAGGTGTACTAATTTCCGTGCAAGTCAACCACTTGAATGTTTGATAAAGATTATCCATACCTAATATTAGAAGGGGGAAGATTTCATAGTTCTCCATATGACACCTGGTTTAATTCGTGGGTCAATCATTTTATACGATGTCTGGTTTGATCGTTTGTCTGAGTCAATCGTTGGATTCAATCGCTGTTTTACATAGCACATTTGGGCTTTGGCTCTTTCATCACCCGACTGGGCCGCATCAACCCACCAAAGCCATACCAACACATGCACGCTGTCGGGACCGGCCCGATCTTCTCCGGAGCATTTCTTCCTCTGTTATTTTATCCTCGGTCTGCAAGCACGCACAGTTCCTCTATTCTTCCTCTCTAGCGCTCTACTCTTCGTCTCGAGCCATCCACTCTGGTAGGTGGATGCTCCTTCTTCTTAGCCACTGTCAAGTTTTCCTATCCATGAGATTATGCTTTTTGAATCGGTCAGCTTGCACTTCGGATCGACATGTGCTTGGCTCATCGAAGAAAAAATATCACACAACCTCTCGTGGTTCCTATATTATTTTCTGATATGTATGTGTTCCAAGTACGATTGATTGTATTAATTTCTAACAAGAATAATTTGTCAATGCTAGAGTTTAACTCTCAAATCTGTCATATGCATTTTTCTGAAGATGGGGAAGAGACAATAGTAGTTCGTATTTTTTTACTTGAATTACCACCTCTGCCTACCAGACTAACTGACCAGAAACATGCAATGGTAAGATTATAGATTTTATTCATGCTATTGAAGAGTATCATGGAATTCAACATGGACTTTCTGCTAGCGCTGGCAGCTTAGATTAGCAAACCACGAAAACTGAATTTCCACACTTGCATGTAGTTCGAGAGACTATTTGACATTCCATGATAGAAACACAACGAAATATTACCCCCTTCCCAGTAAACAAATGATTATGCCCTTGAAGTGTTACTTCACTAGGTTAGTGTTTCACGTAATCCATCACTTGGGGTTTCTGTCTATGCATCTGTCAGTATTTTACCATATTATGACAAGAGGTATATATGGGTTGCTATCGTCAAGCACGCATGCAAGCGGAGTGAACTACACTTCCATTTAAATTTGATGTATTTTTTCTTAAATTGTAATCATTTCCGACTCTCATTTGTACTACTTTAGGACGATCATATGCATGAATATGGATTCAGCTTACGCAACTATATATGGGCTGATCTGCATTTCCTTCTATCTAAATTATTTATATTGTTGCTAAAATTGTAACCCAAACGAACTTCCATTAGTAATTGCATGATGATCCTATGCATGTAGTGAGATATGGATTTACCTTATGGAACTATGAAAATCTGAATTGTGAAGTGGGTGTCGCTATCTGGCGCGAACATTGCAACGCTCGTTTACTGATAGGCCCCATTTGGAAAGTGTCTTAACTATGTGGATTAATTAGGGGGAATTAATTAGAGGCGAGCCCACCTGAAAATCAGGGGGGCGATTGCCTCCTTCCTGCCTTACCTAGCGTTTGCTTGTGTGTACGCTCAAAGTCTCACGTGGTGGGCCTTAACAGAAAGTCTGGTCTGCTGATTACTTACGCCGGATTAGATGGCTCGTTGCAGCGGCCGATCTCTAGGGAGTCGTTTCGTTGAGAAGTATATATGGACTGCTATCCACTTTATTGGGATGATTATGTAGATTTTAATATAATTGCTCTTGATATATATATATAGTATTTTCCTATTGCATGTGCAAATCGTACAAAAATAAAGATAGGCCATGTCGACATATTCGATGCAATTGCCTCCAAAATAATGATTACATCTATATATAACAGCAAAAGTTGTCAAAATGTTAGAAACATATAATTGAATTTTAAAAGTTAAATTCATAAAGTATAAAAAGCTCTTTCTTCTGGAAATTCCCCTAAATATGTTGGAAGTTCATGTTCACATTTCTCAAAGAGCCACGTTATTTCTAGGTACTAATTTACAAAAGTTGTACTACCCACTAAAATATAATGAGGATTAACCATTATGAAGGTGGTTGCAATTCAAATTACCTAGTGTGTGGAGTTTTATTTCCCTTATCACCCCTGAAATAGTGGATCTGGCATAAAACAAAGTTTAGCGTGGCTTCATTTCTCCTTTGGACTCCATGTCTGTTGTTGCCACTTTTGTTCTCTTATCATCATCCAGTGATGTACGTAGCCTCTTTCAAATTTAATTTTTTTGATGTATAAATATTCGTCGTGTCCATGGAATGGTCAGTTCAACTAATGTTCATGCACATCAATTCATGGCCAATCGAACTCTCAAGTATTCAGTAAATTGGATTAATATAAATAATTTAATGTGCGATTTGAAATGTGATTTTGTTTGGGAAGCTCGACAGCAACGCAAGTCAGTTCTTGTCACATGATCCTGTTAGTCAAATCCTTTCATTTGTTATATAGATTTAAGTAAATGAGGTGTTTCTTCATGTGCTCAAGGAGAAGAAGATGAGGTACGCTTGGAAGGGAGTAATAATGCGTGAGATGGAATGGAACTATATATGAACTTCAACATTGCTTGCAAGTAAAAAAATTAAATGGTCTGCATTAACAAGTTTAGAATGACTGCAAATTCTATGTTGTGACTGCTATGTCCTTTTTGTGCTAATAATGGAGAAATGAGAAGGCTTCTTGAGAAATCATGGCATTTCGAAAATCAATGACCTGAATCTAATTTTAGATGAAGCCAACCTGGCGAGCAGAGCTGCACAGCGACGATGCTCAAGCCTCGTTAGTCCTCAGTGGAAGTTGTAGCCCGTGAGGCCGAGACTTGTCCTAAACAGTTGTCACCACTCTTCATTGTGGCGTTATCATGGATAAAAGGATTCTAGGATCCACTAGCGCGGTAATTTTACCGTGGTACGTCACGCGCCACGTCGAGCATGCACACCGACATCTGCCAAGAATGGTATATATGGCGTTTATAAAAAAAGCCACCTATCGTTATTGGTACAATCATGTGATTGTTATGTCTTCCTACCTTCAACATTAAATTGTACTCCTACTTGCTGACTTGAATTGCTATCCTCTCATCCGCCTGAAAGGGAAGCAAAAAGATGAACGTTTCTTCCACACACTTACGTATGGACTGGTAATTAAGGACCGTGACGGTGACTACTACTGGAGACCGAGATGACAAAAGAATTCTAGTCTAGCATCCAATAGCGTCGCCATTTCTGGTTCCCGAGGTGCATCCATGTCGATGTCAGCCATGATTGGTATGTATTGTGTTTCTAAAAAAAGCAACGTGGTTAGGTATGATCATGTGATCGTTAAGTCTTTTTTGCCTTTATTACCCCCTCCTCTCCTTTTTAGTTTGCGTCTAGCTATTTTTTCTTTATTCCGTATTGCTCTGCATCCCTTTTTCTCTGGGCATTTTCCTATTCTACCCCGCACCTTCCGCCTCTTATGCAACCAATCCCATGCATGCATTAAGTGCTCTCCTTGCTACTGTTACGCTGGTGGGGGACAAACCAAGAGACGGTATAGGCAATCGAAGAGATCTAGAGAATCATGCATGCATATTTATTACGGCCCAGGTCTTCCGTATTGCTTTACTCTAGAGATGGGCAAATTACTATTGGTCAAAAGCGAACATGTTGTCCTCCTTGCTATGCGGGTATGTTGTTATGCGCTGAGTAAAAAGGACCAGAGGGAGTATTACACTGTTATTGACTAGAATTGTACGTACGGACCAGAAGTGCTGGCCTCTCATCCACATGAAAGGGTAGCAAGAGTTGAACATTTCATCCACACAGTTAATATACGGACACACAGGCGGAGCTTTGTGGAGAGCAACCTGGGCCATTGCCCCCCCCCCCCCCACCCCAACCCATGAGAAAGTTAGCAAATATCCCCTAGTATTCAGCCCATACGTCGAGTTAAAATCAGCCTAAAAGCATGTTTCTTGCCCCTCCATAAATTCATCCCAAGCTCCGCCACTGTACGGACAGATGATTAATGACCATAATTCGCCCCGCAAAAATAACAAAGTCCATCATGGCGACTAATACTGCGGAAAGATATCGCAACCACCAGTTCTTCTAGTCGATGCTCCTTTTAGAAGTTCAATTAAATTTGTTGGAAGTTCATGTTCACATTTCTAAAAGAGCAACGTTATTTCTACATACTAATTTACAAAAAACTGTACTCGGCCAGCAAGTTCAATCTGATGAGGGTTAACCAAAATAATGGTGGTGTTTGCAATGCAACTTAACTTGTGTATGGAGTTTCCTTTTCCCATATCACCCCTAAATATTTGATCTGGCGATAAAGAAAATATTCCTGCGGCCTATATTTTCCTTCGAACCCAACGTGTGTCCTTTGCCACTCTTGTTCTCTTATCATCATCCAATTGGCACATGTAGCTAACTACAAATTTAAATTTCATCCTGGTATAAGTCTTATCCATCGTCAGCTAAATTCAACTTTTGTTCCTCCATATAAATTCATGGACAATGGAAATATGAAATGTCCAATAAATTTGTTGAGATAAAAGATTTCAATGTGCGATTTCGAATGTGATTTTATTTGGGAAGCGGGCAGCAATGGAGGTCATTTCTTATCAGATAATCTTGTTATTAAAATCCGTGCATTAGTTTGCTAGATTAAAGTAAACAATGTGATTTTTCATGTGCTCATGTAGTAGTATATGAGATTGGCTTCGAAAGGAGTGATAATGCTTGATTTGGGATGAAACATAATATGTGCATCAAATACTGATTATAGGTAAAAACATGATGTTTTTTCCTTTGCGGGAAAACTTTTGATTTATTTATATTCAATCATGGCAGTACAATGAACACCAAAAATAATAAAAATTACATCCAGATATGTAGACCACCTAGCGACAATTACAAGCACTGAAGCGAGCTGAAGGCATGCCACCGTCCTCGTCCCTCCCTCGCCGGAGTGGGCCAAACCTTGTTGTAGTAGAAATCAAGGAAGTTGTCGTGCTAAGGCCCCATAGAACCACCACCAGGAAAATCTTGTTGTAGTAGACAATCGGGAAGTCGTCGTGCTAAGGATCCATAGAACCAGCGCACCAGAAAAGCAACTGCCGCCGATGAAGAGTAGCGTAGATCGGAAGGATCCAGTCTGAAGAGACATGGATGTAAAGGCACGACGAATAGATCCCAGCAAATCAAACAAAGATAGATCCGACAGAGACATACATCTCTGGCGATGCTATATGCATCACCGGGACATGGGCTAGGCGAGGAGATTCCATCTTCAGGGATCTGCCACCATCTTGTCTTCCTAAGCATGACACAATCCCACACAAAACTCGAAGAAGCATGTAAAAACAGAGCCCTCCCACCGGCAAGGTCGGGCATCAAACGCGGCCCATGGCGTTAAAGCCATCGGAGATGAAATGGACTAGCAGCGGTGCAGCTCGGAGTCAGAGGAAGCCTAGGCCATTTTTGTAGCTGAGGCGGCTGCGTGTGGCGGCTATTTCATTTGTCTCTTACCTAACAAATTGAATGACCTTCATTAACAAGTTCCGTAAAAAAGCATATTCTATCTGTGACTGCGAAGTTATTTTTGTGCTACCAACGGTGAAATGAGAAGGCTTCAACATAAATCATGCCATGATGAAAAACAATACCCTAACTCTAATTTTAGATGAAGCCATAGCTGGCAAGCAAAACAAGAGATGATGACGTTTAAGCATTAGTAGTCCTCCATGGATGTTGTCGCCACAGACTTGGCCTAAATAGTACGTCGTCACCACTCTTCCTTGTCCCATAGAGAAGCATAGCTGATCATGGACACAAGGATCCGAGCATCCACCAGCGCTGCTATTTTGCCATCGTACTTGGAAAGTCTAGTGTCACAATGTGCATCCACGTCAATGCAGGACTATTGACGCTTAAACACGCGCAGCGGGTACAACCATGTGATCTTGAGTCTACATCCCTTGGTACGTATATACCAGAAGTGCTTGCCTGTAATCCACGAGAAATGGTAGAAAAAAGCTTAATGTTTCATCCACACAGTATAAATACGGACTAATAATTAAAGTCCATTATGGAACCCTGCAAAAAAACAAAGAACATTATGACGACTACTATTGCACATCAATAATGGCAACCACCAGTTCCTGTAGTCGATGCTCCTTTTATTAGTGCCATGATGCGTTGTCTCATAATGGTTAAGAATGATATGATTCAATTTTAAAAGTTTAATTCGCAAAGTAGAAAAACCTCTATCTTCTTGTAGTTCCCATAAATATGCTGGAAGGTCATGTTCACATTTCTAAAAGATCCATGTTATTACTACAAAATTATTTACAGAAGTAGTACCACCTAGTTCAATGTGATGAGGATTAACAAAAATTATGAAGGTGGTGGCAACGCAAATTAACTAGTGTGGGAAGTTTAATTTCCCATATCAGCCCTGAAAAGAATGGATCTGACGTAAATCAGAATCTAGCGTGGCTTCCTTTCTCATTTGGACCCCATGTTTGTTGTTGCCATCTTTGTTCTGTTATCATCATCCTGTGATGTACGTAGCACATTCGAAAATTAAATTTTGTCCATGGATAAGTATTCGTCGTGTCCATGGACTGGTGAGTTCATCAAAATCTCAAATATTCCTTAAACTTGATTCCAATAAAAGAATTTAATGTGATTTTGTTTGGGAAGCAGACAACAACATAGGTCTATTCTTATCACATGATCCTATAATTAAATTCCTTTCATTTGTTTGCTAAATTTAATTTAACATGTTGTTTTTTCATGTGCTCAAGCAGAAGAAGATGAGGTATGCTTAGAAGGGAGTAATAATGCGTGAGATGGAATGTAATTTAATATGAACTTCAACATTACTTGCAGGTAAAAACTTAAATAGTCTGCATTAGCAAGTTTTGTATGAACTCATATTCTATGATGTGACGTCTATGTACTTTTTGTGCTAATAATGGAGAAATGAGAAGGTTTCTTTAGAAATCGTGGCACCCTGAAAATCATTGACCTGAATTTAATTTTTGATGAAGCCAATACTGGTGAGCAGAGTAGACTAGCGACGACGCTCAAGCTTCGGTAGTCATCCATGGATGCTGTTGTCCGAGAGGCAGAGACTTGTCCTAGACAGTCGTCGCAACTCTTCATTGTGGCACGCGAAGTCCAACACAAGTTATCATCGATACACGAATACTTCGATCCACTAGCACGGTCATCTTACCGTCTTACGTGGCAAGCCAAGCGTCAGGTTGACCATCCACACTAATATCTGACAAGAATGGTATGTACGGCATTTATAGAAAGAAGTCACGTATGGTTGTTAGTACAATCATGTGATCGTTATGTCTTCCTGCCTTCAGCATTTAATTGTACTCCTACTTGCTGACCTGAATTGCCATCCTCTCATCCACTTGAAAGGGAAGCAAAAAGTTGAACATTTATTCCACAGACTTACGTACGGATAGGTTATTAAGGACCTTGAAGGCGACCACTACTGCAGACAGAGGTAACAAAAGAATTCTAGTCTAGCATCCAATAGCGTGCCCATTTCACCGTCATACGTGGAAACTTGAGGGTCCCGAGGCGTGTCCACGTCAATGTCTGCCACGAGTGGTATGCATTGTGTTCCTAAAAAATCGACGTGGCTAGGTACGATCATGTGATCGTTAAGTCTTTCTGCCATTACTAGTCCACCGTTACTGACTTGAAATTGTTGACGCGGACCAGAAATTCTGGCCTCTATTCCACCTGAAAGGGTAGCAAAGAGTTGAACGCTTCATACACACAATTAATATACGGACATATAATTAATGACCATCATTGGCCCTGCAAAAATAAAAAGACCATCATGCCTACTAGTACTGCAGGTCGAGATGGCAACCACCAGTTATTCTAGTTAAATTTGCAAAGTAAAAACCTCATTTTTGGGGAAATTTTACCTAAATTTGTTGGAAGTTCATGTTCACATTTTGAAAGAGCAACATCACTTCTACGTACTAATTTACAAAAACTGTACCAGCCCGTTCAACCTGATGAGGATTAACCAAAGTTGTGGGGGTGCTTGCAATGCTCATGTGGTGGCAATGAAGTAGTACCACCTAGTTCAATGTGATGAGGATTAAATAAAATGATGAAGGTGGTGGCAATGAAAATTAACTAGTGCAGGGAGTTTTATTTCCCTTATCAGTCCTAAAAAGAATGGATCTAATGTAAATCAAAATCTAGCATGTCTTCCTTTCTCATTTGGACACACATTTGTTGTTGCCACTTTTGTCCTCCTATCATCGTCCTGTGATGTACATAGCTCATTCCAAATTCAAAATTTGTCCACGTATAAGTATTCGGACTGTTACGCTGGTGGGGGCACAAACCAAGAGACGGGATAGGAAATCGAAGAGATCTAGAGAATCATGCGTGCATATTTATTACCGCCCAGCTCTTTCGTATTGCTTTACTCTAGCGATGGGCAAATTACTATTAGTCAAAAATGAAAAGGCTGTCCTCCTTGCTATGCGGGTATGTAGTTAGGCGCTGAGTAAAAAGGACCGGAGGGAGTATTACACTGTTATTGACTAGAATTGTACGTATCGACCAGAAGTGATGGCCTCTCATCCACATGAAAGGGTAGCAAGAGTTGAACATTTCATCCACACAGTTAATATATGGACAGATAATTAATGACCATAATTCGCCCCGCAAAAATAACAAAGTCCATCATGGCGACTAATACTGCGAAAGAGATCGCAACCACCAGTTCTTGTAGTCGATGCTCCTTTTAGAAGTTTAGTTAAATTTGTTGGAAGTTCATGTTCACATTTCTAAAAGAGCAACGTTATTTCTACATACTAATTTACAAAAAATGTACTCGACCAGCAAGTTCATTCTGATGAGGGTTAAACGAAATAATGGTGGTGTTTGCAATGCAAATTAACTTGTGTATGGAGTTTCTTTTTCCCATAACACCACTAAATATTTGATCTGCCGATACAGAAAATATCCGCGCGGCCTATATTTTCCATCGAACCCAACGTGTGTCCTTTGCCACTTCTGTTCTCTTATCATCGTCCAATGGGCACATATAGCTTAGTACAAATTTAAATTTCATCCTGGTATAAGTGGTATCCATCGTAAGCTAAATTCAACTTTTGTCCCTCCACATAAATTCATGGACAATCGAAATATGAAATAGTAAATTTGTTGAGATAAAAGATTTCAATGTGCTATTTCGAATGTGATTTTGTTTGGGAAGCGGGCAGCAATGTAGTCCAATTCTTATCAGATAACCTTGTTATTAAAATCCATGCATTAGTTTTCTAGATTAAAGTAAACGATGTGTTTTTTCATGTGCTGATGTAGAAGTAGATGAGGTTGGCTTAGAAAGGAGTGATAATGCTTGAGTTGGATGAAACATAATATGTACATCAAATACTGATGATAGGTAAAAAAGATCTTTTTTTCTTTGCGGGAAAACTTCCGATCTATTCAATCATGGCAGTACAACGCACACCAAAAATAATAAAAATTGGATCCAGATATGTAGAACACATAGTGACGATTACAAGCACTGAAGTGAGCAGAACGCATGCCGCCATCCTTGTCCCTCCCTCGCCGGAGCTGGGCAAACCTGGTTGTAGTAGAAAATTAGGAAGTTGTTGTGCTATGGTTCCATAGAACCACAACCTGGAAAAACTTGTTGTAGTAGACAATTGGGAAGTAGTCATGCTAAGGCCCCATAGAACCAGCGCAACAAAAAAGCAACTGGCGCCGATGAAGAATAGCATAGATCCAAACGATCCAACCTGAAGAGACCCGAATGTAAAGGAACGCCGCATAGATCCCAGCAAAAAAAAAGACAAATCAGACAGAGACATACCTCCACACACGCACCGGAGATGCTATATGCATCACCGGGACATGGGCTAGGCGAGGAGATTCCATCTTCAGGGATCCGCCACGGTTTCGTCTTCTTGAGTAGGACACAATCGATCACAAAACTCGAAGAAACGTGTAAAAACTGATCCTTCCCACCGGCAAGGTCGGGCATCAAACGCGCTCCATTGCGTTAAGGCCATCGGAGAAGAAACGGACCAGGAGCGGTGCAGCCGGGAGTCAGAGGAACCCTAGGCCTTTTTTGTAGCTGAGGCGACTGCGCGTGGCGGCCACTTCATTTGTCTCTTACATAATAAATTGAATGATCTTCACTAACAAGTTCTGTAAGAAAGCATATCATATCTGTGACTGCGAAGTTATTTTTGTGCTACCAATGGTGAAATGAGAAGTCTTCAACATAAATCATGCCATGATGAAAAACAATACCCTGACTCAAATGTTAGATGAAACCATAGCTGGCAAGCAAGACAAGAAATGATGGTGTTTAAGCCTCAGTAGTCCTCCATAGACGTTGTGGACAAAGACTTGGCCTAAACAGTAAGTCGTCACCACTCTTCCTTGTGCCATGCGGAGTACAACACGGCTGATCATGGCCACAAGGATTCGAGCATCCACCATCGTACTTCGAAAGTACAGTGTCACAATGTGCATCCACGTCTATGGAGGACTATTTACGCTTAAACATGCACAATGGGTACAACCATGTGATATTGAGTCTACATGCCTTTCTACATATATACCAGAAGTGTTTGCCTGTAATCCACGAGAAAGGGTATCAAAAAGCTTAACGGTTCATCCAGACAGAATAAGTAAGGACTAATAATTGAAGTCTATTATGGAACCTCGCAAAAAGAAAACAGAGAACATTATGACGACTACTATTGCACACATGGCTACCACCAGTTCCTGTAGACGATGCTCCTTTTATTAGTGCCATGATGCTTTTTCTCATAATGGTTTAGAAACATATGATTCGATTTTAAAAGTTTAATTCGCAAAGTAGAAAAAGCTCTTTCTTGTTGTAGTTCCCATAAATAGGCTGGAAAGTCATGTTCACATTTCTGAAAAGAGCCATGTTATTCCTACGAACTTATTTACAGAAGTAGTACAACACAGGTCAATGTGATGAGGATTAATAAAAATTATGAAGGTGGTGGTAATGCAAATTCACTAGTGAGGGGAGTTTTATTGCCCTTATCAGAAAAGAATGGATCTGACGTAAATCAAAATCTAGCGTCGCTTCCCTTATCATTTGGACCCCACGTTTGTTGTGGCCATCTTTGTTCTCTTATCATCATCCAGTTATGTACATAGCTCATTTCAAATTTAAATTTTGCCCGTGTATAAGTATTCGTCGTGTCCATGGACTAGTGAGTATATCGAAATCTCAAATATTCCTTAAACTTGATTCCAATAAAAGAAGTTAATGTGCAATTTGAAATGTGATTTTGTTTGGGAAGCAGACAGCAACATAGATCTGTTCTTATCACATGATCCTACAATTCAAATCCTCTCATTTGTTTGCTAAATTTATTTTAACATGGTGTTTTTCCATGTGCTCAAGCAGAAGAAGATGAGGTACACTTAGAAGGGAGTAATAATGCGTGTGATGGAATGTAATTTAATATGAACATCAACATTGCTTGCAGGTGAAAAAATAAATGGTCTGCATTATCAAGTTTTGTATGAACTTATATTCTATGTTGTGACGGCTATGTCCTTTTTGTGCTAATAATGGAGAAACGAGAAGGTTTCTTTAGAAATCATGGCACCATGAAAGTCAACGATGTATTTTCTCATGTGCGCTCATGTAGAAAGTAGATGAGGTTGGCTTAGAAAGGTGTGATAAGGCTTGAGTTGGGATGAAACATAATATGTACATCAGATACTGATTATAGGTAAAAAATGGTCTTTTCTCTTTGCGGGAAAACTTCCGATCTATTCATCTTCAATCATGGTAGTACAATGCACACCAAAAATAATAAAAATTGCATCCAAATATGTAGACCACCTAGCAACGATCACAAGCACTAAAACGAGCCGAACGTATGCTGCCGTCCTCGTCCCTCCCTCGTCGGAGCTGGGCAAACCTTGTTGTAGTAGAAAATTAGGAAGTTGTCGTGCTACGGCCCCATAGAACCACCAGCGGGAAAAACTTGTTGTAGTAGAGTATCGGGAAGTCGTCATGCTAAGGCCCCACACCAAAAAAGCAACTGCCGCCGATGATGAATAGGGTAGATCGGAACGATCCAACCTGAAGAGACACGAATTTAAAGGAACAACGAATAGATCACAGCAAAAAAAAAAAAAAAAGATCTGACAGAGACATGCGTCGACACGTGCACCGGAGATGCTATATGCATCACCGGGACATGGGCTAGGCGAGGAGATTCCATCTTCAGGGATCCGCCACCATCTCGTCTTCCTGAGTAGGACACAATCACTCACAAAACTCGAAGAAACATGTTAAAACAGAGCCTTCTCACCGGCAAGGTTGGGCATCTAAACGCGCCCCATGGCGTTAAGGCCATCGGAGACGAAACGGACCAGGAGTGGTGCAGCCAGGAATCAGAGGAACCCTAGGCCTTTTTTGTAGCTGAGGCAGCTGCGTGTGGCGGCTACTTCATTTGTCTCTTACCTAACCAATTGAATGATCTTCATTAACAAGTTCCGTAAGAAAGCATATTCTATCTGTGACTGCAAAGTTATTTTTTTGCTACCAATGGTGAAATGAGAAGTCTTCAACATAAATCATGCCATGATGAAAATAATACCCTGACTCTAATGTTAGATGAAGCCATAGCTCGCAAGCAAAACAAGAAATGATGACGTTTAAGCCTTAGTAGTCCTCCATGGACGTTGTGGCCAGAGACTTGGCCTAAATAGTACGTGGTCACCACTCTTCCAGCACAGCTGATCATCGACACAAGGATTTGAGCATCCACCGGAGCTTTCGTTTCGCCATCGTACTTCAAAAGTCCATTGTCAGAATGTGCATCCACGTCTATGAAGGACTGTTGACGTTTAAACACGCACAACGGGTACAACAATGTGATATTGAGCCTACATGCCTTGGTACGTATATACCATAAGTGCTTGCCTGTAATCCACGAGAAAGGGTAGCAAAAAGCTTAACGTTTCGTCCAGACAGAGTAAGTACGGATTAACACTTAATGTTCATTTTGGAAACCCACAAAAAAAGAACATTATGACGACTACTATTGCACACCAATAATGGCAACCACCAGTTCCTATAGTTTGTGCTGCTTTTATTAGTGCCAAGTTTGGCCTTGTTGTAGCCGAGGCGGCTGCGTGTGGCGGCTGCTTGTGGCGCCTACTTCATTTGCCTCTTACCTAACAAATTGAATGATCTTCGTTAACAAGTTCCGTAAGAAAGCATATTATATCTGTTGTGTACGGAACAGAAGTGCTGGCCTCTCATCCACATGAAAGGGTAGCAAGAGTTGAACATTTCATCCACACAGTTAATATACGGACAGATAATTAATGACCACCATTCGCCCCGCAAAATAACAAAGTCCATCAGGGCGACTAATACTGCGGAAAGAGATAGCAACCACCACGTCTTGTAGTTGATGCTCCTTTTAGAAGTTCAATTAAACTTGTTGGAAGTTCATGTTCACATTTCTTAAAGAGCAACGTTATTTCTTGTATTGAAGATCAAAAAAGGAGAAGTGGCCATCTAGCTACTGCATACAGACCCGTAGGTGTGTGGTAAACTACTCGCATCATCGTAGTGGCAAGGGTGATAATGAAGAACCACTCCGTGATTGTTGTCCCCTCTGGCAGAGTGCCAGAAAAGGCCTCTTGATTCCCCTTGGTTCTGGAACTTGCGGCGGCTGGAATTGTGTTTCGCCGACTCCCCTTGGGTTTCTGCAATATTAGAGTACTTATAGAGCTAAGAGGCGGTGGAGGGGGTGCCTGTGGGCCCCACTACCAACCAGAGCACGCCTGGGAGACCTGGCGCACCCTGGTGCCTAGTGGGCCCCACAGGGCTCCTCTGGTGCACTTCTTGAGCCTCCTGGGTGTCTTCTAGGCAAAAAAAATATCTCCAAAAAGTTTTGCTGCATTTGGACTCCGTTTTGTACTGATTTTCTGTGAAGTAAAAAACAAGCAAAAAACAGCAAGTGGCACTAGGCACTATGTCAACTAGATGACACCCCGCGCGTTGCTGCGGAAATTGTAGCAATAATAATTGAATAATTAGAAAAATAATTGAATGTGAAGATACTTGTTAATTGGCTTGTCTCACGGCTAAATTAAACCCATTTCATTAGATTGAACAATACACACGAAATCATCTGTTCATACAAAACGTCTCACCAAAAGAGGAAATATGTACAACAAATCAAATAGGCATCAGTAATTAACTTGGTAGGTGGTAATGATTCTTAGTCACACGCATTGATCATACCCATTTCTTATCTTCATCTTATCTTCAGTCGATGACAATAGCGCGGTGTTGGGAATTGAAAAGTAGAAAGGAAACAACGTGTAAAAAGACGTGCATGATTGAAGAACATAAGCATACCAATTTAGGTTGTGCCTTTAAATCTGCAAAGTAATTCAACCTCTGCTACATTTAGTAAAGGAAATATTAGACAACAATTAGCAAGAAAAATAACAATATTAGAGCAATCTTCCAGAAATGTAAGTAGACGATTTTAGTTGATAAAGCAAGACCAGTAAAGGGAGAAAGGTCTTACACATAGCACGGTGATTTGGGACGTCAAGGTAACATCTTCCAAAAACAATGGCATGAACTTTGTGTCGAACAACTACGATAATGAAGAGACAAAAGTGAATCATAATTGGACTAAAGGTGTAAAACTGAATCAATTCTGTAGCAATCAAAGAATAAGAATCTGTAGTGATATTTAAAGGAGGAGATTTTCTTACTTCTAGAGATTGCGACATTTGCATTTGAGAGAATATGTGTGTTAATGTTTCAGTTTCTTCCTCCATCTCAACTTGAAACTGAATGCAGTTTTGACAGGAATGTTAACTGAAAAGGGGATGAGAATTAATACAATCCCTGAAAAATATTACTTCACCAGTCTGCTACAGTCTTAGTTCGGCGAGCGAAAAAACTCGAACGGTGTCCAGGATTGCGAAGTATTGAGTCACCAGCCTGCTACAGTGCCTCCAGTGGGTGGCTGCATAAAGGACGGCGGTCGTCTGATTTCCTTAAAATTGATGTCCACAGACTTGGATTGCTGGCTGCCGCACACATACATGTTGAGAAGATGTTTAAGGCTTGCGACATAGAAACTGAAACAGGATTGTAGTAGACTGAATACCAATAAAAATTTGAGCGTAGTAGATGGTAGGAAACAGGATTGTAGTTGTTCGTACTAATCTAACATACAGACTTGCTACCACAGAGGAGGCGATTGGGAAAGAAAAGACCTTCCTAGCACGCACAAATCAGAACTTCCAACCAAGCTAACTAAATAGCCGCAGACCGGAAGAGACTGAGAGGGAGGAGAGTCCCAACCTCTAATCCAGGTGATGTCGGATGAGGATAGCCCACTCCCGGCGGCAGCACATCTGATTTGGGCATCCGGGATGATACCTGGGCGCGGGATTTGGGCCAGCGGAGCCGACAACGGTGGCGACCATGGGGATCAAGGTTGGCAGGAACACACAAATCTCTAGTGGCAGCAGCCCTCGAAAGCTTGGCTAGCATGGATAGAGGCAATGAGAGAAGAAGAACGGCCCGCTCGGAGGACGACCTTCCGCCACCACGGCATGCGTTTCGATTTTTTGGTGTGAGTGCAACCGAGGAGCTGGGAAGAGAGAGGGTAATAAACAGAGGAGATCAACCGTGTCGTGGGAAAAATAACTTGAGGAGACCAATGGTGTCGTGGAGCTGATTATTTCATAGGGAAAAGATGAAAATAACAGTTCTTTTCTTGGAAAAAAAAAGTTTAATTTGTTGATGTGGCAGGCTGCTTAGGTGGATAGGCTGCATGTTTAGATAAATAGGTTAGTAGGGATGAATCTCTTAAGTATATAGGATAGGTTAGTTCAAAAAAATGATATAAAGTTGCTTGTAAATGAGTATAAAACATCCAAACGATACTTTAATAGCATGGAACAATCAAAAATTATACATATGTTGGAGACGTACCAATCCATCCATCCTTCGTCTAGCGTAATCCGTTCATTCTTCATCCAGCTTACTACATGTAGTTTGGCCCACATATATAAAAGGGAGTACCTAGAACTCATCTAGATGAGATATAATTTGGTCTCATTCACTTTGAAAATAAGAACAAATACAACCCACGTCAGCACACACGCATCTTATAGCATCACATCCAATGGCTATAAAAGGTGAATGAGACCAAATTATATTTCATCTAGATGAGTTCTAGCAAAACTGTATATAAAATGGTACAACTGTATGTTAAGGAGCAACGTGGGACTATTTAAATACTTTTGCCTTATTCCCTAGGTAGCCTTTTTTTTAGACAAATTCCCCAGGTAGCTGGGCAGCCTAAGTAGCGTGGGTTGTGAAAGGCCCAGGCACTGGAACAACATCTTTTTGTAAGGTGGGGGTAAAAAAAAATGACTAGCTGAAGTATGGACCTCACGACCTCAAAGACCCGACCAATTGATACTACCCAGTCGAAGCAACAAGTTCTGCTAACCAATGGCTAGCGCACATATTTAAGAATATAGTGCAACCTCATATTTGAAACAGTTTTTAATTTACTTTAACTTTCCAAAAAATCCTAATTATTACGAATTTTTGAATATATCAACAAACATGAACAATTTCTGAAATCCCGAATAGTTTTAAGAAATGTGAACTATTATTTGAACATTTAATACATCTTTGGAACTCGAGCAAAATCTGAAGCGGCTAAATTTTTAAAAATTCACAAACATGTTAAAACATGAAACTTTTATAAAAAAAAAACCGTACATTTTTAATTTGTGAACAAGTTTTGAAAATGCTAACATGTTTTGAAAATTTAGAACAAATTTTAGAAAATGTGTATTTTTTAAACACAATCATTATTTGGAATTTGTGATTTTTTTTACTAATATAAGAATATTTTTGGAATTTGGAACTCTTGAATAATTTTGGAAAACACAAACATCTTTTGAAAAAATGGGCACATTTTTTTCATTTTAAGAAACGTAGTGTTCTTTTCCAGCTAGCTCACGTACAAATCCATCTATCCTTCATCCAGCATAATTCATCTATCATTCATCTAGCTTAGGGCTTGTTCGGAATTCCTCCAACTTCTAACTCCAAAAACTTCTGAGATGATTTGGTCCCGAACGTTTGGGCTCAAAGAAGCTAAGTTCTTCAAGTTGAGCCTGGCTGCAGTGCAAAAACATGGAGGACGGTCGGCCCAGCTCCACAAATTGAAGAATCTGGAGTCTTGACTAACATACCATTTCGCTGCTTTTGCAGCCGAGAAACAGAACCTACGGATCGATACCCCCTTTCCCTCGAATCGGTGCCCTGGATGGCCCGAATTGGGTTGCCTCCAGCCGGCCCGTTCTCCGCTGAAAAGGCCACAACCCTCTCAGTTGGGCTGCAAAGCTGTGATGCAGCCGAACAGATCTGAATCGCTGCCTGGAGTAGAAGCGACGAAGAAAAGCTGGATACGTGAAGTTTTGTTCAGCTAGATGGGATCCGAACACGCCCTTACTATATGTAGTTTCGCACACATTGGTAAAACTGTATTTAAACGAGTAATGTGGGACTATTTTAAAAAAAAATCCCTGAATTTTTGAACATTTCACTAAAATAAGAATATTTTTTGAATTTGGTATATATTTTTTCTGAAATGCAACTGTTTATTGGAAATCTTGAACAATATTGGAAACATAAAGAACTTTTGAAAAACTGGGAATTTTTTTAATTTTTAATACATTTTGGAACGAGAACCAAAATTTAAAGTTCTAAACATTTTCCTAAACAGGATTTTTTTGGAATTCTAAAAATTTTCTGAAAATTTCATTTTCTACTTCTGAACGATTGTTGAAATATTTGAATCTATGAATAATAGTAAAAAGAAAAGAAACATGGAAGGGAAAAAATAAAAATGAAACAGGAAACAAATTGGGAAAGGACAATGGGCCGGCCCAGTATTTGGCGCCCTGTGCGAAGCTCTGACTATGTACCACCTGTGCGGAAAATATGGTATTCCCAGCTACGTGAGCAGCAAAATAAGTGTGCTGCCTTCGTTGGGCAAGAATGCGTGCCCCGTACAAAATTCTGGACAAATCGATTTCCTCTTCCAGCAAACGATGCACGAAAACTTAGTAGCACCTCGAATAGAAAAAATACGGCAGTGAACAGATGAAAAAATTGGAGAAACTCACCTTGCTTTGTTAGTAAGTATATATATAGATATAGCTATAGATATGGATATAGATAGATTGTGTTGGGTGGTGTTGTGTTGTATTGTATGTTGTAAGGGCATCTCCAACGCTGACACTTAAATTTGCTCCGGCATCTGTCCAAGCACATGGGGGGACCAGTCCGCGGTCACAGATGTCGAAGGCCACCATCCAACGCTGTCCACATATACTGTAACCATTGTTTGACCTAGCTGGATGAAATTCATGCATACACGTCAGGTTTCATATAAAATGAACGAAATTCATTACATTTTAAATAATTTTTCACTAAAAACTATATCAGACAAAGGTAAAACTAGTCTATGGCCGGTCACGGCGGATCTCCATTGTATTCCCCATGTCCGGCATCACGCTCATCAGACTGTCGTGTCCCATGGAGGTATATGCTTCAGCACAAAGGGCGTCTTGCTTCCCAATGTTCGGCACCTCCGCTCATCGAAGTGGAACTGTCGTGATGTGCTTTAGCCGGAGTAGAAGGGGATGACGGTGGCCTACGTCTGGGAAACACACCAGCGTCGCCTCAGTGGTGGCCTTCATGGGAATCAAGCAGCGGCGGCCTCCAATGTTCTACTATCCTCGATGGTGGCGGCGGGCGGGGACGTGCTGGCCACCGTTTTGTCCATCTCCGCAAAGCCAACTTCTTTTTCCGCTGACAGGGCACGGTTATGCGTACGTTAAAATACGACGGATGGCGCGGTTGTAGGCACGGGAGGAGAGGTACAACACGACGTCGTCCACGCCAGCAACAAGGCCCATGCAGTCGTGCATCCACGCATACCGGCCTGGAGCAACTCGCCACTCCTAGGCGAGCTGGCTTGGAGCGGCGCGTTATGGAACGACGCGTCGACTTAGAGCTTCTGCATCCGCGAGCTGGCCTACAACGGCCTGGAGCGTCGAGGGTGATGGAGCAGAGAGTTGCCTAGCTCGTATCGGCGGGCTCGACGGGCCACCCAGCTGGCTTTTATGCCAGAGAACACCTCCTCCTACTCGCCGGATGCCATGGAGATTGTGGAGAAAATAACGCAACGAGGAGTTGGCAGCAGAATGTGGTGCGATTTTGGCCCCGCGCCTGGCACCATTATAAATTGGGTGGACGGCCGGAGCCAACCAGCGTTGTGTTTAATGGCGGGCTGCTCACGAACGTACATGTGCCCGGAGTAGATTTCTCGGCACACGCGGGAGTTTTAATGGAGGAAGTCGTACAGTCTGTGGTTGTTTGAATGCGGCGAGGAGGCTTGTTCAGCCGGCCGAGCAGCTGGCGGCGCTCTCTCGGTCATTGCACCACTTCAATGCAGGCAGTTAGGGGTCACGCCCGTCTGCGCCGGCCTCCCGGCCAATCAAATCGTGGGCATCGATGTCGGCCGCTGCATGCTCTGGGGTGGCATGAATGCGACGCGGTAAGCGGCTTGGACGTTCGATGGAAAGCATGGCAGAGGTGGGTGGGAATTTTTTATGAGCCAGGGCGGTCAGGAGCGGACGTGGCAGCGGTCCGGACGCCCGCAAAGCAGCCCCCCTAGTTTGTCTTCGGTTTGCGGAAAAAAATATGTTCGGACCAATATAGTGTCGCGTTGGATCGCACAACATCTATGGGCAGTTCGATCCGGACGTATGTGGACGGTTTGAGGGTTAGCATTGGAGGTGTCCTAAGGGCTTCATATTCCTCTATTTTCTACAGAAATGAAGTACCGTTGCAAAGTATTAGCGTGATTCCGTATTGTTAAGTGGTTTTTTGCTAGCATGCGTTTTTCACTTCAGTTTGATTTTCTCGCGGCACACAAAATACCATCCTTAATTGAAATTGCTGCCTGTTCTTTGTAAATGGTTGTGGTATATATCTCAACACTCAACAGTAAAAAGGAATCTTGTCATAGCTCTTACTCAACATTACATCCAATGATCCGTAGAGCTTTTTACTCTTTAATCTTGATCAGACACGCAGCTTGCATTTGTAAACTTCTGTTGCAAGTATATGTGATTATGTAAATTTCTTCTTGTTTAGATTTGTTCTATCATGCATTTGCGGCGGCCGGGACTCCATGGCTTCGAGGACTTCTCGCACCTCCTCGGGACTCCATAGCTTCGGGACGCGGGTGAGCCGCTTTCTCCAGAGGCTGCTCGGGAGCCTCTCCCATACGGACCTCGGCAAAGATGAATCGAGTCTTGCTCATGTAATTGATAGCTCTCGTGTACGTGAACGAAATGTTGCAACCAGCCAGCAAAACACTTCCATATAAACTTTCTTCTTGTTCATCTATCGCGTGCACTCGAATTGTTCGGTAAAATGTTTCTGAAGAATTTTCATGTGCAAGATTTGTTGACTGTTCTTCATGATTTGCGTGGCTACTAACTTTTTGCAAAAAAAAAACATTGTTGAAAATAATACCAGGTAACTTGCATGTAAATAGCATGCTAATACATACATCGTCAATCTGTTAACTTACGTACAAATGACCTGGTAACTTTGACCTAGAGAGAAAAAGTTACTCCAAACATATCCCTGGTAACTTTCTATGTAAATAGTGTGGTAACATATGTCCCATGGTCCTGACAACTTACGTACAAAACACCCGCGCTATCTTAGGGGGGGGGGTGGAGTGGGGGGGGGGGAGTTGTTAGGAAACATACCGCCAGCCACTTTGTGTAAAATGGCACGGTAATATACACACTACGGACCTGATAAATTAGGTACAGACATTGCGGTAAATTTTTCTTGGCGAAAAAAGTTGTTGAATACACACTAACCCGGTAACTTATGTATATATATATATGATGGCAATGGACATATTGCAGATGTGATGATTTAGGTACAAACGTCGTGCTAGCTTTTAGACGAGAGGAGGGGAGTTAATCAAAACATACCGCTGATAACTTTTGTGTAAAATAGCACGGTTAATATACGTACCTCGGACATGATAACTTACGTACAAACACTGGGATAATTTTATAATATTGGCCGCCATACGGGAGTTGGCCGCCATACACATGCACATCAACTTGCACCTGCTTGCACGTTTCTAGTGCATGCACATCTACGTACCCATACAACCATGAAGAATAAATGCCGTCAACAACGAGTTCACCAGACATATATACTCGAATATATACCGAATAAAATTGCACTTTAAATTTTCTCACCTGTATCATATCTTTCTTTTCAAGTTATATGTATGTTTTAATGAGATTTAAATAAACATTTGTATCCTTCTTCTGACATCAAATATTTCAATCATTCTTATATTTACAAATTGGGGCAGCCCGCATAGAGGACCGGATTGAGATACACACAGGACACTGATTTATCCACGTTCAGGCCCTCATGGCGAGGTAACACCCTACATCTTACATGTCGTGTTGTATTGATGTGGCCTCGTAAGAGGGGTACATATGGTGGGTCTGTTTGAGAGAGGCTGCGGAGATTGGATCTCTGTTGATCGCCGCCTAGGGAGCCCCTACCTCCGCTGGGTGAGGACTAGGGTTACATGGCCCAAGTCGGTTCGCATGGCTTGACGCCCAAGTTTTCTACTAGAGGAGGCCCACTAGTGGGGCGAGGTGTCTGGGCTACGCCCGACCTCCGAGGCCGGCCTGGCGACCTTGTTCCCCATAGGTTGGGAGCCCCTATGCCCAAGTTTTCTACTAGAGTGCATGCGGGACCTCCTATCTACCGCATTCTGCGGCAGAACATCTAGGGTTCACACAGGGCACTACCTCGACCGGGCCAGGCCAAGCAGGCTGTGAGGTGTAAAAAACAGGGGAAAACGCAGCGTATAAGCTGGGATTCAAGCTCACGATCGTGCTCTGGTAAATAGAGGCCGCTAGCCACTGTGGGTGGTTCGTATTGATGGTTAACAGACAACACGAACTTTAGAAGCACATCGGCAGATCGGAATATTTTTGCTTTCTTTAATCATTTCTTGAAGAATAAATGTCGTCGTCAACAACGAGTCCACCACACATATATAGTCAATATATACAAATCCAATATATACCGAATAAGATTGCACTTTAAATTTTCTCGCCTGTAGCATATCTTTCTTTTAAGTTACTAGTCAATATGTATGTGCAATGTCCGTTAATTTTTTTTTTGAGGGGAAATGCACGTTAATTTGGAAGTATATTAAGCGCATGCGGATATTAAGTAGGATATTATTTGCATGTTATTATGTAATTAGCACTATATTTGGCATGAAATTAACTGCACGCTAAACATGTTGAGAGCTCGACATTGAAGCAATCTAGATCGTTGGGTTGACATGATTTGATGGCCGAGATTAATTGGATCTACCCCTTTGGGTCTTTTTATATTGGTATAGATATAGATATTATATGTAAGTTTTAGTGAGATTTAAATAAACATTTGTATCCTTCTTTTGACATCAAATATTTCAGTCATTCTTATATTTACAAATTAAGGCAGCACGCATAGAGGATCAGATTGGGGTACACACACGACACTGTTTTACCCAGGTTCAGGCCCTCATGGTGACGTAACACCCTACATCAGGGACGGAGCTGCTTGGTAAGCATTGGGGTCAATTGACCCCAATGAAATTAGGCAATCCTTCATTAGTTTAGTACTAATGACTATTCATTTATGAAAGATGACCCCACTGTCATAGACATGACCCCATCAAACTTTTTTCTAGCTTCGTCCCTGCCCCTACATCCTACATTCCATGTTGTATTGATGTGGCCTCGTATGAGGGATACATATGGTGGATCTGTTTGAGAGAGGTTGCAGAGATTGTATCTCTGTTGATCACCGTCTTGGGAGCCCCTACCTCCCCTTATATAGTTGGGTGAGGGCTAGGGTTACATGGCCCAAGTCGGTTCGCACGGCTTGAGGCCCAAGTTTTCTACTAAAGTGCATGTATTTTGGTACAAGTAATGGTATATCCTTCTGGAGGAGGCCCACTAGTGGGCGGGTCTAGGCTACGCCTCGACCTCCGAGGCCGGCCTGGCGACCTTGCTCACCAGAGGTCGGGAGCCCCTACGCCCAAGTTTTCTACTAGAGTGCATGCGGGACCTCCTATATGCCACATTTTGCAGCAGAATGTCAAGGGTTCACACAGGGCACTACCTCGACTGGGCCGGCCAACAGGCTGCGAGGTGTAAAAAATCAGAGGAAAAACGCAGCGTATAAGCTGGGATTCGAGCGCGCGCATGTTTATAGTGCATGCACATGCACCCATAGAATGAAGAATAAATTCTGTGAACAAAAACTACCTTTGCTGACGAGTTCACCACATGTAAAATTACACTTTAAATACTTGTATCATTATCTTTCTTGTAAGTTATGTAAGTTTCAGTGAGATTTAAATAAGCATTTGAATCCTTCTTCTTCTTAGGACATCAAACATTTCAATCATTCTTATATTTACAAATCAGAGGTAACTTTTAAGCCATGGAATTAGTCATGGAAGATAAAGACAATACAATCGTTTAACATTATGTATTCAGTGGCGAGAGTCTGGACAGTAAACAGATAAATGCATCGGAAACTAAAGCTAACGATCTGTTTCCACCAACAAAGCATTGAACTTGTAAAGTTGAACTTGAAAAGAGAATAAATGCATGGGAGAATTAATGGAAGAGAGAAACAGTCAGCCTGGAGGAACAGATCGGAGCAGATAGAAGCGGATAATGTGAAGTTATATTTTGGGTGAACATTTTACTTCATATACATAAAACCATTTTGTGTGCGTAGGGAAACAAATATCAAAAGCTGTAGCAAAATTCTTCAAAAACATATGATAGATTTTTCTTGTCATGAGCTATTTCTATATCTATATCTATATCTATATCTATACTACTATATAGTGTATGAGTTTTGAAGTTTCGAATCTCAAGGCTAGGAAGAAACGTGAACCATTGATATACTCCATCCAACGGTTCAAAATGCTGGGATTCGCATGTACAGTACCAGCTACAGTGCATCTGTGGTACCAGCGAAGTTTCTGCTGCTTTCCAGAACGATCTACAAACTATCAATGCATAGAAGTTCACCTGCTTGCTACTGTCGTGAATATGTGTGCGTATTAGCTGGCCGAGCCTAGCGTAGGTAGTCCGTGAGTGCCCGCTGCGTGCGCGCAAATCACGTTGGGCAGGAGCGAGGTGATGTTTTGGGGGATTTCTTATAGTCGGCTGTAGTGCATGATAATGAGACTGACTTGAAGAATGGTGTGAGAAGTTTTCAATGGTGGTTGACATATTTGATGGGATTAATACAGATTTTGGATGGAGAAAGAGAAGGGAGAGGGTCTGAACCATGGAACACCATAATTTTTTGAAAAAATATTGAAGCACGGTGGAAATATAAAAACAAAAAGATTGAACAATTTTTTTGCAAAACATTTTTTGCATATGAGAAAATTTCATACAGGAAATCACTTCATCTTGCAATTTGTATTTCGTTAAGTCACAATTCAGAGGAAATATATTGGAATAAAATAAATTTAGAAATTCATCTGTTCAAACTCATTGTACGCATACCCGTTAATGTAGTATATCACAATTCCAATGGACGACTTATTGAATTATTTTATTGCTTGCAGTAGTGGCCGACAACTAGATAAATTTGCAATATTGTGATAATCAATAATGAATTTTTAAATGTCCTCAAATTTAACATTGAGATGAAACTGATTCCAAGCATGCAAAGCATGCAAAACTTACTAGTAAGGGTAGAAACAAAGGAATGTGTACATATTTTCAATAAAAATGAGTTAAACTTTATTTGTAGAAGTATATATATTTGGAAGGCCATGTTACCGGCCCAAAAGCATGATGTTACCGGCCCATTTTACCATTCGTATGAAAACGTAGGTGACGCTTTGAGGATGTGGGGGGTGCACCTCGCCGGCCCATGACATGTGTTTATGAGGAATGGTTTTTTCCAGTTTTTTTTTCATTTTCTCGGTTCAGTTTTTTTTTTTTGTACACAAGGGTGGAGCTCCCCGTATGGCAAGGTAGGGATGTCAATTTCATAGAAAGCAATTTACATATGTATGCTAATAATAACTAGCGAACATTTGCTTTTTTTTAGACAATAGCGAACATTTGCTGGACAGAAACTGCCAGCGAACATCCTTGCAGCCATTTGATCGATCAACTGATGATAATTTTCAAAAAAAAAAGCCTTCTCTAAGAAGAATTGCCGTGTTAGTCTTAAGAAAATGACATCCTCCTTTAACTAAAACCGCCATGAAAAATGTTTGCAAACGCCAGTCACCCCAGCAAACGTTGTCTGGCCAAGAGTGTCTTATATGTATGCACACTTTAGCGGACAACAATACTAACGTTGAAACATATCATGACATTTAGAAGAAAAAAATTATGCTTCAACAAAAATGGTTAACTTTTATAATATTGTTCATGGTCATGAATATAACATTTTTTGTGCAATATGAGAATACGTGCATGGCATATAAATAAATTACCAAACCTACTAAAAAATTTATAACACTTAAGAATATTCACTAAAATTAAAAATATTATTCGTGAAATTGTTTCAAAAAGTATTGATGACATATAAAACTTTTCACTCATTTTTTTAAAACAAAGTGATTTTTAAAAATTAGAAACCAATAGGGAATATAAAAATGAAAATTAGAAGAAACAAAGAGAAGAAAAACGAAAAAGAAATGAAAAACAAGTATAAAAATGGTAAATGATAAATAAATAAATACATAAGATTAAAAAATTGAAATGAAAATAAAAAAAGGAAAAACTTGTATGGAACCTTTTTCAATCTCGGCGAAAGCTTTCCAAAACTATTTCTCAAAGCTTCCCAAAACAGCACGCAACATCGACCCAGTATGGCAAGTGATGTAGGCGAGGCCTCTTTCCATCTAGCGAAGTGCGAGATACAACTTTTGCGGCATTGTTGCACTAGATTCCACTAGAACGTCATCTTGCCATATTAAATTTTTGCCGCGTGCCATGGCCACCTTCCGGCGCCAGGGCCGAATGTACCGGCTTGTCGAACTGGGTTGATGGACTTATCACTTTTAGGGAAATGATACTGCTTCATCCCCTGAGTCAATTAAAACTAAATAATATGCGCTTGAAAATAGATAATTTATATATGGTAACATTTGAAAACTTATTTCCTGATTTTTAAAGATGTATACTTTTGAGACTAGTTGTTTATTTGTGCTAATTCAATATTTCTTCCTGGAAATGAATCAACTAATAAAGCTGAAAATAGAAAAAAAACAAAAAAAAAGAAGTAATAAAAAAGGATTTTTTTTTACAATAGAAAGCTTCCCATATTGGACATCGGCCTAGCGGACATGCTTTAGATGGTGTTAAGGTGATATGTACCGCTTAATGTCATAAATTACAGAAAATCGCTCATGTTGCTAGCGTCGGCAGGGCTGACCTATTACCTTGGATCGCTAGCTTGTATAGCGTAGCAAAAGTACGATTTGTGAGCTTCTTCCTTTTATTTTTCCCTTTTTTCAACAACATCAAAAAACTCGATAAATTTCAGGGCTGGTGGACTTATCAATAGAAGGGGAATGATAATGGGTCATCCACGTGAGTCAATTAAAAATAAATAATATGCACTTCAAAATAGATAGTTTATATTTGATAATGTTTAAAAAACAGTTTTCTCATTTTGAAAGATGTAGAATTTTGAGGATAGTTTTATTTGTGTTAGATCCATGTGATTTTCAAACTGAGTTTTACACATTTCCTCCTAAAAACATAAAAATGGGAAATAATTCAAGTAATAAAGCAAAAAATAAAAGGAATATAAAAGGAAAACAAAACAAAGAAAAAAAGAAATAAAAAAGGCCAACTTTTTGAAACTCGGACGCTTCCCATATTGGGCCTAGTTCTAGTGGCCACTCTTTAGATATGGCTTGCGGAGTATCGCTTAATGCCATACATATCAAACAATGGCTCAGGTCGCTACCATCGGCTGGGCCGACCTGTTACCTTCGATTGCTAGCTCTAGCGTAGCGAAGGTATGATCTGCTAGTTTTTTTATTCAACAGCATAAAAAAATCAAAAAGGTTCAGTAAATGTTGGCAAATTTGATCAAATGTCTATGAAATAAAAAATGTTCGTGAATTATAAAACGGTTCACGAATTTGAAAAATGGTTGTAAATTTGAAAAAAGGGAATTCATTAAAATTCATTGTATTTTATTGTGAATTATAAAAAAATTCGTGAATTTTAAAAATATTAACGAGTTTGAAAGTCTGTGCAAGGATTTGGAAAAAAGTTTGCAAATTTGAAAAATGTTTGTGGATTTGAAATATGTTCTTAAATTTAAAAAAACATGAACTTTAAAAACTATCACTAATTTGAGAAAACTTCTTGAATTCCAAAATTGATCGTGATTATGAAAATTGTTCACCATTTTGGAAAATGTTCTTGAATTTGAATATTATCCATGGATTCGAAAATTGTTCAAGAAATCAGAAAATATTCGTGAATTAGAAAATGTTTGTTAATTCGAAAAACATTCATGAATTCATAATTTTTTCATGAATTAAAAAATATTGACTAATTTGAATTTTTTTAAAATTAATTCAAAATGGAATAGTTAAAAAGGAGAAGGAAAAAGGAAATAGAGACAAAAATGGAATAAAGAGAAAAGAAAAATAGAATATAAAAAGCAAAAAATATATGAAGAAGAAATAGGAAAAAGAAGGAAAAAAAATCTTGATGCATGTCAGCTGGGGCTAAACTAACTGGTCATACTTGTAGATGGTATGAGAGTGCAATTACTCTTTTACCGGAGTACTTGAAGAGGTACTAAATGTAAGTTATATGTCCCACAAAAAATATACCATTCAATTTTTTTTACATATGAGTAAATGGCATTTTCCTTGGCATATTATTCATATACCATTTATTAAATTGGCTATCAAGAAATTTGCACACGAGTTATAAACTAGAATATGGGAAGTATATTGTAAGGCATGACAGAAACACAACAGCCGGTCGGAATTGAGGTTTAGGAAGCGGGAAAGGGAAAGAGCGAGTTCACATATATCATCACTTCAAATTTTTTTGTGTCGTGAGAATATAACATTTTGCTCACATATATCTTAATGTTCTTTTACCGCACCGCAGCTACTTGGAGAGTTGCTATTAGTGAAACTGTGAACCCCAGTCCATTTTCCTACATAAGAACCACCTTCCAACATTAAGAACCACCTTCCAACATTTTTTACACCTTGTTTTTATTGTATGTTATTACATTTTACGAAAACATAAGAAATGCTTTCGTTCCCAATGTTCCGGGAATGAATGGCTGTCATGGTATTCTGGGCGGGGAAAAAAAACAATCGATACTATATAAAAGCAGGGTCGGCCCTGAGGGGGGGGGCAGGGGGGCGGCCGCCCCGGGCCCCCGAGATCTAGGGGCCCCCTCCCAGGTGTAGTGTACGTATAAAGGTAAGTAGCCCATTGGCCATAGCTTCACGTAGAAAAAAAGGAAGCAGCCCAGGTCCAGAAAGGAAGGGATGGCAGTACGCACGTAAATCAGCGTACGATTGTGAGGAAACAAATCAGCGTAACACACGTAAATCACGTCCTTTCGTTCTGTTTATTCCTTACTGTCGTGAGACCATCTCCCTCCAAAATAAAAACAATCGTGTGACGTGATTTATTCCGTAATTTCCTATATTCTCCGTGAAGGAAATATGCCCTATTGGCAATAATAAAGTTATTATTTATTTCCTCATATCATGATAAATGTTTATTATTCATGCTAGAATTGTATTAACCGGAAACATAATACATGTGTGAATACATAGACAAACATAGTGTCACTAGTATGCCTCTACTTGACTAGCTCGTTTATCAAAGATGGTTATGTTTCCTAGCCATGGACAAAAGAGTTGTCATTTGATTAACGGGATCACATCATTAGAAGAATGATGTGATTGACTTGACCCATTCCGTTAGCTTAGCACTTGATCATTTAGTATGTTGCTATTGCTTTCTTCATGACTTATACATGTTCCTGTAACTATGAGATTATGCAACTCCCGTTTACCAGAGGAACACTTTGGGTACTACCAAACGTCACAACGTAACTGGGTGATTATAAAGGAGTACTACAGGTGTCTCTGAAGGTACATGTTGAGTTGGCGTATTTCGAGATTAGGTTTTGTCACTCCGATTGTCGGAGAGGTATCTCTGGGCCCTCTCGGTAATACACATCACTTAAGCCTTGCAAGCATTGTAACTAATGAGTTAGTTACGGGATGAAGTATTACGGAACGAGTAAAGAGACTTGCCGGTAACAAGATTGAACTAGGTAATGGATACCGACGATCGAATCTCGGGCAAGTAACATACCGATGACAAAGGGAACAACGTATGTTGTTATGCGGTTTGACCGATAAAGATCTTCGTAGAATATGTAGGAGCCAATATGAGCATCCAGGTTCCGCTATTGGTTATTGACCGAGAATAGTTCTAGGTCATGTCTACATAGTTCTCGAACCCGTAGGGTCCGCACGCTTAAGGTTTCGATGACAGTTATATTATGAGTTTATGAGTTTTAATGTACCGAAGGAGTTTGGAGTCCCGGATGAGATCGGGGACATGACGAGGAGTCTCGAAATGGTCGAGACGTAAAGATCGATATATTGGACGACTATATTTGGACTTCGGAAAGGTTCCGAGTGATTCGGGTATTTTCGGGGGTACCGGGGAGTTACGGGAATACGAGGAAGAAGCATTGGGCCTCATGGGCCAAGTGATGGAAGAGAGGAGGTAGGGCGCGCGCCCCCCTGGCCCAAACCGAATTTGACTAGGGGGCCGGCCCCCCTTTCCTTCTTCTCCTCCCTCTCCTTCCTTCTCCTTCTCCTTCCCTTCCTTCCCCTCTCCTAGTTGGACTAGGAAAGGAGGGAGTCCTACTCCCGGTGGGAGTAGGACTCCTCCTTGGCGCGCCCCCTCCTAGGGCCGGCCTCCTTCCCCCTTGCTCATTTATATACGGGGGCAGGGGGGCACCCCATGACACACAAGTTGATCTACGGATCGTTCCTTAGCCGTGTGCGGTGCCCCCCTCCACCATATTCCACCTCGGTCATATCGTCGCGAAGTTTAGGCGAAGCCCTGCGCCGGTAGAACATCATCATCCTCACCACGCCGTCGTGCTGACGGAACTCATCTCCGGAGCTTTGCTGGATCGGAGGCCAGAGATCGTCATCGAGCTGAACGTGTGCTGAACTCGGAGGCCCCGTACGTTCGGTGCTTGGATCGGTCGGATCGTGAAGACGTACGACTACATCAACCGCGTTGTGCTAACGCTTCCGCTTACGGTCTACGAGGGTACGTGGACGAACACTCTCCCCTCTCGTTGTTATGTCATCACCATGATCTTGCGTGTGCGTAGGAAATTTTTTGAAATTACTACGTTCCCCAACAGTGGTATCAGAGCCTAGGTTTTATGTGTTGATGTTATATGCACGAGTAGAAGACAAGTGAGTTGTGGGCGATACAAGTCATACTGCTTACCAGCATGTCATACTTTGGTTCGGCGGTATTGTGAGATGAAGCGGCCCGGACCGACATTACGCGTACGCTTACGCGAGACTGGTTTCACCGTTACGAGCACTCGTGCTTAAAGGTGACTGGCGGGTGTCTGTCTCTCTCACTTTAGCTGAATCGAGTGTGGCTACGCACGGTCCTTGCGAAGGTTAAAACAACACCAACTTGACGAACTATCGTTGTGGTTTTGATGCGTAGGTAAGAACGGTACTTGCTCAGCCCATAGCAGCCACGTAAAACTTGCAACAACAAAGTAGAGGACGTCTAACTTGTTTTTGCAGGGCATGTTGTGATGTGATATGGCCAAGACGTGATGCTATATTTTATTGTATGAGATGATCATGTTTTGTAACCGAAGTTATCGGCAACTGGCAGGAGCCATATGGTTGTCGCTTTATTGTATGAAATGCAAACGCCCTGTAATTTCTTTACTTTATCACTAAGCGGTAGCGATAGTCGTAGAAGCAATCGATGGCGTAAACGACAACGATGCTATGATGGAGATCAAGGTGTCGCGCCGGTGACGATGGTGATCACGATGGTGCTTCGGAGATGGAGATCACATGCACAAGATGATGATGGCCATATCATATCACTTATATTGATTGCATGTGATGTTTATCCTTTATGCATCTTATCTTGCTTTGATTGACGGTAGCATTTTAAGATGATCTCTCACTAAAATTATCAAGAAGTGTTCCCCCTGAGTATGCACCGTTGCCAAAGTTCGTCGTGCCCAGACACCACGTGATGATCGGGTGTGATAAGCTCTACGTCCATCTACAACGGGTACAAGCCAGTTTTGCACACGCGGAATACTCAGGTTAAACTTGATGAGCCTAGCATATGCAGATATGGCCTCGGAACACGGAGACCGAAAGGTCGAGCGTGAATCATATAGTAGATATGATCAACATAGTGATGTTCACCATTGAAAACTACTCCATCTCACGTGATGATCGGTCATGGTTTAGTTGATTTGGATCACGTAATCACTTAGATGACTAGAGAGATGTCTGTCTAAGTGGGAGTTCTTAAGTAATATGATTAATTGAACTTAAATGTATCATGGACTTAGTCCTGGTAGTATTTTGCAAATTATGTTGTAAGATCAATAGCTCGCGTTGTTGCTTTCATATGTTTATTTTGATATGTTCCTAGAGAAAAATGTGTTGAAAAATATTAGTAGCAATGATGCGGATTGGACCCGCGATCCGAGGTTTATCCTCATTGCTACACAGAAGAATTATGTCCTTAATGCACCGCTAGGTGACAGACCTATTGCAGGAGCATATGCAGACGTTATGAACGTTTGGCTAGCTCAATATGATGACTACTTGATAGTTTTGTACACCATGCTTTATGGCTTAGAATCGGGACTTCAAAGATGTTTTGAACATCATGGACCATATGAGATGTTCCAGGAATTGAAGTTAATATTTCGAGCAAATACCCGAGTTGAGAGATATGAAGTCTCCAACAAGTTCTATAGCTAAAAGATGGAGGAGAATCGCTCAACTAGTGAGCATGTGCTCAGATTGTCTGGATACTTCAATCGCTTGAATCAAGTGGGAGTTAATCTTCCAGATAAGATAGTGATTGACAGAATTCTCTAGTCACCATCACTAAGTTACTAGAACTTCGAGATGAACTATAGTATGCAAGAGATGACGAAGACGATTCCTAAGCTCTTCGTGATGTTGAAATCAACGAAGGTAGAAATCAAGAAAGAGCATCAAGTGTTGATGATTGACAAGACCACTAGTTTCAAGAAAAGGGCAAAGGGAAAGAAAGGGAAACTTCAAGTAGAATGGCAAACAAGTTGTCACTCCCGTAAAGAAGACCAAAGCTGGACCAAAGCCTGAAACTGAGTGCTTACACTGCAAAGGAAATGGTCACTGGAAGCGGAAATGCCCTAAATATTTGGTGGATAAGAAGGATGGCAAAGTGAACAAGGGTATATTTGATATACAGATTATTGATATGTGCCTTACTAGTGTTTATAGTAACCCCTGAGTATTTGATACTTGTTCGGTTGCTAAGATTAGTAACTCGAAACAGGAGTTACAGAATAAACAGAGACTAGTTGAAGGGGAAGTGACGATGAGTGTTGGAAGTAGCTCCAAGATTGATATGATCATCATCGCACACTCTCTATATTTTTGGGATTAATGTTAAACCTAAATAAATGTTATTTGGCGTTTGCGTTGAGCATGAATATGATTTGATCATGTTTATTGCAATACGGTTATTCATTTAAAATCAGAGAATAATTGTTGTTCTGTTTACATGAATAAAACCTTCAATGGTCATACACCCAATGAAAATAGTTTGTTGGATCTCGATCGTAGTGATACACATATTCATAATATTGATGCCAAAAAATGCAAAGTTATAATGATAGTGCAAATTATTTGTGGCACTGCCGTTGGGTCATATCGGTGTAAAGCGCATGAAGAAACTCCATAAAGATGGATTTTTGGAATCACTTGGTTATGAATCATTTGATGCTTGCGAACCGTGCCTTTTGGGCAAGATGACTAAAACTCCGTTCTTCGGAACAATGGAACGAGCTACTGACTTGTTGGAAATAATACATACTGATGTATGCAGACCAATGAATATGGAGGCTCGTGGCAAGTATCGTTATTTTCTGACCTTCACAAGATGATTTGAGCAGATATGGGTATATCTACTTGATGAAACATAAGTCTAAAATAGTTGAAAGGTTCAAAGAATTTCAGAGTGAAGTGGAAAAATCATCGTAACAAGAAAATAAAGTTTCTGCGATCTGATCGCGGAGACGAATATTTGAGTTACGAGTTTGGTCATTAAAACAATGTGGAATAGTTTCACAGTTCACGCCACCTGGAACACCACAACGTTATGGTGTGTCCGAACGTCGTAGCCGCACTTTATTGGATATGGTGCGATCTATGATGTCTCTTATTAATTTACCATTGTCGTTTTGGGGTTATGCATTAGAGACAGTTGCATTCACGTTAAAAGGGCACCATCTAAATCCGTTGAGATGACACCATATGAACTGTGGTTTAGCAAGAAACCCAAGTTGTCGTTTCTTAAAGTTTGGGGCTACGATGCTTATGTGAAAAAGTTTCATCCTGATAAGCTCAAACCCAAATTGGAGAAGTGCGTCTTCATAGAATACCCAAAGGTAACTATTGGTACACCTTCTATCACAGATCCAAAGGCAAATCATTCATTGCTAAGAATGGATCCTTTCTAGAGAAGGAGTTTCTCTCGAAAGAAGTGAGTGGGAGGAAAGTAGAACTTGATAAGGTAATTGTACCTTCTCCCGAATTGGAAAGTAGTTCATCACTGAAATTAGTTCCAGTGATTCCTACACCAATTAGTGAGGAAGCTAACGATGATGATCATGAAACTTCAGATCAAGTTACTACAGAACCTCGTAGGTCTTCCAAAGTATAGTCCGCACCAGAGTGGTACGGTAATCCTGTTCTGGAATTCATGTTACTAGACCATGATGAACCTACGAACTATGAGGAAGCGATGATGAGCCCAGATTCCGCAAAATGGCTGGAGGCCATGAAATCTGAGATAGGATCCATGTATGAGAACAAAGTGTGGACTTTGGTGGACTTGCCCAAAGATTGGCGAACCATAGAAAATAAATGGATCTTCAAGAGGAAGACGGACGTTGATAGTAGTGTTACTATCTACAAAGCTCGACTTGTCGCAGAAAGGTTTTTGACAAGTTCAAGATGTTGAATACAATGAGATTTTCTCACTCGTATCGATGCTTAAGTCTGTCCGAATCATGTTAGCAATTGCCACATTTTATGAAATCTGGCAAATGGATGTCAAAACTGCATTCCTTAATGGATTTATTAAAGAAGAGTTGTATATGATGCAACCAGAAGGTTTTGTCAATCCTAAAGATGCTAACAAAGTGTGCAAGCTCCAGCAATCCATCAATGGCTGGTGCAAGCATCTCGGAGTTGGAATATACGCTTTGATGAGTTGATCAAAGCATATGGTTTTATACAGACTTTTGAAAAGGCCTGTAATTACAAGAAAGTGAGTGGGAGCACTACGGCATTTCTGATAAGTATATGTGAATGACATATTGTTGATCGGAAATAATGTAGAATTATTCTGTAAAGCATAAAGGAGTGTTTGACATGAGTTTTTCAAAGAAAGACCTCGGTGAAGCTGCTTACACATTGAGCATCAAGATCTATATAGATAGATCAAGACGCTTGATAAGATTTTTTCAATAAGTACATACCTTGATAAATTTTTGAAATAGTTCAAAATAGAACAGTCAAAGAAGGAGTTCTTGCCTGTGATGCAAAGGTGTGAAGTTGAGTAAGACTCAAGACCCGACCATGGCAGAAAATAGAAAGATAATGAAAAGTCATTCCCTATGCCCCAGTCATAGGTTCTATAAAGTATGCTATGTTGTGAACCAAACATATTGTATACCTTGCTCTGAGTGTGGCAAGGGAATATAATTTTGATCTAATAGTAGATCACTGGACAGCGGTCAAGAATATCCTTAGTAAGGACTAAGGAGATGTTTCTCCATTATGGAGGTGATAAAAGAGTTTGTTGTAAAAGTTACATCAGTGCAAACTTTTACACTGATCCAGATGACTCTAAGTCTCAATCTGGATACATATTGAAAGTGGGAGCAATTAGCTAGAGTAGCTCCATGCAGAGCATTGTGGACATAGAATATTTGCAAAATACATACGGCTCTGAATGTGACAGACCCGTTGACTAAACTTCTCTCACGAGCAAAATATGATCACACATTAGTACCCTTTGGGTGTTAATCACATAAGCGATGTGAACTAGATTATTGACTCTAGTAAACCCTTTGGGTGTTGGTCTTTATTACTTTGTTTATAGATACATTATGTAAATTGATCAACTTTAAATAGAAAAAATAAAGTAAAGAGTAAATAAGAAAACAGAATATTCTGTCTCATAGTTCTGAAATAGAGTTCC
>CM038142.1:3090771-3250771 GCA_021437245.1 Aegilops speltoides
TTAGTAAGAGGGATCTTGAACTAAGAAATAGACCTAGCAGCTAAAAGAGGGTATCCTGAGCAATTGCAAGAATGGGGTTCATTGATATTACGATGTGAAATATGGGTGTTAATCATATACAGATATGAATATTTGTGTTAATCACATGGCGATGTGAACTAGATTATTGACTCTAGTGCAAGTGGGAGACCGAAGGAAATATGCCCTAGAGGCAATAATAAAGTTATTATTTATTTCCTCATATCATGATAAATGTTTATTATTCATGCTAGAATTGTATTAACCGGAAACATAATACATGTGTGAATACATAGACAAACATAGTGTCACTAGTATGCCTCTACTTGACTAGCTCGTTTATCAAAGATGGTTATGTTTCCTAGCCATGGACAAAAGAGTTGTCATTTGATTAACGGGATCACATCATTAGAAGAATGATGTGATTGACTTGACCCATTCCGTTAGCTTAGCACTTGATCGTTTAGTATGTTGCTATTGCTTTCTTCATGACTTAAACATGTTCCTGTAACTATGAGATTATGCAACTCCCGTTTATCGGAGGAACACTTTGGGTACTACCAAACGTCACAATGTAACTGGGTGATTATAAAGGAGTACTACAGGTGTCTCTGAAGGTACATGTTGAGTTGGCGTATTTCGAGATTAGGTTTTGTCACTCCGATTGTCGGAGAGGTATCTCTGGGCCCTCTCGGTAATACACATCACTTAACCCTTGCAAGCATTGTAACTAATCAGTTAGTTACGGGATGAAGTATTACGGAACGAGTAAAGAGACTTGCCGGTAACAAGATTGAACTAGGTATTGGATACCGACGATCGAATCTCGGGCAAGTAACATACCGATGACAAAGGGAACAACGTATGTTGTTATGCGGTTTGACCGATAAAGATCTTCGTAGAATATGTAGGAGCCAATATGAGCATCCAGGTTCCGCTATTGGTTATTGACCGAGAATAGTTCTAGGTCATGTCTACATAGTTCTCGAACCCGTAGGGTCCGCACGCTTAAGGTTTTGATGACAGTTATATTATGATTTTATGAGTTTTAATGTACCGAAGGAGTTCGGAGTCCCGGATGAGATCGGGGACATGACGAGGAGTCTCGAAATGGTCGAGACGTAAAGATCGATATATTGGATGACTATATTTGGACTTCGGAAAGGTTCCGAGTGATTCGGGTATTTTCGGGGGTACCGGGGAGTTACGGGAATACGAGGAAGAAGCATTGGGCCGCATGGGCCAAGTGATGGAAGAGAGGAGGTAGGGCGCGCGCCCCCCTAGCCCAAACCGATTTGGACTAGGGGGTCGGCCCCCCTTTCCTTCTTCTCCTCCCTCTCCTTCCGTCTCCTTCTCCTTCCCTTCCTTCCCCTCTCCTAGTTGGACTAGGAAAGGAGGGAGTCCTACTCCCGGTGGGAGTAGGACTCCTCCTTGGCGCGCCTCCTCCTAGGGCTGGCCTCCTGCCCCATTGCTCCTTTATATAGGGGGGCAGGGGGGCACCCCATGACACACAAGTTGATCTACGAATTGTTCCTTAGCCGTGTGCGGTGCCCCCCTCCACCATATTCCACCTCGGTCATATCGTCGCGGAGTTTAGGCGAAGCCCTGCGCCGGTAGAACATCATCATCGTCACCACTCCGTCGTGCTGACGGAACTCATCTCCGGAGCTTCGCTGGATCGGAGGTCGGAGATCGTCATCGAGCTGAACGTGTGCTGAACTCGGAGGCCCCGTACGTTCGGTGCTTGGATCGGTCGGATCGTGAAGACGTACGACTACATCAACCGCGTTGTGCTAACGCTTCCGCTTATGGTCTACGAGGGTATGTGGACGAACACTCTCCCCTCTCGTTGCTATGTCATCACCATGATCTTGCGTGTGCATAGGAAATTTTTTGAAATTTTTACGTTCCCCAACACTCCGTTCTCTGCAGGCTCCAAACCCTAGTTCCCAAGTCGCAGAGCCTATTGAAAATAAGCAGCGGAGGGCTGATTAGTCTCGAGGCGCTGTACGCGATGACGACGCAGCAAGAACATCGCCTAGCCCTGATAATTGGCACTGCCGGAGTGGGGCGCACACGTACATCACCGAGTGTGTGCCGCCAAAAATTCACATCACATCATCGCCGAGCGGCCAATGATTGATGCCGATCTAATCAATTTGAGGTACTGTATGTCATATTACTATTCCCTATTCCCGGCAAAAAGAAAACCACTATTCCCTACAATTTCAAGTGCCAAAATAAAATTCTCGAAGCTGAGATGGACTTTCATGTTAAATATCTGTTTTCTTTAGTTGATATGAATCACTTCACTGAAATAAAGGATTTAAGAAAGTCACAGTGTTTAAAGATTTATTCGGATTACTATGCATGTGACTGTTCCATCTTAGATAAAGAAAAGCTTTTAAATTTTGAAATTATTATTGAACCATTTGGGATAAACAATGCCTGAAAGAGCTTAAATGGTTAGGCAACATTATGCATCGAGAAGTGGATGACATTGACTTCGACATCGACACAATCATAAGTCACTTTACATTGAAGAATCTTACAAGAAAATTTGAAGATAATATGCATTTGATGTTTATATTAAGGGCCTCCAAATTTTACGTTCGCCCCGGGCCCCCAAAATCTCAGGACCGGCCCTGTATAAAAGTTACTATTCATGCTTTTTGCATGCAATTTTGTTTTCTTGGCTCTAGAGTCGATCGAAGCTATTCCATCGTGAAACTTTTCACACAAGTGTAAATACCTGATCATGTTTGATTCCAAAACGTTTCAGGAATTTTTTAGACATTTTGAATTTTGAAAATATTTTTGCAGTTCAGGTCCACTGGCACCCGAGACCCACCTGCATTAGGCCTCTCCCAATACATAACCTCTTAACACGTTATCATAGGAGCTATAAAATAAAAGACAACTAGACCAACGCGTTGTTTCTTAGGGGTTATATCTAAAGTAAGTGAGTTGGGGCTCAGGCATACATGTGACTGGGCTAGCAATGTTTCTTTCCTATGGCGACGTGCAAGATTTGTATGTGACCTAAGCTACAACCTCCCTCTCTTTCTTCATTTACTACGATGCCATCAGCAAAATACTGAAAATGTGCTAAGAAACCTGCATTGGGAGAGGCCTTAGTTGGCCTGTTAAATACATTCAATGCATATTTACGTCTGGTTTGGAGAGTTTTGAGGACAGAGAGAAGCTTCTAGTTTTTTTATGGGAAGGAGAGCGAAGTGGACACAGTTACCTTTTTCTTAGGGAAGGAGAGAGAACTTTACATGCCAGTACGTAGAACCGGCAATAGCAGATCAAAATTTGACATCATAATTATTAGATTCCACCACTCCTAATAATGAACATGTGATATTGATTTATTGGTCTTACCTTCGAGGAGGTAAGCGGGACATCTTAAAACATCTCTTCTGTATAGTTGTAAAATATTTATTGAATATAAGTGGAATAATAGAATGAAAAATATTTTTCCGTGCATGGTTGCATGTGGTAGTGAGTCTTTTCCCATTCATAGTTGCATATCGCGGTGAGCCTTATCCGATCAATAATTGTATGGTGATGTAGAATGCTTGCATGTTGAGATAAATAGATTAGTTGGGACCACTCTCTTACATATGTAGTATATATCCCACGGGTTTGTTTTGCCAACCCACTTAGCAAACTATAGGATATCCCGATATCCCATGCATTAGTGCAGAAATTGGTTAATAAAAATTTAGGTTGATAACATTAGAACCAAAATTTCAATATAGGTGATTTATTATATTTGATTATGCATAGTTGTAACAATATTTACTTAATATAAGTAGAGTAATTGAATGAAAACATTCCATTTCTAGTTCGACCAATGGCCGGCCTGTGTTATATATTATTGACAAGATTCACAAAACCATCATATTGTAACCATCCCAATTTAAATCCGAATGGACATCATGATATACATGTGATATATATGCGCGCTGCCCATGCCAAGGAAGAAGAAGAAGAAGCAGAATGACACATTGGGTACCAGATACGTATAATTAAGTAATTAAGCAGTCAGAAGGCTACTTGTTTGATCCTACTTAGAAGTGCGTTTGCTTCTGCAGTTGCTCAACGCTGCTGCTAATGTGTGTTCTAGAAGAAGAATAGGGGGTCTGAAATCCTAAGCATATACACACGCCTACGCATGCATGCAAAGTGTCAAACAATTACTCTTCCATCTCCTGCCGTACGTACGTGTGCTGCAAATTACTTGAGCCAGCCAGCCACACCGTACTGCTGCTTTGAATCCTCCTCGCAAGACGATGACCCTGCATGTTCATATATTGTGGCCATCGATCAAGAGTGTACTTTTATCGGCGATGGGATCAAGATTACTTTTTCTTGGCGATGGGATCAAAGAGTGTACTTGATCGAGGCTACTAAAGTGAGCTGGACCTGCACTTAACAATTTATCCCCGAATCTGCCAATTGCCACCTGCTTTTGAGCCCAATGAAGTGTAGTTATGTACTCCCTCCGTTCGGAATTACTTATCACAAAAATGGATGTATCTACAACTAAAATACATCTAGGTACATTCATTTCTTCGACGAGTAATTCCGAACGGAGGGAGTAGTTATGTTGACACTGATCAAGTACTGCCCGACTCAAGAAAAGCCCAATGAGCTAAGTAAGGATTGATCCAATTCGAATGAAAGTTATCAAGTACTGCACTTCACATACTTATGGCCAAATCTGCCAACTGTCACCTGCTTTTGAGCCCAATGAATTGGAGTTATGTTGACGCTAACTGAGAATACTAGCAAGTATAGTACCAATGGACTGAGGTAGTATCACTATGATGGAGAGGGAAGGCGTCTATATATGGAGCCATAGCCATGCTAATTGAAGAATATATCTAAGTAGTAGCATATCGCGCACTACTGATAACAATGTCAATTATGTTCATCTCCACATTGCTCGTTCTACTTGTTCCAATCTTCTTGTATCGCAGGGCTAGTTGTAGATCGAAGAACCCACCAGTGCTTCCCACAAACTGGCCAGTGCTGCACATGCTCCCTTCCTTCATAGCCAACCTCCACAACTTGTATGACTATTTCACCCTGGTCCTTGCCAGATCAGGTCACGACTTCAGGGCACATGGACCACCTGGCACCGGGATGCGCTTCTTCATCACATGCGACCCAGCGAACGCCCGACACATCTTCACGACGAACCACACCAATTTCCCCAAGGGCACATAATTCGCCGATATCTTCGACATCATGGGTGGCATCCTCTTCACCATCGACGGGGAGTCCTGCCGCCGACAACGCGCGAAAGCCAAGAGCATGCTCAGCAGCCCGAAGATCATTGCCAGTATGGCGGCCTACCTCTGTGGCGAGGTGGAGAACAACCTCCTCCCATTGTTCACCCACATGGCGATAACGGGCGCTTCATTTGAGATGCAAGAATTGATGTCGAGGCTTATGTTTGACTTGGCTGCTACGCCTCTCTTTGGTGTGGATCCAAGCCTCCTATCCTCGGACATGCCGCCCATGGACGCAGCGGTTGCCCTAGACACCGTGATGGAGGTGGGATTTTTTAGGCTCATGATGCCAGCATCTGGCTGGAAGTCGATGAGGTGGCTAAACATCGGCCCTGAGAGAAAGCTTGACACGGCACGCATTGTGCTACGAGAGTTCGTCGGGGAGATGATGGAGAAGAGGAAGATCACCACATGTCGTTTTGGACATGGAAAGGAACAAGGGAGTGTGGATATTATTTCTTCTTTCCTCGAAGACCCAGACTACGCCAATGTTCACTTGCTCCGTGCGGTAATCATTAGCTACATGCTCGCTGCAAGGGACACAATTGCCACAACCCTAACATGGATCTTCTACAAACTTGCCCAAAATCCTAACATCGTGTCAATCATCCGCAATGAACTTTCACCCATTGCATCATGCAAAGTAGCGGTAGGAGTGTGTACCCCGGTGATCTTTGAGCCAGATGATACCAAATCTCTAGTATATTTGGCAGCCACCTTGTACAAGACTCTCAGGCTGTACCCACCAGTGCCTGTCTTGTGCAAGACGGTGGCCGTAGATGACATCATGCCGAGTGGCCATGAGGTATGTGCCGGTGACACCATTTTTATTTCTGTCCACTCGATGGGGAGAATGGAGGGTGTGTGGGGTAAAGATTGCCTCGACTATAACCCACATAGATGGCTCTCGGATGATGGCAACAACCTGAGATACGTACCATCTCACAAGTTCTTGGCATTCAACTCAGGCCCGAGAATGTGCCTCGGCAAGGACATTGCAATTATGCAAATGAAAACTGTCATTGCTACAACAGTGTGGAACTTCGATGTGCAACTGGTGGAAGGGCAGAGCATCCAGCCCAAGCCGTCCATTATGCTGGAGATGGAAAATGGGCTCACTGTTTAGTTGAAAAAGCAAGAAATGTAATAGGCTCTCGTTATGTAAACGTACTTGCCGACCACTAGAGCAGTTTTCCACTGCCCATAACCACATTATAGTCTAATAATAAAGGCATACATGCATCGAAATTTGTAACTTTTTTACGAAAAACAACCAATGTACAACTATTTATTACTCATGTTGTATGAGACATGGTATAAAATCATCGAGACCTGGTGATTCCTCCATATTGTATGTGACTATCTACATGTGACATGTTGCTAGTATGTGGAAGTGACCCAACCGGCTCAAAGTTGTTTTCCCGGTCGATAAGCACAGCCTCGACAAGCAGAACATCCCGATGGAACATGCACAGGTGCTTAATAGAATAACGGAACCAATTGATCGATGAACAAACAGTCTTGCTTCAGATGTTGGCTGGTAACTAATACACAACGTGCCAGCATCTATTCCTCACCAGTAGGCAATCATAGCGGATATGCTCGCTATACTCGTCGAACGCGCTAAAGTGGCTGGACAAATTAGTGGTGTAATTCATCATTTAGTACTAGATGGTTTATCCATTCTACAGTATGTGAATGACACCATTCTCTTTGAGGATAAAGCAAGAAACCTCAAGCTCCTTCAATGCTTTGCCTTTGAGGATTTTTTGAGTCTTAAAATTTCTGTAAGAGTGAAATTTTCTGCTTCGAAGAGGCCACAGACTCGCGTTCAAGTACGTGAAGTTCTTACTTGAACCGGTAGAAACAATTCCATTGCTTTATTTTTCTTGCTGATCACAAACAGTTTTATGGTCTTCCTAGGAAGCATGTGGCCTTGCGTGCTCTTTAAATCATGCAATTACTACAGAATAAGCACATTGTTAGATATAATCTTGATGTTTTTTGTATCTGCATGTTTTGGTTTCTGGTTCTGCATGTAGCGTAGGGAGTCGTCCGGCAAGGTCTCGGCTGAGCGCGCACAGCTGTGAGATGCAGCATGGTCGTGAGAAGCAGTAAGGCGTGGCTGGGGCCAGACCGGCTGGAAAAAACAGCTAGAGGAGATCGTCTAGTTTGTTAGCGCATGGATAGGTTAGTTAGAGAGATTCTAGGGAAGAGTTATGCGTGCGTGGGCTGCTAGTGGCCGGATAGTGTACCTGTGTGGCTGCTACTTATACAGATGTAAAGCATGTTTACCTTGGACAAGAGAACAGAGAAAGAAAGAAAAGGCCGGCCGCTGTGTGAGGCAGCTCGGCACCAAATACTTGTGTCTCCATTTGTGTGTGTGTTGTGAGAAGCAACACCGAGAGGAAGAAGAGGTGAGCTGAGAGAGTCGGCTCCAACACACTTCATCGAACCTTACGTTGTGATCCATCAATGGCACATATTGTTTGACAAGACTAAGATCTTTCATTGGAATTCGGCTTACATGCATGTTCATGCAAAATATCCTCTTTCTTGTATATACTTTTATCATAACATTTGCGGTGTATATAAAAATATATCATTTGTTTGGTCATATGCATCGTCCAGATGCAGATGCCGGGGGTCTTCCTCCTTTTTTTTAAAAAAAATATATCATTTGTAATAGCATAGTAGGAAAAAATGAGTTTATTATTCAAACAGTTTTGACACACTAAATACGCTGCCCTCGCACGAGGGCCACCCTGCTAGTTGAAGTAAAAAATGAAATATAAAAAAACAATGAATAGTGAACAAGCTGATAGCTAAAACTCAAAATATTTAAAAAGCTAAAGGATGAAATAAAATAACAAGAGAAGATATGGAAAAATAAATAAAGTATACAAAAGAGCGGAATAGATGTGCAGATCATGCTTTTAGTTTTAGTGCACCACTGCACATTATGTGCTCATCTGGCTTAATAAATCGAATACTTTTGAATATTAAATTGTGCTGATCGATGCGATCTCATCCAGCATCCAGCTAGCAGTTATGAAAAGGCAAAGAATTTGCTTGTGTTATTTTTCTAAGGCACTTTGGTCCTTTTGATTAACAAAATTTTGCCATAAAGCTATCCTCGAACACTGCATGTGGAATAATGGAAGGCATCGAGTTAGCTGAAGGCATTTCATTGCACATGAAAAATCACAATAGCCAGAAGAATAGAATTAGCGCCTAGCCCTCCCCTCGCCTAGCCCTCCCCTCGCGCCGCTGGCCGCTCCGTCCGCGGCGGCCACATTCCTCGCCGGCTGCCACTCTGGTACCGGTAGACACCCTCCTCCCTCTCACCGCGCGTCGTCTCCATCCCAATGGCGCTCTCTGATCTCAAGTTTGAGCAAGGCTTGGCCTTTGAAACTTACATCTTGAAGCAATATGGGGTGCCTATCAACCATTTTGATGGTGGCAAGCTCAAGGAATTCATCCTAGTGGCTGATGTGACTCGCTCTAAACTCCGTATCAATGTGCATTTTGTCAGTCGCATGCTTCAATCTTGCTCTGGGGGACATGCATCTCGTTTCAAAGTTTCTTGCCTTCAGAATTGGTCTTTCAAATTCAGTGTTTCTTTCAAAGATGTGGGTTTTGCCATTATCAAAGGGGGAAATTGTGCCAATGATCTTTTCAATCTTGATTTCTTTCTTTGGGGGAAGGGTGGTCCTGATTTCCAAAAAGAATTCCGGCTCTATAAGCAGGAGCTTGATCAAGAATGGACCGTAGTTGATCGATCCGCCGATCGTAGATCCTATGCAACTGCTGTTCAAAATCCTAGAATATTTCAAGATCATATTATGGGCAGTGTAACATTGTACCAGTGGTCGGCAAGTACATTTACATACAAGGAGAGTCTATTACATTTCCTGCTTCTTCAACTTAACAATGAGCCCATTTTTCATCTCCGGTATAATGGACTGCTTAGGCTGGATGCTATGCCCTTCCACAAGCATCACACCGAAGTTCCACACCGCTGTAGCAATGACAGTCTTCATTTGCATGACTGCAATGTCCTTGCCGAGGCACATCCTCGGGCCTGAGTTGAAGGCCAAGAACTTGTGAGATGGTACATATCTTAGGTTGTTTCCATCATCTGTGAGCCACCTATGTGGGCTATAGTCGAGGCAGTCTTTACCCCACACACACCCTCCATTCTCCCCATGGAGTGGACAAGAATAAAAACGGTGTCACCGGCATGCACCTCATGGCCACCTGGCATGATGTCATCTACGACCACTATCCTGCGCAATACAGGCCCCAGTGGGTGTAGCCTGAGAGTCTAGTATAAGGTCGCCTTCAAATATACTAGAGATTTGGTCCCTCTGGCTCAAAGATCACCATGGTATCCGCTCCTACCGCAACTTTGCGTGATGCAATGGGTGAAAGTTCGTTGCAGATGATTGACAAGATGTTAGGCTTATGAGCGAGGTTGTAGAAGATCCATGTTAGGGTTGTTGCAACTGTGTCCCTTGAAGCGAGCATGCAGCTAACAACAATAGCACGGAGAAAGTCATCATTGGTGTCGTCCGGGTCTTCGAAGAAGGAAGAAATAATATCCACACTCTCTTGTTCCTTTCCATGTCCAAAGCGACATGTGGTGATCTTCTTGTTGTGCATCATCTCCCTGACAAACTCTCATAGCACCATGTGTGCCTTGTTGAGCTTTCTCTCAGGGCCAATGTTTAGCCACCTCATCAACTTCCAGCAAGAAGCTGGCATCATGAGCCTAAAAAAGCCCACCTCCATCACTGAGTCCAGGGCAACCGCTGCGTCCATGGGTGGAACGTCCGAGTATAGGAGGCCAGGATCCACACCAAAGAGAGGCATAGCAGACAGATCAAACATAAGCCTCGACATCAATTCTTGCATATCAAATGAAGTGCCAGTGATCGCCATGTGGGTGAAGAATGGAAGGAGCTTGTTCTCCAACTTGTCACAGAGGCATGCCGCCACACTAGCAACCATCCACCAGCTGCTGAGAAAGCTCTTGCATTTCGCATGCAGTCGGCGGCATGGCTCACTGACAATGGTGAAGAGGCTGCCACCCATGATGTCGAAGATATCGGCAAACTCCACGCCCTGGGGGTAGTTGGCGTGGTTCGATGTGAAGATGTGTCGGGCATTCGTTGGGTCACATGTGATGAAGAAACGCATCCCGGTACAAGGTGGTCCATGCACCCTGAAGTTGTGGCCTGATCTGGCGAGGACCAGGGTGAAAATAGTCATACAAGTTGTGGAGGTTGGCCATGAAGGATGGGAACATGTGCAATATTGGACAGTTTGTGGGAAGCATTGTTGGGTCCTTTGATCTACAACTAACCCTGGGATACAAGCAAATTGGAACAAGTAGAACGGTTAGTGTGGAGATGAACATAATTGACATTGTTATCAGTAGTGCGCGATATGCTACTACGTGAGATTTATTCTTCAGTTAGCATGACTATGGCTTCATATATAGACAATTTCTCTCCATCATAGTGATACTACCTCAGTTCATTGGTACTATACCTGCTAGTATTCTCAGTTAGTGTCAACATAACTCCACTTAATTGGGCTCAAAAGCAGGTGACAATTGGCAGATTTGGCGATAAGTATGTGAAGTACAATACTTGATAACTTTCATGGCAAATTGGATCAATCCTTACTTAGCTCATCGGGCAATAGTTGAGTTTGGCAGTACTTGATAAGTGTCAACATAGTAAATAACTACACTTCATTGGGCTCAAAAGCAAGTGGGTTGGCAGATTTGGCGATAAATATGTTACTGTAACTGTTAAGTGCTGGTCCGGCTCGTGCCCGCACCACGGCGAGTACTGCCTGGACAAGCACACATCCATGGCCACCGCCCATCCGAGCACAAATGATGCGCATCATCTGCGCTCCAGCCGGAGGGCTCTCTATACCTCTTTTTTTCAGAACCGGCAGTTGTTCTGCCTATTTCATTAGCAGGGGAAGCTAAGAATATAAGTTAAAGTAACAAGGAGAAAGAAAAAGTAAACCAATGTCCTGTTCAATAACAACCTTGGATATACAAGTATTATATCATCTCTTGCCAAACAAAATAAGTATGGTCTCAGGCGATTGAGATTTCCCTTTAAAATACAATTATTTCTTGTTATAAATAGGTCACCTCTTTTGCGGTTTTGCAAATATTGCTCTACCAAACCTTGATGGAACTAGCCTCAGTCGGCACACAACAGACTCGATCAAGTACACTCTTTGATCCCATTACAAAGAAGAAGTACTCTTGATCCCATCGCAAAAATAAGTACACTGTTGATCTATCGACACAATATATATATCTTTTACGAAAGCATCAGATCACCAAACAATCACTACTGTCGCCAGAATGAGTTGCCAATGTGTCATTGTTACCGCTCCCTTATAGGAGCCGGCTTGACCTTGTCGATGATGACCGGGATTTCATCATGTACGTGCCCCAACCAACATCCTGGAGACGCAGTCATCGGCACTCCTTGCATAGATTTGAAGCACCAAACACCAAATCAAGTCACATGACAAGAAATCCTAACCACGCTGCACCAAGAAAACATCATGAATTTATGCCTGAGCTCCCTCCGCAACGTCCAGACGAACGAATTCGGGGAGGATCGGAGCCCGAAAGACAAACTCGAAAAAGAAGCTTCACCATCTAGTCAAGTGTCGCACTTGCGAGGAATAAAAATCCCTAAACCAAAATACTAACCGCAGCGGAGGCATCGGGATTTCCCTCTCCGTCACCAAGGCTCCCAAGTGGCAGGCAGAGGGGAGGCAAATTCATGGGCTCGCTGGTGAAGCTTGGAGGGGAGAGTTTGCCCTAACCGCTTAAGGTTCGGGGAGGAAAACAAAAAATCCGTTTTTTTTGGCACAATACATGTGGCCATAAGGAGGTCATCGTCGACGTCATCTGTGCAATCCAGCCACATGTGTATTTTCTCATTTGTACATCGCTTACTTAATTTTCTTTCTTGAGAGGATCCGTAGCAGTAGTGTGTGCCTGGCTGGCTCAACTAATTTTTAATGCTCTTGATTTCAGATTCCCTATTCTTTTTATAGAGCAACATTCGTGATGTGAGCAATTGCAGAAGCTAATGCACAATGTGGCCTCACGCTTGAAAAGCCGAGGCAACCAGCTTCCTGATGACCATGACTCGTGGTGTGATTCACCTAGGTTTCCCTTTTGCTCTTATATTTGCAATCTAAAGTTTGTGAAATCATTGAGATTACAAAATAAAAAAAATAAAAATTGGTGAACTTATTGTAGTACGTGTTTCTAAAATTTATGAGAAATATGCTTTTGTGTTCCTGAATTTATGAAATTATTGAGAATACTAAAATATATGTATATAAAATTTCTGAATTGCTGAAGTATGTGTCTTAAAAAAATTGAATATGATTTTATGTTCCTGAATTATTAAGATTATTGAGATATGTGTTTCTAAAATTTCAAATTATTGAAGTATGTGGTTTTAAAATTTGTGAAATTACTGAAATATGTATTTATTAAAAATTGAAAATACAAAGAAAAATAGTATTTCTGGTATGAATAAATTATTATTCTGTATTTTGCTAAAAAAACATTTAGACAATTTTTTTACTACTTCTGATAAATGAATACAGAAAAAAAAATTACACAAAAATTTTACCGTCTAGAGCATTGCAGACGCCAGGTGAAAGGATATGAAAGCAGGAAGTAGGTTTCTGGCGCTAATCATCATTAAATAACTTCGGATCGTGTGGGTGGGTTCAATGGAAAATATACTCTTTCAGACGTACTCTTATCTTGTGATTGTTAAGTCCTCCTGCATTCACCATTATTACCTATTACACGTACAATTAAGTACAAGCAGTGCTGGCCAGTCATGCCAACAACTAAAAATGGACTTCTCATACTAAATGAAGTATATTCTTATGAAAATCTTATATGTTGTAATATTATTATGATATGTCATGAATATTTTTCTCACATGGGAAGGATACATATGGTCGACTAGTTTATATGGTGTTTTTGGAAATCTCAGAATAATCATTTGTCCTCACATAAAATATTATTATAGCAGATGCTTAGCACACAGGTGATATTTATTTAACAAAATATTAACGATGACCATAGAACATTAATATTTGTATTGTGTGACATGAATAGATATGATACTTAAATCTTCGTCCTCGAACAGTCTCAACACACTAAAGACAATACCCACTTGCATATGCAAGTGCCATTGTGCTAGTTCTATATAAAGATCTGTAGTTTCTAGGACTGAAAACTACAAGAATATATTGATAATTTCACAGTCACACCCAGTGGGGGGGGGGGACACGCAACTCCAACGCCGCTGATTGACATCGTGATTCGGAAACTTGATTGTACCGGAAATTGGCTAAAAACAGAGAGAAATTGGGTACGCTATGAATACATGACCATATACATCTCAATCTTGTACACATACTTCGGATATATTGCTCCATTACGTCCAGTCTCGATCAAGTACACTCTTTATCCAATCACAAAAAGAAGCACACTCTTGATTGATCCCCACAATATATGTGGTCATACAAAAATTCTAGACTTACGGGCAAGATCCTATAGAAACCACATATGGACTCCTCCCTACACCAACCTCCCCCCCCCCCTGACTTTCATTGTGGGTCCCACCCTTCTTCTGATTTCCAATCAAGATTTCACAGCTCAACCCGTAACTTAATTCTATGGAAATCAGCACGTGAGTGTAGCATTCCTCCTGTCCATAAGAGGGTCATCGTCAACGCCTATGTCCACAATTAATTGGAAGATATGTGCAATCTGCCCACGTGTCTATTTTCTCATTTGTACGTCGCTGACATAAATTTTCTTTCTTGTGAGGAGGATCCGTAGCAGCAGTACTGTGTGGCTGGCTGGCTCAAGTAATTTGCAGCACACGTACGCCATCGGTACGGTTCTTATGCACGTAGGTACGGCACGAGATGGGAGAGACCAGAGACCAGCGGTCTATCAGTATATGCTTTGGATTTTAGATCCCCTATGCTTCTTATACAACACACATTAGTAGCAGTGTTGCAACATCAGAAGCAAACGCATGCACATGTAATTAAGATCAAACAAGTAGCCTTCTCACTGCATATTTTGAACTGCTACCCGACACACACTGCATTCTTTCTCATATTGCAGGAATATAATGCCCATCCTCTATAAGGTCAAATTAACTACTTTCTATATTTCTAGTAGCCAATGTGTCAATCTTCTTCTTGCTTTGCATTTACAAAATTCAAAAAGACTCAGAAATTCCAGAAACATTTTGGGATCAAACATGATCAGGTATTGCGCTTGCCCGAAAAGTTTTGGAATAGCTTCAACCAACTCCACAGCCAAGAAAACAAAATTGAAAGTACAAAAAGAATGAGTGGTAACTTTAATATAGTGTCGATTGTGTTTTTCCGCCGAGAATACCATGACAGTCATTCATTGTCAAAACTTTTCACACGAGTGTACACCGTACCTCATCAGATTAATTCCAGAAAGTTTCAGCAATTTTTTATTCTTGTCACATTTCCTTTTTTTTAATTCGGGTGCATTGGCACTCGTGACCCAAAGATCCGCGTCAGCCAACTTATCAAATATATTCCAATGGTTATAATGTAAGATTTGTACATTCGACTTAGTCATGATAGACATATGTTGTATGATAACATAGTTGTTGTCATGTAATCATGTTCCAAGGAAATTCATTTTTATTTTATTTTCTTCCACTTTGAATGTGCAATTGCAGTGCTTGTAATCACGTTCTAGTATTTGTTTGAAATCTTACACTCTTTTCTACTATGTACTGCTGCCATATGTGGCGTAAGAGTTTACTTCATTACTTTCAAATCACACTCAAATTTAATGGAAACTAAAATACTTCCATAATTATTTCCTAATTTTATGCCAGGCATGACCTGTTACCTCTAGGTCATCACGTTTAATCAGGACCTTTAGGGCATCACTATTAATGTTTGGGCTGCCGACGCCTCGTTGTTGCCGCTCCCCTATAGGAGCCGGCTTGATCTTGCCGATGAAAACCGGGAAGTCATCATGCATGTGCCCCTAAGGACCAAAGTCCTGGAGCCGCAGTCATCGCCATTAAACCCTTGCATAGATCTGAATCACCAGACGCCAAATCATGTCACATGACGAGAAACGCTAACCACGCTGCCCCAAGGAAACGACATGAATCTATGTCGCAGCTCCCTCGGCTATGTCCAGACTAATGATTTCGAGGACAATCGGAGCCCGGAAGAAAATCTTGAAAAAGAAGCACCGCATCTGCCCGAGTACCGCACTCGCGAGGACTAAAAATCCCTATCCTAAACTACAAACCACACAGCGGAGGCATCTGGATTTCCCTATCCATCATCGCGGCCGCCAAAGCAGCTAGCAGAGGGGAGGTGAATCCATGGGCTCGCTGGTGAAGCTTGGAGGCGAGAGTTTGCCCTAACCGCTTTGGGTTTTGGGAGGAAAACCAAAGATCCGTTTTTCCGCGGAATACATGTGGCCATAAGGGGTTCACCGTCGACCCCTATGGCCACAATTAGAAGATCTGTGGAATCCTGCCCCCATGCGCATTTTCTCATTTGTACGCCGCATACTTAATTTTCTTTCTTGCGAGGATCCGTAGCAGTAGTGTGTGGCTGGCTGGCTAAACTAATTTTCAATGCTCTTGATTTCAGATTCCCTATTCTTTTTCTTTATCACACATTTGTGATGTGAGCAATTGCAGAAGCTAATGCACAACGTGGCCTCACGCTTGAAAAGCCGAGGTGACCAGCTTCCGTGATGACCACGACTTGTAGCATGAGTCACCTAGGTTTCCCTGTGATCGATTTGAAATTGCAGTTCAGAATTTTAAGCACATGTGAATAAATTGAAGTGCATGTGAATACTGAATGATGCTGAAATATCCAATTTTGTTTCCTGTAATTTGTGAAATATGATAAAGTGTCTCTAAAGTTTGTGAAATCACTGAGCTGACAAAATAAAAGTTTTAAAAAATTGGTGAACTTATTATAGTGTGTGTTTCTAAAATTCATGAGAAATATGATTTTGTGTTCCTAAATTAATGAAATTATTGAGATTACTAAAATATATGTACACGAAATTTTTTGAATTGCTGAAGCATGTGTCGCAAAAATTTGTGAATATGATTTTGTGTTCGTGAAAGTATTAAAATTATTGAGATATGCATTTATAAAATTGAAAATTATTGAAGTATGTGGTTTTAAAATTTGTGGACTTACTAAAATATGTGTTTATGAAAATACAAAGCAAAATACTCCCTCCTTACCTAAATATTTGTCTTTCTAGATATTGCAAATGGACTACTACATATGGATGCATATAGACATATTTTAGAGTGTAGATTCACTCATTTTGCTCCGTATGTAGTCACTTGTTGAAATATCTAGAAAGACAAATATTTAGGAACGGAGGGAGTAGTATTTTGGTATGAATAAAGTAATTATTCTGTATTGTGCTAAAAAAATTAGACAATGTATTTTTTACTATTTCTGACATATGAATACAGAAAAAGAAATTAGTTACACAAAATATTTACCGTCTAGAGCATTGCAGAAGCAAGGTGAAGGGATCTGAAAGCGGGAAGTACATTTCTGGCGCTCATCATCCTTAAATAACATCGGATCGTACGGGTTGGTTGAATGGAAAATGTACTCTTTCAGACGTACTCTTATCTTGTGATTGTTAAGTCGTCCTGCATTCACCATTATTACCTATTACACGTGCGATTAAGTACAAGCAGTGTTGGCTTATCATGCTAGCGACTAAAAATGGACTTCTCGTACTAAATGAAGTATTCTTATGAAAATCTTATATGTTGTAATATGATTATGTTTAGTCATGAACATTTTTCGCACATGGGAAGGACACATACAATTGACCTGCATATATAGTATTTTTGGAAATGTCATAATAATCATTTGTCATCACATAAAATATTATAGCAGATCTTTACCGCACAGGTGATATCTATTTAACAAAATATTAGCGGTGACCATAGAACATATATTTGTATTGTGTGTCATGGGTAGATATGATATTTAAATCTTCGTCCTCGAACAATCTCAACATACTAAAGACGATACCCTCTTGCATATGCATGTGACATTGCGGTAGTTCCACAGAAAGATCTCTAGTTTCTAGCACTGAAACTACAAGAATATACGAAATAGATCTCATGCTCTGACCAACTTCATCTATTTAGACAAAATTTTGGTGAATTGTTTCTTCACCAAAGATTAAGAAGACTGGAAGGATCCAACATGATATGCCGATCTTCCTCCTTAACATTAGCTATTTTTTTCCACTAAACTAACCACTAGGCTCAACGTGGTAGCGACCATGTGGGCCGACCCTCTCAAAGGACTTCCATATGAGGAAGAAACATCCTTGATGGAGAAATTAATCTTCACGAGACCATACGCGAGATGCAACTGAAAAACAAGGTGTAATATTCAAAATTGACTTTAAAACACCATATGATAAATTCAAATGGCCGTTCCTACAACATGCCACAAGAATGAATGGCTTCTCCAATAAATGGCGTACATGGGTTGATATTTTTCATCTCCGGAAGGTAGTGTGGCTATAATGACATTGGCCATTACTCCAAACGAAAAAAAGAACTACGTCATGGTGATCCTCTATCTCCAATGTTTTATAACATTTTCGCAAGTATGTTGGCCATTCTAATTGAACACCAAAAAAATTACGGTTAGATCGCAGAAGTCGTAGCGCATATAATGGATAGGGGTCTATCAACTCTGTAATATTCTAGTGACCTGATTCTTTTTATGGAACATGACTTCAAAAAGAATAAAAACCCAAAGCCTTTTCTTTTAGCGATTGAGCATATGTTGGGTCTTAAAATTATTTTCTGTAAGTGTTAATTGATCTAGTTTGTAGAAGCCAATGGGGTTTTTGTGCAATATATGACCAACTTGTTTCATTTTATGCAAGGCCAATACCCAATAAATTATTTCATAATTCAAATCCATTATAGATCACTTAATAATGCGGGGTGGAAATATTTTGAGGAGTATGTAGATAAACGCCCGAGTAGTTGGAAAGGCAATTTGCTCTCAATTGGGGGACAAACTTCGATAATCGCCCGAGTAATTGGAAAGGCAACTTGCTCTCAGTTGGGGGACAAATTTCTTTAATCAACTCCGTGCTCACAAAAATTGTTCTCTGAATGCTATAATTTTCCACCACCAAAATGCAATGGACTACTCTAGGTCCAGATTTTTGTGGCCAAGTGAAAAAATTGCCTGGCCAAATGGAATGTGTTATGCCAACCAAAAGACCAAGGGGCCTTGGAATACATGATCTACATGTCAAAAACAATGCCTTACTTGGTACATGGCCTTATAGAATTCTAAACGAGGAAGGTTTCCGGCAAACTGTCTTGTGAAAAACTAACTTGGGCCAAAAGTTGTGTCTGGGTAATTTGGAAACCCGTGGACTTAAATTTTGGGTAAGCCTAATTAATGGCAACAACTTAATATCTTTCTGACTTCAAATCATTCGCGATCAGGGATGCCTTTGATATACATTTCTGGGAGGATAAATGGATTTGAATGCTACTCCCTAGTAACAATATCCAGCTATACACCACATTGTTCACGATAAAAATGATACACTCGTGCAAAATCGAAAAAGATGGGTGCCCAAGGTGCCCATGCCACCGTGTTGAAGAAGGTTGCCTTGTGCCAAGAACTTTTTTAGTTCCCTCCAAGGACACACTGTTTAGGGGATAGAAGCCAGAAATACCCCTTCCTTTTATCAGAATGTCCCCGTTGCCTGATGCTTGATAGAAAATAATTTAGGTTGAATTCCAAGATATGCACAATTAGCGGTGACTAGCTTTTGGACCTGGAGAACATGGAAAATAATTTTGAGATGAATAGGACGGTCATGGGTATGAAAGGATAAATGCCCAATATGTTCTATTTTCTTACCTCGACCGCTAGCGGTGTGAAGCTTTTCATTACCGATGTAGCAGTTTCGGACAATGATCTTTTCAAGTTCAATGGTCACATGATCCATGGCTCAAGTTTTGAGTTACTACCTGGTATCACAAGGAAAAGGTGATGACGATGTTAATCTGTGGTTATTATCATACTATTTGACACACTAGTATGCTAGATGTCCAAGCTTGTAACTAGTTTGGTAGGGGGTTTATCATCGTTTTGATGATGATGTTGCGGATCGATACCACCATGGTATCCTGCTAGAACCATTGAAGCCACCGCCGCCATTGCTATAATTGGTGCTCTCATCACCACCATGGTATCGGTGGGAAATAGTTCTGGGACATAACATATTTCAGAAGGCATCTACGGGAAATTCTAGCAGGACACCAAATATTTCAGGAGATAAGCTCTCACTGCACACGCGGTACACACACAAAATTCCGGGAGATACCGACGGGGAACTCTGGCGGGACACATTATACACAAAACTTTACATAATTTGACCATAGCAAGAGTACGCCAACAGTGACGAGGATCTTTGTACCGAAAAAACAGCTCCTTGCCCCCGCGCCGCTCCCCCCGCGGGCGGCTTGGGCGGCTGCGCCAGATCCAGCCGCGCGCGGCCTTTCGTACCTCCCCCCTCTCCCGCCGCCAGTTTGAGCCGCCAGGGGCGAAGTCCCTCGTGGTGGCTGGTGGCGGGGGCTTTCCTCTCCTCGTCTAGGTCGTGGGCGTTGCGGGCCTTTCATCCCAGGTGGCGGCGTCGGGCGTGCACGGGGCCCGGCGGCGTGGTGGCGCTCCCTCCATTCGACGGCGCACGGGGTGCGGCGGCGGTGAGGTGTGTGCAGGGCCGTGCGGCGGCTGTGCCCTGTGGTGGCGGCTGGGGTTCGTCTTCAGGCCTACAACAGCTGCAGGTGGTGTTCTTCCTTTCCTATCGCGGGCGCGCGGCAGTGCTCCTCGGGCAGCATCATTTCTGGCGGCGGGGGCGCCCTCCCGGCCCAGATCTGGGCCCTTTGGGGCCCCATCTTGGTCTGGGTGGCCTGGCTCGGCTCGTCCTGTGATGGCTCCGGCGGACGGAGGTGCAGCTCGTGCGAGGGGTTGCGGAGACGGCGGCGCGCCCACTGCAACGCGGTGACGGGAGCTTCACGAGCCATATCGAGCTCGGCAGGGCCTTTGTGCCTAGTTTGTTCCTCTTGTTGCGTCCGGTCCGTGACCGCCGATGGCGGTGGAGGTTGTCCCCTCCTGGATGGTTGCTGACACTGCCGCTTCACGTTCCCGGCTGCTTCCTCTCGGACCCGTCGGCCCCGCTTAGGGCTCCATGGTGAGACAACGATGGTGGCTCCAAGACCGTGGTGGCGCATGTTGGTGGGCGGCAAGTGTGGTGGAGCGTGGCGGATCGGTCGGGGTGGTGGGTGTGTGGAGGACGGGAGAAACCCCTGCCGGCTTGGCTGGCACCGACACATCGACGCCCGTGGGTGCCATCTTTCCTTCCTGAAGGGCGTCGGGTATCCCCCACCCATGCCTCTCCGCGTACCGGGGGAAACCCTAGGACCTGTCTGGGCAGCAGTGTTGTCATCGTCGCGTTCCTTCCCGAAGGTGTTGCTTTGTATGCGGTGGTCCGAAGTGCTAGGAGTGCGGTGGAAATCTTCGGTGGGTGCAGCGGTTGTGGATCATCATTGTTTTCGTCGATCCGACTCTGTTGTCATTATTTTCTTTTTCTTTCTTTTTTATTTTATTTTGAGCGTGCTTGTGCTGTCTGCCCCAGCAATGGATTCTCAGATGTATCGGGGGTTGCTGTATCTATATAGCGGGGCGAAAGCCTATTTCGAGAGCACGCCTACAGTCGTCCCTGCCTATATATATATACACTGGATACACTGCCACGAGCAAGAGCAGCTGGGAGTTAAGAGCATCTTACAAATTAAGTGTGAGAAACCAGAGCATCATGAGCATTGTAGTGACCAAGTCCTCGCCGGTGGTTGTTGGCGGCCCATCGGAGCTGGGGACGGCAACCGGTGGCATCATCAACCTCTCCTCTTTCGACAAATGTTTCGCTCCTGTTCCTGTGGGGCTGCTTCTCATTTTCGAGCAGCCAATCAACGAGCCCATCGAGACAATCAAGAAGGCCCTGTCGCAGGCACTGGTGCTCTACCAACCTATGGCTGGCCGCGTCGTCACCGGATCCGACGGCGAGCCGATGCACATCTTGTGCACGGGAGAGGGAGTCTTGTTCGTGGGCGCTTCGGCCAGCTGTGCGCTTGACGAATTCATGGCGTCCCCGCTGCTCATTGGGGACCTGGCTGTCCGCTACCCTGCCGAGTACTGCCTCCCTGTTGATGGCATGCTGCTGATGCAGGTGACCAAGTTCGCCTGCGGCGGGTTTATCGTGGGCGTGACGTGGAACCACGTCCTGGCCGACGCCGCGGGGATGGCGCAGTTTCTGCAGGCCGTCGGCGAGCTCGCCCGAGGGATGCCAGCGCCGTCCGTCCTTCCGGTCAGGTCCGAAACCGAATGCACCTTCCCGCGCCTCCCGCCGTCGTTCGTCACCGCGATGAGGACTCGGATGCTCGGCGGAACGGTGGAAATGGCGAGCATCGACTTCACCATCTCATGGAGCTTGATCAGCTACATCAAAGCCGAGTGCGGTGGCGACTGCACGGTTTTCGATGCCGTCGCGGCCGTGCTCTGGCAGTGCCGTACCCGTGCGGTCATCTCGGACCCCGACACGCCGGCGCCCCTCGTCTTCTCGAGAAACATGCGGGGGCTCGTACGTGCAAAGCGCGGCTACTACGGCAACTGTGTCATGCTGCAGCCGGTCCAGGCCAAGAGCGGCTTGGTGGCCAACAACGACATCAAGGACCTTGTGAAGCTCATCAGGCTCGCCAAGGAGAAGATACCGGAAATACTCACCAACGGCCCTAGTGCTGGTGGCGGTGGTGGGGATCAGCGGCTGAAGAAGATGGCCCCTTCGAGTCCGAGCCGGTACAACGCGCTTCTTGTGACGAGCTTGAGGAACCTTGGGCTCGACGCGGTGGACTTTGGGCGTGGGGGGCCAGCGCGGGTGATGCCACCACCGTCACCAGCTGAGCGTGAGCGGTCGTTCGACAACAACTGCGTCTTGTGCCCGCCATGCAAGGCCAAGGACGGCGTCAATGTCGTGTCCCACTGCGTCAAGCCGGAGCACGCCGATGCTTTCCTACGGGAGTTGGCCGCCATACACATGCACATCAACTTGCACCTGCTTGCACGTTTCTAGTGCATGCACATCTACGTACCCATACAACCATGAAGAATAAATGCCGTCAACAACGAGTTCACCAGACATATATACTCGAATATATACCGAATAAAATTGCACTTTTTTTCTCACCTGTATCATATCTTTCTTTCCAAGTTATATGTATGTTTTAATGAGATTTAAATAAAATGTGGCCTCGTAAGAGGGGTACATATGGTGGGTCTGTTTGAGAGAGGCTGCGGAGATTGGATCTCTGTTGATCGCCGCCTAGGGAGCCCCTACCTCTGCTGGGTGAGGGCTAGGGTTACATGGCCCAACTCGGTTCGCATGGATTGACGCCCAAGTTTTCTACTAGAGAGCATGTATTTTGGTACAAGCAGTAATGGTATATCCTTCTGGAGGAGGCCCACTAGTGGGGCGAGGTGTCTGGGCTACGCCCGGCCTCCTGGCGACCTTGTTCCCTAGAGGTCGGGAGCCCCTACGCCCAAGTTTTCTACTAGAGTGCATGCGGGACCTCCTATCTACCGCATTCTGCGGCAGAACATCTAGGGTTCACACAGGGCACTACCTCGACCGGGCTAGGCCAAGTAGGCTGTGAGATGTAAAAAAACAGGGGGAAAACACAGCGTATAAGCTGGGATTCAAGCTCACGATCGTGCTCTGGTAAATAGAGGCCGCTAGCCACTGCGGGTGGTTCGTATTGATGGTTAACAGACAACGCGAACTCTTTAGAAGTAGCCACATCGGCAGATCAGATTATTTTTGCTTTCTTTAATCATTTCTTGAAGAATAAATGCCGTCGTCAACAACGAGTCCACCACACATATATAGTCAATATATACAAATCCAATATATACCGAATAAGATTGCACTTTAAATTTTTCTCGCCTGTAGCATATCTTTCTTTTAAGTTACTAGTCAATAAGTATGTGCAATGCCCGTTAATTTATTTATTTTAGGGGAAATGCATGTTAATTTGGAAGTATATTAAGCGCATGCGGATATTAAGTAGGATATTATTTGCATGTTATTATGTAATTAGCACTATATTTGGCATGAAATTAACTGTACGCTAAACATGTTGAGAGCTCGACATTGAAGCAATCTAGATCGTTGGGTTGACATGATTTGATGGCCGAGATTAATTGGATCTACCCCTTTGGGTCTTTTTATATTGGTATAGATATAGATATTATATGTAAGTTTTAGTGAGATTTAAATAAACATTTGTATCCTTCTTTTGACATCAAATATTTCAGTCATTCTTATATTTACAAATTAAGGCGGCACGCATAGAGGATCAGATTGGGGTACACACACGACACTGTTTTACCCAGGTTCAGGCCCTCATGGTGACGTAACACCCTACATCAGGGACGGAGCTGCTTGGTAAGCACTGGGGTCAATTGACCCCAATGAAATTAGGCAATCCTTCATTAGTTTAGTACTAATGACTATTCATTTATGAAAGATGACCCCACTGCCTTAGACATGACCCCATCAAACTTTTTTCTAGCTTCGTCCCTGCCCTACATCCTACATTCCATGTTATATTGATGTGGCCTCGTATGAGGGATACATATGGTGGATCTGTTTGAGAGAGGTTGTGGAGATTGTATCTCTGTTGATCGCCGTCTTGGGAGCCCCTACCTCCCCTTATAAAGTTGGGTGAGGGCTAGAGTTACATGGCCCAAGTCGGTTCGCACGGCTTGAGGCCCAAGTTTTCTACTAAAGTTCATGTATTTTGGTACAAGTAATGGTATATCCTTCTGGAGGAGGCCCACTAGTGGGCGGGTCTAGGCTACGCCCCGACCTCCGAGGCCGTCCTGGCGACCTTGCTCGCCAGAGGTCAGGAGCCCCTACGCCCAAGTTTTCTACTAGAGTGCATGCGGGACCTCCTATATGCCACATTTTGCGGCAGAATGTGGAGGGTTCACACAGGGCACTACCTCGACTGGGCCGGCCAACAAGCTGCGAGGTGTAAAAAATCAGAGGAAAAACGCAGCATATAAGCTGGGATTCGAGCGCACGCATGTTTATAGTGCATGCACATGCACCCGTAGCATCAAGAATAAATTCTGTGAACAAAAACTACCTTTGCTGACGAGTTCACCACATGTAAAATTACACTTTAAATACTTGTATCATTATCTTTCTTGTAAGTTATGTAAGTTTCAGTGAGATTTAAATAAGCATTTGAATCCTTCTTCTTCTTAGGACATCAAACATTTCAATCATTCTTATATTTACAAATCAGAGGTAACTTTTAAGCCATGGAATTAGTCATGGAAGATAAAGACAATACAATCGTTTAACATTATGTATTCAGTGGTGAGAGTCTGGACAGTAAACAGATAAATGCATCGGAAACCAAAGCTAACGATCTGTTTCCACCAACAAAGCATTGAACTTGTAAAGTTGAACTTGAAAAGAGAATAAATGCATGGGAGAATTAACGGAAGAGAGAAACAGTCAGCCTGGAGGAACAGATCGGAGCAGATAGAAGCGGATAATGTGAAGTTATATTTTGGGTGAACATTTTACTTCATATACATAAAACCATTCTGTGTGCGTAGGGAAACAAATATCAAAATCTGTAGCAAAATTCTTCAAGAACATATGATAGATTTTTCTTGCCATGAGCTATTAAGGGTAGAAACAAAGGAATGTGTACATATTTTCAATAAAAATGAGTTAAACTTTATTTGTAGAAGTATATATATTTGGAAGGCCATGTTACCGGCCCAAAAGCATGATGTTACCGGCCCATTTTACCATTCGTATGAAAACGTAGGTGACGCTTTGAGGATGTGGGGGATGCACCTCGCCGGCCCATGACATGTGTTTATGAGGAATGGTTTTTTCCAGTTTTTTTTCATTTCCTCGGTTCAGTTTTTTTTTTTTGTACACAAGGGTGGAGCTCCTCGTATGGCAAGGTAGGGATGTCAATTTCATAGAAAGCAATTTACATATGTATGCTAATGATAACTAGCGAACATTTGCTTTTTTTTTAGACAATAGCGAACATTTGCTGGACAGAAACTGCCAGCGAACGTCCTTGCAGCCATTTGATCGATCAACTGATGATAATTTTTCAAAAAAAAAAGCCTTCTCTAAGAAGAATTGCCTTGTTAGTCTGAAGAAAATGACATCCTCCTTTAACTAAAACCGCCATGAAAAATGTTTGCAAACGTTGTCTGGCCAAGAGTGTCTTATATGTATGCACACTTTAGCGGACAACAATACTAACGTTGAAACATACCATGACATTTAGAAAAAAAAATTGTATGCTTCAACAAAAATGGTTAACTTTTATAATATTGTTCATGGTCATGAATATAACATTTTTTGTGCAATATGAGAATACGTGCATGGCATATAAATAAATTACCAAACCTACTAAAAAATTCATAACACTTAAGAATATTCACTAAAATTAAAAATATTATTCGTGAAATTGTTTCAAAAAGTCTTCATGACATATAAAACTTTTCACTCATTTTTTAAAAACAAAGTGATTTTTAAAATTAGAAACCAATAAGGAATATAAAAATGAAAATTAGAAGAAACAAAGAGAAGAAAAACGAAAAAGAAATGAAAAACAAGTATAAAATGGTAAATGATAAATAAATAAATACATAAGATTAAAAATTGAAATGAAAATAAAAAAAGGAAAAACTTGTATGGAACCTTTTTAAATCTCGGCGAAAGCTTTCCAAAACTATTTCTCAAAGCTTCCCAAAACAGCACGCAACATCGACCCAGTATGGCAAGTGATGTAGGCGAGGCCTCTTTCCATCTAGCGAAGTGCGAGATACAACTTTTGCGGCATTGTTGCACTAGATTCCACTAGAACGTCATCTTGCCATATTAAATTTTTGCCGAGTGCCATGGCCACCTTCCGGCGCCAGGGCCGATTGTACCGGCTTGTCGAACTGGGTTGATGGACTTATCACTTTTAGGGAAATGATACAGCTTAATCCCCTGAGTCAATTAAAACTAAATAATATGCGCTTGAAAATAGATAATTTATATATGGTAACATTTGAAAACTTATTTCCTGATTTTTAAAGATGTATACTTTTTAGACTAGTTGTTTATTTGTGCTAATTCAATATTTCTTCCTGAAAATGAATCAACTAATAAAGCTGAAAATATAAAAAAACAAAAAAAAGAAGTAATAAAAAAGGATTTTTTTTTACAATAGAACGCTTCCCATATTGGACATCGGCCTAGCGGACATGCTTTAGATGGTGTTAAGGTGATATGTATCGCTTAATGTCATAAATTACAGAAAATCGCTCATGTTGCTTGCGTCGGCTGGGCTGACCTATTACCTTGGATCGCTAGCTTGTATAGCGTAGCAAAAGTATGATTTGTAAGCTTCTTCCTTTTATTTTTCCCTTTTTTCAACAACATCAAAAAACTCGATAAATTTCAGGGCTGGTGGACTTATCACTAGAAGGGGAATGATAATGGGTCATCCAGTGAGTCAATTAGAAATAAATAATATGCACTTCAAAATAGATAGTTTATATTTGATAATGTTTGAAAAACAGTTTTGTCATTTTGAAAGATGTAGAATTTTGAGGATAGATTTATTTGTGTTAGATCCATGTGATTTTCAAACTGAGTTTTACACATTTCCTCCTAAAAACATAAAAATGGGAAATAATTCAAGTAATAAAGCAAAAAATAAAAGGAATAGAAAAGGAAAACAAAACAAAGAAAACAAGAAATAAAAAAGGCCAACTTTTTGAAACTCGGACGCTTCCCATATTGGGCCTAGTTCTAGTGGCCACTCTTTAGATTTGGCTTGCGGAGTATCACTTAATGCCATACATATCAAACAATGGCTCAGGTCGCTAGCATCGGCTGGGCCGACCTGTTACCTTCGATTGCTAGCTCTAGCGTAGCGAAGGTATGATCTGCTAGTTTTTTTCTTCAACAGCATAAAAAATCAAAAAGGTTCAGTAAATGTTGGCAAATTTGATCAAATGTCTATGAAATCAAAAATGTTCGTGAATTATAAAACGGTTCACGAATTTGAAAAATGGTTGTAAATTTGAAAAAAAGGAATTCATTAAAATTCCTTGTATTTTATTGTGAATTATGAACAATTTCGTGAATTTTAAAAATATTAACGAGTTTGAAAGTCTGTGCAAGGATTTGGAAAAAATGTTTGCAAATCTGAAAAATGTTTGTGGATTTGAAATATGTTCTTAAATTTGAAAAAAAAAACATGAACTTTAAAAACTATCACTAATTTGAGGAAACTTCTTGAATTCCAAAATTGATCATGATTATGAAAATTGTTCAGCATTTTGGAAAATGTTCTTGAATTTGAATATTATCCATGGATTCGAAAATTGTTCAAGAAATCAGAAAATATTCGTGAATTAGAAAATGTTTGTTAATTTGAAAAACATTCATGAATTCATAAATTTTTCATGAATTAAAAAGTATTTCCTAATTTGATTTTTTTTTAATTAATTCAAAATGGAATAGTTAAAAAGGAGAAGGAAAAAGAAAATAGAGACAAAATTGGAATAAAGAGAAAAGAAAAATAGAATATAAAAAGCAAAAAATATAGGAAGAAGAAACAGGAAAAAGAAGGAAAAAAATTCTTGATGCATGTCAGCTGGGGCTAAACTAACTGGTCATACTTGTAGATGGGATGAGAGTGCAATTACTCTTTTACCGGAGTACTTGAAGAGGTACTAAATGTAAGTTATATGTCCCACAAAAATTATACCATTCAATTTTTTTTACATATGAGTAAATGGCATTTTCCTTGGCATATTATTCATATACCATTTATTAAATTGGCTATCAAGAAATTTGCACACGTGTTATAAACTAGAGTATGGGAAGTATATTGTAAGGCATGACAGAAACACAACAGCCAGTCGGAATTGAGGTTCAGGAAGCAGGAAAGGGAAAGAGCGAGTTCACATATATCATCACTTCAATTTTTTTTTGTGTCATGAGAATATAACATTTTGTTCACATATATCTTAATGTTCTTTTACCGCACCGCAGCTACTTGGAGAGTTGCTATTAGTGAAACTGTGAAGCCCAGTCCATTTTCCTACATAAGAACCACCTTCCAACATTTTTTACACCTCGTTTTTATTGTATGTTATTACATTTTACGAAAACATAAGAAATGCTTTCGTTCGCAATGTTCTGGGAACGAATGGCTGTCATGGTATTCTGGGCGAAAAAAAAACCAATCGATACTATATAAAAGTTACTATTCATGCTTTTTTTACATGCAATTTTGTTTTCTTGGCTCTAGAGTCGATCGAAGCTATTCCATCGTGAAACTTTTCACACGAGTGTAAAGACCTGATCATGTTTGATTCCAAAACGTTTCAGGAATTTTTTAGACATTTTGAATTTTGAAAATATTTTTCCAGTTCAGGTCCACTGGCACTCGAGACCCACCTGTATTAGGCCTCTCCCAATACATAACCTCTTAACACATTATCATAGGAGCTATAAAATAAAAGACAACTAGACCAACGCGTTGTTTCTTAGGGGTTATATCTAAAGTAAGTGAGTTGGGGCTCAGGCATACATGTGAATGGGCTAGCAATGTTTCTTTCCTATGGCGACGTGCAAGATTTGTATGTGACCTAAGCTACAACCTCCCTCTCTTTCTTCATTTACTACGATGCCATCAGCAAAATACTCCCTCCGTCTAGGTGAGTAAGTCATCTTAGGTTGTGCACCGTGACCAAGGAGGAGGGGAAAACGAGAATACTTAATGATCATTTGCTAATTAATGGCATTGCATGCAATGAACTAACCACTGCATGTCGTGTTTGGTAGTCTCATGTCATTAAAAGCATGCACACCCCACATCTCTTATTGGTTGATATGTCAAGAAACAAGAAACGGGGTAGAATTTAATGCACCGCGCCTAAGTGTTTTGGGAATATTTGGTTTTCGTAAGATGACTTACACACCTAGACGGAGGGAGTACTGAAAATGTGCTATGAAACCTGCATTGGGAGAGGCCTTAGTTGGCCTGTTAAATACATTCAATGCATATTTATGTCTGGTTTGGAGAGTTTTGAGGAGAGAGAGAAGCTTCCAGTTTTTTTATGGGAAGGAGAGGGAAGTGGACACAGTTACCTTTTTCTTAGGGAAGGAGAGAGAACTTTACATGCCAGTACGTAGAACCGGCAATAGCAGGTCAAAATTTGACATCGTAATTATTAGATTCCACCACTCCTAATAATGAACATGTGATATTGATTTATTGGTCTTACCTTCGAGGAGGTAAGCGGGACATCTTAAAACTTATCTTCTGTATAGTTGTAAAATATTTATTGAATATAAGTGGAATAATAGAATGAAAAATATTTTTCCGTGCATGGTTGCATGTGGTAGTGAGTCTTTTCCCATTCATGGTTGCATGTCGCGGTGAGCCTTATCCGATCAATAATTGTATGGTGATGTAGAATGCTTGCATGTTGAGATAAATAGATTAGTTGGGACCACTCTCTTACATATGTAGTATATATCCCACGGGTGTGTTTCGCCAACCCACTTAGCAAACTATAGGATACCCCATGCATTAGTGCAGAAATTGGTTAATAAAAATTTAGGTTGATAACATTAGAACCAAAATTTCAATATAGGTGATTTATTATATTTGATTATGCATAGTTGTAACAATATTTACTTAATATAAGTAGAGTAATTGAATGAAAACATTCCATTTCTAGTTCGACCAATGGCCGGCCTGTGTTATATATTATTGACAAGATTCACAAAACCATCATATTGTAACCATCCCAATTTAAATCCGAATGGACATCATGATATAGATGTGATATATATGCGCGCTGCCCATGCCAAGGAAGAAGAAGAAGAAGCAGAATGACACATTGGGTACCAGATACGTATAATTAAGTAATTAAGCAGTCAGAAGGCTACTTGTTTGATCCTACTTAGAAGTGCGTTTGCTTCTGCAGTTGCTCAACGCTGCTGCTAATGTGTGTTCTAGAAGAAGAATATGGGGTCTGAAATCCTAAGCATATACACACGCCTACGCATGCATGCAAAGTGTTGAACAATTACTCTTCCATCTCCTGCCGTACGTACGTGTGCTGCAAACTACTTGAGCCAGCCAGCCACACCGTACTGCTCGCAAGACGATGACCCTGCATGTTCATATATTGTGGCCATCGACCAAGAGTGTACTTTTATCGGCGATGGGATCAAGATTACTTTTTCTTGGCGATGGGATCAAAGAGTGTACTTGATCGAGGCTACTAAAGTGAGCTGGACCTGCACTTAACAATTTATCCCCGAATCTGCCAATTGCCACCTGCTTTTGAGCCCAATGAAGTGTAGTTATGTACTCCCTCCGTTCGGAATTACTTATCACAAAAATGGATGTATCTACAACTAAAATACATCTAGGTACATTCATTTCTTCGACGAGTAATTCCGAACGGAGGGAGTAGTTATGTTGACACTGATCAAGTACTGCCCGACTCAAGAAAAGCCCAATGAGCTAAGTAAGGATTGATCCAATTCGGAATGAAAGTTATCAAGTACTGCACTTCACATACTTATGGCCAAATCTGCCAACTGTCACCTGCTTTTGAGCCCAATGAATTGGAGTTATGTTGACGCTAACTGAGAATACTAGCAAGTATAGTACCAATGGACTGAGGTAGTATCACTATGATGGAGAGGGAAGGCGTCTATATATGGAGCCATAGCCATGCTAATTGAAGAATATATCTAAGTAGTAGCATATCACGCACTACTGATAACAATGTCAATTATGTTCATCTCCACATTGCTCGTTCTACTTGTTCCAATCTTCTTGTATCGCAGGGCTAGTTGTAGATCGAAGAACCCACCAGTGCTTCCCACAAACTGGCCAGTGCTGCACATGCTCCCTTCCTTCATAGCCAACCTCCACAACTTGTATGACTATTACACCCTGGTCCTCGCCAGATCAGGCCACAACTTCAGGGTGCACGGACCACCTGGGACCGGGATGCGCTTCTTCATCACATGCGACCCTGCGAACACCCGGCACATCTTCACGACGAACTACGCCAACTTCCCCAAGGGAACGGAATTCGCCGATATCTTCGACATCATGGGTGGCAGCCTCTTCACCATCGATGGTGAGCCGTGCCGCCGACAACGCGCGAAAGCCAAGAGCATCCTCAGCAGCCCGAGGATCGTTTCCAGTATGACGGCCTACCTCTATGGCAAGGTGGAGAACAACCTCATCCCATTGTTCACCCGGATGGCGATCACTGACACTTCATTCGACATGCATGAATTGATGTCGAGGCTTATGTTTGACCTGGCTGCTATGCCTCTCTTTAGTGTGGATCCTGGCCTCCTATCCTCAGACATGCCGCCCATGGACGCAGCGGTTGCCCTAGACACAGTGATGGAGGTGGGCTTTTTTAGGCTCATGATGCCAACTTATTGCTGGAAGTCAATGAGGTGGCTAAACATCGGCCCTGAGAGAAAGCTCTACACGGCACGCATGGTGCTGCAAGAGATCATCGAGGAGATGATGCAAAAGAGGAAGCTCACCACATGTCGTTTTGGACATGGTAAGGAACAAGAGAGTGTGGATATTATTTCTTCCTTCCTCGAAGACCCAGACTATGCCAATGCTGACTTGCTCCGTGCGATTATTGTTAGCTACATGCTCGCCGCGAGGGACACAATTGCAACAACCCTAACATGGATCTTCTACAACCTCGCCCAAAATCCTAACATCGTGTCAATCATCCGCAACGAACTTTCACCCATTGCATCACGCAAAGTAGCATTAGGGGCGTCTACCCCGGTGATCTTTGAGCCAGATGAGACCAAATCTCTAGTATATTTGACAGCCACCTTGTACGAGACTCTTAGACTGTACCCACCGGCGCCTGTCTTGCTTAAGAAGGTGGCCGTAGATGACATCATGCCGAGTGGCCATGAGGTGCGTGCCGGTGACACCATTTTTATTTCTGTCCACTCCATGGGGAGAATGGAGGGTGTGTGGGGTAAAGACTGCCTCGACTATAACCCACATAGGTGGCTCTCAGATGATGGCAACAACCTGAAATACATACCATCTCACAAGTTCTTGGCCTTCAACTCTGGCCCGAGGATGTGCCTCGGCAAGGACATTGCACTTATGCAAATGAAGACTGTCATTGCTACAGCTGTGTGGAACTTCGATGTGAAGGTGGTGGAAGGTCAAAGCATCCAGCCTAAGCCGTCCATTATACTGGAGATGAAAAATGGGCTCATTGTTAAGTTGAAGAAGCGAGAAATGTAATAGACTCTCGTTGTATGTAAATGTACTTGCCGACCACTAGGACAGTTTTACACTGCCCATAACCACATATAGTCGAATAATAAAGGCATGCATGCATCAAAATTTGTATTTCTTTTACAAAAAAACCAATGTACTACCATTTTTTACTCATATTGTATGGGACACGGTATAGAAGCATCGAGACATGGTGTTTCCTCCATATTGTATGCGACTATCTAGATGTGACATGTTGCTGGTACTTGGAAGTGACCCAACAGGCTCAAAGTTGCTTCCCCCAATCGACAAAAGCACAGCCTTGACAAGGAGAACATCCCCATGGTACCTGTACGGGTGCCTAGCAGAATAACGGAACCAATTGATCGGTGAACGAACAGTCTTCCTTCATATCTTGGTTGGTAACTAATACACAACTTGTCAGCATCTTGACCTCACCGATGGGCATGTTCAACATCATAGCGGATATGCTTGCTATACTCGTTGAATGCGCTAAAGTGACTGGACAAATTAGTGGTGTAATTCATCATTTAGTAGTAGATGGTTTGTCCATTCTACAGTATGTGAATGACACCATCCTCTTTGAGGATAAAGCAACAAACCTCAAGCTCCTTCTATGCTTTGCCTTTGAAGATCTTTCGAGTCTTAAAATTTTGGTGAGAGTGAACTTTTTTGCTTCGAAGAGGCCACAGACTCGCGTTCAATTACGTGAAGATCTTAATTGAACCGGAAGAAACAATTCCATTGCTTTATTTTCTTCCTGATCACAAACAGTTTTATGGTCTTCCTAGGAAGCATGTGGCCTTGTGTGCTCTTTAAATCACGCAATTACTACAGAATAAGAACTTCATCGAACCTTACGTTGTGATCCACCAATGGCACATATTGTTTGACAAGACTAATATCTTTCATTGGAATTCAGCTTACATTTTCATGCAAAATATCCTCTTTCATGTATATACTTTTATCATAACATTTGCGATGCATTTAAAAATATATCATTTGTAATAGCCTAGTATGAAAAAATGGGTTTATCATTCAAACAGTTTTGACACACTAAATATGCTGCGCTCGCATGATGGCCACCCTGCTAGTTGAAGTAAAAAATGAATATAATAAAACAGTGAATAGCGAACAAGCTGATAACGAAATTCAAATTTTCTTTAAAAGCTAAAGGATGAAATAACAAGAGAAGATATGGAAAAATAAATAAATCGATAGAGTAATTTTAACATGCTGCCTCTTACCCCCTCTTTTCACATGGGAGGTAAGAAGGTAAGAGTAAATCAGACCACTATTTAGTCAAATCAGTGGCTCAGATCTATTATGTACTCTTACCTCTCATGTGAAAAGGGGAGGTAAGAGAGACCGTGCTAAAATTTGCCAAAGCAATTATACAAAAGAGCATAATAGATGTGCAGATAAAACATCATGTGCTCATCTGGCTTAATACATCAAATATTTTGAGTATTAAATTGTGCTGATCGAGGCGATCTCATCCGGCATCCAGCTAGCAGTTACGAAAGAGCAACGAGTTTGCCTCATGTTATTATTTTAAGGCATCCATTTGCCTCGTGCTCTGCACTTTTGTCCTTTTGATTAAAAATTTTTTGCCATAAAGCTGTCCTCAACCACTGCATGTCACACTGTACTGTTTAGTGAATGGAATAGAATTTTTCATGAAAGTTCGTATACCTAAACCAAATACACCGTTGTTTTGCATACATCTCCTCACGTGTAGTAGGTAAGTTTGATTTCCAAATCCCAACCAATCTCATGTCCTGTGCTGCATATATGATCCATAAATACGGATGGTACCATGACATCCCTGTATAAACTCACTGGTTAGCACTAAACTTCCCGGTTACCAGCTAGCTCCCAGCTGCATGACATGGAGGTAACAATTTCAAGCATATCATTCGTTGCCCTAGCCATAGTACTCCTCCTTTGGTTTCTTCGTCCCAACCACAACAAGCATCAGCTGCCTCCCGGGCCATGGACCCTTCCGATCATCGGCAGCCTCCACCACGTCTTCGGTGTCCTCCCGCACCGCATCATGGCGGAGCTGTCTAGCCGGCATGGCCCACTGATGTTCCTCAAGCTCGGCGAGGTCCCCACCGTGGTGGTATCGAGTGCCGAGATGGCGGAGGTGGTGATGAAGAGTAAGGACCTCATGTTCGCCTCGCGGCCCCGCAGCGTGACGCTGGACGTCATTGGCTATGGCAGCGGCATGGGCATCATCTTTGCCCCCTACGGCGACCGCTGGCACCAGGCACGCAAGGTCTGCACCATGGAGCTCCTCAGCGCCAAGCAGGTTAGAATTGCATTTTGTAACTTATTCAACAACGACGACAATACTAAATCTAATGAAAAGAGGCGGGCAATATGTTTCAACACAGGTAAGGCGTATGGAGGGAATCAGGTCAGAGGAAGTCAGCAACCTCCTTAGTTCCATCACCGCCTCGACTGGCACCACTGTCAACCTCACGGAGAAGTTATCGGCACTGATGAACGATGTCATTGCATCTGCAGTGTTCGGAGGCAAGTGCGCACAACAAGGTGAGTACCTCCGGGATTTGGAAGAAGTCACCGCGTTGGTGGGAGGCTTCTCGCTCGTCGACCTATTCCCATCGTCGCGGCTAGTGCGGCTGCTGAGCTCCGGCGAGCGACGGATGAGGAGGAGCTATGGCCGAATCCAGCGCATCATCTCCGACATCATTGAGCAACGCAAGGACATGCGCGATGCAGTCAGCTCCAACGACGACGAGGACTTGCTGGACGTGCTGCTCAGGCTGCACATGGAAGACTCCTTGGCGTATCCTCTAACTTTAGAGGCAATAGGCGTCATCATCTTTGTGAGTATTGTTACCAACACCTTCTATCTATTTCTATTTGTTTTTGATAAGGAGGATAAACCCCGTGAGTAGCACTAGCTATTTATTGGATGATTCCTCGTTATCTGCCGTGTCCACTCCTCACTTTGTTTGAAATAGTATGTTTTGTCTATATTTTTCATTATTGAAGCCAAATATGTACGTATCGTATAACCCACAACAATTGTTCACAGGACTTGTTCGCGGGTGGCACTGAGACCTCTGGAATAACATTGGAGTGGGCTATGTCAGAGCTCTTAAATAATCCCGAAACTATGAGAAAGGCACAACTAGAGGTTCGACAAGTGGTAGGTCAGCAACAATCTGTCATAACTAACAATGACCTTCGTGACCTCCACTACATGAGAATGGTGATCAAGGAGGTCTTGAGGTTGCACCCTCCCGCTCCTCTACTCCCCCGAAGGGCAAGAGAAGACTGTGAAATCATGGGATATAAAATTTCTGAAGGCACCAACGTACAGGTTAATATATTCGCGATATGTCGGGATTGCAGATATTGGGATGCCCCCGAAGCATTTAAGCCAGAGAGGTTCAAAGAGAGCAGCATAGATTACAAGGGGACACATTTTGAGCTCACACCTTTCGGGGCCGGGAGACGGCAGTGTCCTGGAATGTTGTTTGGCACGTCAACCGTGGAGATTGCATTGGCAAACCTTCTGTACCACTTTGACTGGGTGAACCCTGTTGGGCCTAATCTGGGCTCGTTGGACATGTCTGAGAAGTTCGGGATCAATGTACGTAGAAAGTTTGATATAGAGCTTAGAGCAACACCATATGTGCACTCCAAAGATCCGTAGATCTATGGACATGTGGACACATGGAAGAATTGGCTCGCTCCCTCCTCTAGTAGCCCTCTCTGCTCTCTGGACCAACCTTCTCTTGGTTGCCTTGATCCTCTTCTCTGCAACATATTCGTCTTTGGGCCTCTTTCAGTAAAAATCCATGTGGGGAACCTCTCCCCCAGGTGAACATTTGAATAAAGAATTTTGTCTCACGTTCAACTTCTATACAGTCACAAGACAAGCCCACTCAAATACTTGTGTGACATTGACTTCATGGATGGGCCTTAACACACGTCGACATGATAGAAATGAAGTGTGTGCCTTCTTGCTCTCTGTGAGCTTTTTTCCTTTCGTTCAGACTGTAAGACCTTTGTTGAACCATTTTGCTTATTTATATAAGTTGGCCGTATGCATCTTTTTGATGCAGAGGCCGGGGAGTCCCCTTTTTTGAAAAAAAAATTATAATGTGTAATGGATTTATTTCACCTTTTAACTTATCGGTTCTACTATTCCTTAGGCAACAGAAAAAACTTTTGCGATCAGTCGATTTCGGCTAGAGGAAACAACATGAGAGAGCTAAGCAAGAGGGGGGTAGCACGAGCCTGAAGATGGCGCAGCGAATCACAACAAGGCCAAGACGAGCGAACTGAAGCCAGGGATGATGTGGTTGGTCATGGCATCGCATGCGGAGTTGAGTCTGAGCTATAATAGAGGCCCAAACGGAGATGGGGGTGACGTGGACAACCGCGGCACCGCTGGCGAGGGCTTGGGCAGAAGCTGGCCAAAGGCGAGGTATGGAAGAAATCCGATTGGCTGAGAGATCGTTGGGTCCATTCATCTGATCGTTGGATTGGCCAAGAAACACGAGGAGGAAGACATCCAGCGGTTCATTTCTGATCCAACGGTTGGGAAAATTCAGACGTAATCTGTAGGCGGTCCCTTTGTTTATCCTAACAGCATGCATATTATAGCATGAAGAGCGAGAAGAGCATGGAACAAACTGGAGGCAAGTGGAGAACGGAACTACTCTGCATATGACACTTTGTCTGTACAACCATTGTATGATGTCCAATCCTGTGATGCGCTGTGAACGGCTTGAGAAATCAAGCTTTGTGCTACCTTCAATCCTACCTACGCTTAGGACGCATTGTGCTCCGATTTTGGTATGATGGCTGGTGGAAATGGTGTCGTACTAAATCACAAGGATTTTATCGTACGCATAGCTCCTCCTGTGAGTGATTTCCTTCCTTCTATGTACTGCTATGCATTGCTCATATTGAATCATATGCCTCCTGTGAGTGATTCCCGCTATCCTCTGTCGCCAGGTACAAGTTTAATGTATGCATGTTTTGGGGAAAACTGCACTACTACTAGATCAAGCATCCATCCAGTGGCGTAGCTAGAGGGTGGCCAGGGTGACCACCCTGGAATTTCTTCATAGCTTGTATATAGTGCAGTAAACAAATATTTCTTTAAAAATAAATAATCTTATGTAGATGTTTCTACCAATGGACCATCCTGATGTATTGGGCTGGCTACGCCACTGCATCCATCTACTTTAATATCCTGTTCAACATGCCTAATATAAGTATCTATGGCAACAGACTGACCTTCTAGTAGCTGCGGCTAAGACTGGCAAGATTATCAATATCAAGAAAGGACAATTCTGTCCTCCGTCTGTAAGTTGCATTTCTATCTGGCAGTCCTCGCAAATTTGGAATGTAGCACTCCATCTTTTGATTCTTATAAGGTGCATTTGAGTTGGCACCTTGACAAAATTAAACTTTAACCATAAATTTATATTTCCAATATATTGTGTGTACCTATCAAGAAAATTGTGACAGCGTGAAAAGCACATTTAAACACGGGGCATATTTACTAAACCTTTATATTGTTTGACTATCTATTGGTCAAACATTAGAAAGATAGAACCTCATGTTTCACGGGCGCTTCATACAAATCAAAATAGGAGTACTATTGATGGCACTATCTGCGTTATTGCTGGTGACATTGTCTGTTTTAGCATTAGCCTAATTGTGCATCATGCTTTCATGCACGTCCTTTGTGTAGGGAAGTTTCGCATCATGTGATTTCTTTCTCTATGAGATTGAATGGTCAGGCAAAGTTGAAGCTAATTGCGCTTGTTTGGACCTTTATTCTACTCTTTATTAATCCAACATTAGAAACCAACATGATGTCTAACTAACTGTAAAACAAACTATCAGTTCCGGTTTAGTCAGTCACTGTTCTGAATTGTCATTTCTCTTCCGAAGTTTGGCTAGCCATTGTTCAAGACGGAGCTTTCATGCTTGTGCTGTTTTTTCAATGGAAAATGTTGCGCCCAGCATCTAGTTAAGTTGAACATTTGTTGAAGTGATCTTGTATGGCTGTACCTCATCAGGTTATGGCTAACTCTGCGGTGAAAATTAGACTTGCTGGAAATCAAAATGTGATGGTTTGTGAGCAAGGCGCCCAGTTAACTCCTCCATGTGAAATTGGCAAGTGAACTTGCTTCCTCCTGTCTTTAAAAAGATGACATTTTAGACGTCTACGCGGTGTTCATAAACGTAATTTTGCTACTTAATTTCACATTAAGGAGGCACATAAGTACAAAAAATGATGGTGAAAGTTTTAAAAGTTTGACGAAAACTATGTCCCAGATGGCATACTTGTATGGACTGGGAGGGATTATATTATATGACACATGGCAATGTTCCAACCTGATCCATCCCTGTATATTTTCTGCAACCATGATCCATGGCCAAAGCTCAAAAACCATGCATGGTGTGATATCTAAGGGCATCTCCAGCCGTTGGCCCCCCAGGAGGGGCAAAAAATCGCCCCCGGGGGCGCACCGGCGCTAAACCGCGCACTGGGGGTGTGATGTCCCCAGTCGCGGCGCCCACGGTTAATCAAAAAAGTCAAATACGGCGCAAAAACGACTCAAATTTAGCACAAACATCGGCGAGTTCGTTCAAACTTAAACATATTTTACAAAAAAAAAGAAAAAAACTACCGCGGGCTACCCCCGCCGTCTCCCTCGCCGCCCGCCTCGCCGCTCGCCCACGCGGTTCTACATGCCGAGGAGGCTGTAGACCCGCGTGTAGTCACCGCCATCGTCGTCGTCGTCGTCGCCGGCCCCGCCTACGCCTCCACCGTCCCTGCTGCATGCCTCCCCCGACTGGCGCGGCGGGTTGGACGGTCCAGGGGCGTCGTTGTCGTCGTCGTCGTCGCTGTCGACGACCACGACGCCGTGCTCGTCCTCGCGCCCACGCTTGCGGGCGGCGATCTCCTCCAGGGCCCGGCGCTGCCGGACCGTCTCCTCGCGGAGGTAGTCGTCCTGCGCCCACCGCATGGCGTCCTCGTCGGAGAAGCCGTGCCGGGCTATCTCCTCGTACTCCGCGGGGAGGCCGGGCTCCGGCTTGGGCTCGACGAGGACGAAGCGACCGGTGGGTGGAGAGGCGTTAGCGCGTCACGCGACGCCGAGCTGCGGGTGCGCTGCCGACCGGCGTGCCACAGGGCTCCGGCTGACGGGCGGAGGCAGGGCGAGCCGCCGGACGAGGAGGAGGACCCCCCGGTCTCCATGCGCCTCAGGGTCCAGGAGCTTCCTCGGCGGCGTGAGAAGGAAGGGGGAGCGGGGTACTCGAGGCGCGGCGTGTTGCCGCCCTCGATGTACTTGAGGACGGCCTCCAACGTGCGCCCAGGCACGCCCCACCACCGACGCCGGCCAGCGGCGTTGAGCCTGCCGGAGGGCACGACGCCGTTGGTGGCCTCGAGCTGCTGGGCGTGACGGCGGCGGAAGTAAGGGTCCCAGAGCGGGCTGTCGGGGACGTACCGTGGCCCCTCCCTCGCCGCACGCGGCAGGTTCGAGCGGATGCGTGCGATCTCCGCACGCCACGCCGCGTCGGTGGGTACCGGGGGCACCGGCACGCCGCCCGCGCTGATCCTCCACGCCCCGGGCACCCGCATGTCCGTCGGGACCGGGTACTCGGCCTCGTAAAGGAGGCGAGCCTCGTCTTCATGAAGATGGCGGCGGCCGAAGCCGTTCGCCGCCGCGCCGTCGCCTGGGAAGCGCTCGGCCATGGGTGTGAACTGGAGACGGCGAAAGAGAGGAGAGGAGAGGGAGGAACGACGACGGCGGGAGAGTGTGAGTCGCCGAGTGCGCCGGGGCGCGTCATATATAGGCCGAGGCGCCGCCCGCGCGCGTGCCACCGTGTGTACGCGTGGCGGGCGAGGGAGGGCGAGGGACGCGCGTCGTCCGGTCTTCACTGCGCCGCCCGTGAGGCATCAATGGCGCAGGCTGACCGGCGCGGCAGCGCGCGGCAGCTTTGGCATTGATTCGCCGTGGGAAACGAGGCGATGAGGACGACGAAGGGCCGAGAAGAGAGCCGTGTCGCCGACGCGGGACGCCGCTTTTTCGCCAAAACAGTTCGCCCGGCGCCCAGGCGCCCCAACAGCGCGGTTCGCCCAAGCCGGCGAAAATCGGGCTCCTATGGGCGCGACTGGGCCGTTTTTTCGGCGCCGGCGCGAAAAAAACGCCTGGGGAGGCCTTCCTGGGGCGCGGCTGGAGATGCCCTAAGCAATTCAGACCTTTTTGATATTTATATTTTGGTTCTTCTGTATAGCCATCTCCTAAGATGGTGTGATAACTACTAAAACATTGATGACCTGATTAAACCTCTTCCAAACTAACTGTCTTTTGAGGATTTTAATTTTGCTCAACCGGGCATTGATTCTGTTTTGTAAGCTTGATGGTGGCGGGGTTGCAAGTGGGGGCTTACGAGAACTCATACCATGCATCGCCAGGACCGCTGTTGCAGTTGGAGTCGATGGTATTTCCATGGAGGTAGCTTTTTGCTCCTTGCACCTTTCATTTTTGTTATGATCCATCCATAGAGATGCAACAATATTTGTTAGATTATTTTCACAATCCTATGGCAGGTACATGATGATCCCCTGAATTCACCATGTGACGGGCCAACTCAATGGGTAACCTCTCCACTTTTCCAGCCATGATGTGTGATGATGATATGCTCACTTATTACCGTTGTGCACATTTTGTTTGTAGCCATTGCGCAATTTGGAGGAGCTGTTGGAAGAGTTGATTGCGATCGCTATAAGTTAGACGACATCCTTGCTTGGGTATAGTGAGGCCAAATCTCTCTCTAAGCGCTCACCGTTTTCTTTCTCTCTATGTGCGAAGCGAGTCACCAAAGGAGGGAAACCGCTCAAGATCGACCTAACTCCATTCAAGGAATGATTTGGCAGTTGATAGCAATAGGAAACCTTGTCGCTGCCAATATGGTCGTGTCCAGGCGAGTTGCTCTTTGTACGCGGTAAATGTCATTTACCGTTGGCTTCAAGCTTTGTTTGGTTGCCTGCATGCATTAGTTTTTTTCAAAGCGTAGAGTAGCATACCAGCCACAGATTGCTGTTTTGAATCACTCTTGTCTTGAGAGTCGTCGATCCAAAAGAAGTCAGACTTTTGATTTGTGGTGTTTCAGTTGGAGTACATTTTTCGAAATTGGACAGCAGGGTAAAGAAACACACACGGTTGCATGAGCATGGTGGTAGCAGCTTCCTGTATTTATCCCTAGTGATAAACTGATGTAGTTGCCAACAATGCTAAATACATCAATTCTCCTTGAAAAATCATACTGCCCAGAGCTTTTCTTGCAAATGCAAATGGATTTGATTAGTATATTAGAACTTTAGAAGAAGAGATCGCTTATCGTTAGCGCCTCGGTCAACTGGGGATTAGAGAGTAATCGGTAATCGGCCGATTAATCGATTTTATCGGTCGACTATTAATCGAACATTTTTTTTGCAAATCCCAGGTTCCCAACACTAAAATATGCTATATTCAACACCAAAACAATATTAAACAGAAGTATTACCTTCATTCCTAGTCTTTGAATCATCGTATAATGACAAACAAAATAGGGAAAGGGTACATATTGCGTAACAAGGTCCACAAAACACAATATTAACGTAGTTTTTGCAAACATAGTGCTATGAATAGGCCTGATTTATCAGTAGATTCCTGATAAATCGCTTCTCAGAGCGATAAATCGGCCCAAACGATAAATGGTGAAGATAAGGCATACTCTTATCGGTCACTCCAAGAGTAGCGATAAATCAGACGATAAATCGCTGAATCGGAAGATTTTTTGAACAGTGGTTCAAACATCAAAAATTCCGCGGCCGTTTCCGTATGAGTAGGCATGTCTTCAACCGTATTAGAGAGGGGGTGGTCGGCTATGATGACTATTTCGAGTGCGAAGAGGATGCCGTTGGCAAGATTGGTTTTTTCTCCTATCAGAAATGCACTGCCGCCATCCGAATGCTTGCATACGGAGTGCCCGGTGATCTCATTGACGAGTACGTCTATATGAGCGAGTCTACTTGCCTGGAGTCCCTGCATAAGTTCTGCAAGGCTGTTATTGCTGTGTTTGGCCCTGAGTACTTGAGAGAGCCGACTGCTGAAGATACAGCCCATTTGTTGGCGATGAATGCCAGCAGGGGCTTCCCAGGGATGCTTGGTAGTATAGACTGCATGCATTGGGAGTGGAAGAACTGCCCTTCTGCTTGGCAAGGGCAGTATAAGGGCCATGTCAGGGCTTGCACTGTCATACTTGAGGCCGTGGCGTCTCAAGATCTCTGGATCTGGCACTCTTTCTTTGGCATGGCCGGATCACACAATGATATCAACGTGCTTCAGCGCTCGCCGGTGTTTGCTAGGCTTGCCGAAGGCAACAGCCCACCGGTGAACTTTACTGTCAACGGCCACACCTACGACAAAGATTACTATCTAGGTGACGGTATCTATCCTCAGTGGACCACTATTGTCAAGACAATACCCAACCCTGTCGAAGAGAAGAGGAAAAGATTTGCCAAGAGCAAAAGAGTGCTAGGAAGGATGTCGAGCGTGCCTTTGGTGTTTTGCAATCTCGATGGGGTATCGTTCGGTATCCTGCTAATACCTGGAGCACGCAGAAACGTGGGAGGTGATGACTGCTTGTGTGATCATGCATAATATGATCGTAGAAGACGAGCGCCCGAAACGTCTGTATGATCAAGACTTTCAGTTTCAGGGTGAGAATGTTGTGTCTGAGCATGGAGTAGCGGCAACGTTTGAACAGTTCACCCAATTTCATGAAGACATGCGTGATTGGAAAACTCACGTGCAACTGCAAAATGATTTGGTTGAGCATATGCAGGCTCATGTTGGCAACCAATAGATGCATCTTCTTTTGTTCGTTTTGCAAAACTACGTGAGAGTTATGTGAGACCTTTTTATTTTCATTTGGCTTGTAATAAACTATGCTATTTTATTCGGTCCAAAATGATATTATTTTGAAAAATAGACAGGCACGCCGGGACATATGGATCGGCGCGTTGGGCGTCCTGCCGACCCATATCTAAAACAGGGCGGGCGGCCGACCCAAACGGACAAAAAGCAGACAAAATCGCCGTCCGTTTGGATCGCCCCATTAGAGTTACTCTAACAGAGCCCCAAACGGAGACGGGGATGACGTAGACAACCGCGGCATTGCCGGCGAGGGCTTTGGCAAAAGATTTGCCAGAGGCATGGAACAACTTAAGGCAAGTGGAGAACGAAATGTCCAATGCTGTGATGCGCTGTGGACGGTTTTGGTATGATCGTACACCACTATTCCTATGAACAAGGTGCGTGCACATATCAAAATACGACTTTTATGACAAAAAAAATAAGGCGGCTGCTAGCCGTCATCCGGATGTAGAAAAAGCAAACAACATCCACCTCCTGAACCGTACGATCTGGGCGTCCTTAGCCGTCGATGAAAATCAACGCAACATGGTCTCCTTCCTCTGTCTTTCCTACGCCACCACGGCCATAGAAGTGATAGAACAGAGCAACTCCGGTGGGCTCACCGCACGACGATGCCGTCGCAGCACCTGCTTGCAGCACCGGCGGGCTCGCCGCACGGCGGCCGTCGCAACACCGGCTCGAAGCATAGCCGGAGCAGCCTGAGTCGCCGTTCCAGCAAACGTCACAGCGGTTCAGCCATCGTCGCAGCCAGATGCCGCCACAACACGGGCTCGTAGCTTGGCGACGCCGTCGCGGCATCGTCGGAGCAGCCTGAGTCGCCGCTGCAGCAAAACGTAGGAGCGGTTGAACCGTCGTCGCAGCCGAGATGCCACCGCCCACCGCAGCACCAGCTCGCAGCACAGCGGCACCGTCGCAGCATCGGATCGCAGCATCACCTCGTCGGCATTGCTGCAGCGGCTCATCGCCGGCCACCGCTACAACTCCCCTCGCTGCAGCACCGTCGCTTCCCTCGCCGTACCCGCCGTTGACCTCGCAGCATCTCGTCGTGGTGCTTCTTCGTAGGTCGTTGCAGCATCACCGGCTCGCCGGAGTGTTGCTCGCAGCTCGTAGCACGGTGGCGTCCTCACCGCAGCCCCCTGCCTTGCGCACGCACCCGCAGCACAATGGCGTCCCGGCGGCACCGTGCAGCACGCGTCGAAGCATGTCGCTATCTCACGTGGGGCGGCGCGGCTGGCAGCACCGGTGAAGCCTCGCCATCCTCCCGTGGAATCGTATCACCGGCCATGGAGAATTGGGGAGGAGCGTGGAGCGCATCTCTGGTGTGAGCAGGAAAAGAGGATAAGGGAAACGAGAGGATGCCGTCATGCGTGGGAAGGAGAGGAAGAGAGGGCATGTGGGCGAGGCCCACGTGACGCGTGTCGCATGTACGAGCCGGCTGCCGAACGAGGGTTGTGCATCCGGCTGTAATCAAGCAGTTTCCAAAAAATAACCTCCAAAAGCTTCTTCCGAAATACAATGGTATAATTTTTGTCAAGTATAATCATCAGTTGATTGGACTAATTTTTAGTCAAGGTTCAATTTTCAGAAGACCATTAAGGTAGACCCGAAGGATTGAAGTCTCACCAAAGAACTAGCTATGGACAGAAGTGCGTGAAAGTTGGCCACGAGATCTTATGGGTTTCACCTCTAGCCTACCCCCAACTTGTTTAGGACTAAAGGCTTTGTTGTTGTTGTTCAATATTCTTGCCCCTTGAAAACATAAACTTGGTTGGCAATTAAATCATGAGCCTGATTTGGTTGAACTATATAGGTGTATAAATTCAGTCGCCAAGATGATCGCTAGACCAGCCAATCAGGTTGCACGGCAAAAACTAGATGACACAACAAAAACTGGGTCTGGATCGCAGCACCCCACCAAAGGAAAGGATTTTAAGTTTCACTCTTCCTGATTTCAAGTCGATTCAGCCGAGGATATTATTTTCCACAAGCAAAAAAGCTAAAGGTTCAGCTCCAACATGGGTCTGGGTTTTTCTGGGTTTCAGACACAAATCACAGAACCGAATGCAGGTATAGAAGGTACATTGCGAATCTACGGCGTCAACTCGCTGGAGCTACTTGACCTCAGTGATGAGCAGCTGCTTCCTCCTTGGGCTTGGTCATCTGGACAAAGACAAAAAAAAGCATGCAACTGTAAGAAGATGCTTTGATGGTAACAAGGGAAAAGCATATGTACATAATAACCCAGCAGACAGCAAAAGATAACCTACTTAGACTAAGCAGTTGAATGGATCTGCTAAATGTAAATAAGAAAGGGGGCAAGAAAACAAGATGAACATTATTGTCTCTATATAATATAAGCCTGATATGAAGACAAGTGTTTTTCTCATTGATGGCTGAAGCAAAAAAAACAAGAGGTTATGATTCAGCAGTGATACTTGATATTTGACAAGAATGGTTTCATCTATACAAGTTATGTACAAGATAAATCATTCTGTATAAAGTGTGTCCAATTAATATCCAAAATGCTATCAAGCAGAGCATAGAAACAAAGTCCTAGATCTATACAGATCATAGATAGATGCCCCCAGCGACTTGTGGAGCTAATCAGGAAACTTATGGTACATGTTTTACTGAGCAAGATCTATCTCCAGCAACGCAACTAAACTTTCACTTATATACAAAACACATGCCCATGAGTTATAAGAACTAGAAATTAAGCAGTGCAGTGTTCAACTAGGCCTCAGACTCAACTGTCAGATGACAAGAGAAGAATTCACATGACAGCAAGCAGGTGCAACCAGAGGCAGAGGAACATGAAGAGACAAGTCTCCAGAACTAGTCCATGAATCCATGATGCCGCTACATATTATTCCTACTGAAACTAACAGAACATGCTAACAAGCCTTGAGAACTAGCGCTCCCTGTCATCCAGAAACAGACCGTCCAATCATGCAAATGTAGTTATAGGCCAAAGGAGAGACAAGCAGCGGGTCCAAAAATACACCTAGCTAGTGGAACACTAATTGCTAAGGAATCAAGTGCTAGGAAGTGACGATTTCTCAATCGTGGCTCTGAACCCAAACCCTTGGTAAACCTCTGGGTCAACAGAGAAGAGAACACAGCCAAGGCTAAGCGCGACGCAGGCCAAACCAAAAGAATGAATAGTCAAGGCGCTCAACCAGCATCAAATCGGCTACAGTCCGAATCCCATCTCGGAAGACAAGCCCTTGATTAATAACATCAGATTCGCGGGCGGCACACAGAGCACAGCCCAATCCAATCCAATCCAATCCAATCCAATCCAATCCTATCCAATCCTATCAGTCCAGCCCTAGGACCAAACCCTCCTAACCCTAGCAAGCAACCACCGGGCGCGCCGACCCACATCTGACGCCAGCAAAATCGCATCGATTGCGCGGCACCACAGACAGAGGAAGGAAGGGGGTTGGGGGATCGGGCGCGTTACCATACCTTGAGGATGCCGAGCTTGATGGAGCCGTAGACGACGCCGACGCCGACCGCGGAGACCCTGGCCACCTGCAAAGCGACACCCATCGCGAGGACGCCGATCATCGGGGGGTCAGTCAGCCAGCCAGATCTGATCCGCGCGGCCGCGGGGGAATCGGGGGAGGGAGAGGGGCGCGTCGGGGGCTTACGAGGGCGAGGGTGCTCTTGCCGGAGTAGGGTCCCGGGGTGAACGGCATGGCTGCGACGGCGGCGGCGGCGGCGGGATCGGATCGGAGACGACGAGGGTTTGGTTGGCGCTGCGGCGGCGGGCTCCTCTTCTCTTGTCTCTCTCTCTCTTTCGTGGGTGAGAAGTCGCGACCAGACGGGAGTACTCGGGTGATAAAGGGGGATGGGATCGGGGTGGGCCGGGCCGGGCTTATACCGCCGGCCCGCGACGGGAGGGCGGAGACCCGTTGCGGGTGGGGCCCGCGTGGCAGTGCCCGGGGGTTCTTCTTATCTTATGCTCCAAGAAGAAGAGTTTCTTCCGTCTTGGAATTCTTTTTTTTTAGAAAAAAAATGTTGTTTTGAAAGTTTGGTTTGATAAAGAAGAGGAGAAATTGTGTTCACCCTCTCGTTGCTAAGAATTTACATAAACACGGCGGAAATTTACGACTCCCGACCATTTCCTGGTTACTTTTCGTCACAGCATCGACCTTCTCTCTCGCGTACGCGGCTCGCTTGCACGGCGTTATTCGCGGGCCTAGTTTCGACAGTTGGTAATGTGATAGCACAAGCGGTTTTCCCAACAACGAAATCGCCGCCTGCCCGGGTTAGTGAGGTTTTGTTTCTATACACAAAGAAATGCACCAAAACCACCGTCGTGTGCACGAGAGTACAACTTGCGGCTAACAAAACTTTAGGAAGATATCGCCAGAAATTGCCGAGGCTCAAACTCCGCCTTGATATAAAAGTAGATCTTTTACAATCGCTCACTAGCTTTATATTACATTAAGCACTGTACTGCGTTTTATATTTCGGTTCGTTTTTCTTTACCGTAATGTTAGATCAAACATTTTTCATGACAAATTACATGATGCCAGTTTTCTTTAGCAACTATGGCAACAAAATTGAAACATGATAGGATGTGTAATGCTTGCTAAAACAAATTGCCATCCTCCCAACAACATAATTTACCTGCCTTATAAAACGTTCCATTATCCATGCTCAGAAATCTGATGTTCAATTTGTAGCGAAATCCTTCTTTAAAGAAGTGTCATGCTTTTCCCTCATATAATTAATCAATTAAGAACAATCATACACGAATTCGCCTAACCACAAATCCAAACGAATAAACCACAAGAGTGCACATTTTCCCAAACAGAAATGCGAGCATTCACTATGATCATCCGGTTAAGATATGAAGTGTGTAGTTACAGCAGGCCACAAGCATCCAAAGTAAATTTCCCCACATTTATGTGGATAACGCAACAAAAAATTGCAAACCCCTAAGGAATTCGCCAAAGCGCAAATTCAAATTGCAACACAACAAGTACCAGTTTCCCCAAACAGAAACGCAACCACTCGCTGTAATAATCATCGACAATATGAACATTTGCATCCTCTCACACATCCACCACTGAACATTTTATACACCAACGGCAGAAAAATACACACAACTCAGGGGAGTTTGGGTCACATCTCAAACACCTCGCGAATTCCGGCCCCAGGGCACCACCACATGGTTAACACACACACACACATACATACATACACCGGTCAGCGAGCTCCCCCGTTCGCGCAGCGCCCGCGAATATGTTACAAAAGGGCCTCCAAAATAAGGGCGAGGATGTTGGTTACAAAACACGATCGCCGCTTCCCATGAGCCCGCGGCGCAAGATAAAGATTAAACCTGATCGCTAACTCCACACACCTAAACACAGCCATCGCGGAGGTCTAACAGCAGCTGCACATGTCAGGACACCATTAGATCAGACTACTACGAGGGAGGAGGGGGAGGAGGGGCGGGGGCCTTCAGCTTTGGGACCTTGAAACTGGAGTGGAAGAGTACCTGCTGGGGCGCAGGCGACGACGACGACGCGGGTTTCAGGTGCGTCATCCTCGATGAGCAGCGCCGGAGTGCCAGTCCCTGCATGCAGCAATGGTGTTCTGTCAGCACACATTATCCTCCACATAGTATCCATAGATAATACTTTTACCAGCTCAGTTGCGCCACAGGAGAACAAAGGTACAATAAAACCAAGAAAAGAAATCAAGGAAGGTCTTGAAGCAACTAGTATGTTTTCTATGCCATGTACCACAATACGAGCTCAGAAATAATAACTAACAGGGCAAACTTTCAACACAATGATAAACATTGCACCAAACTACAGCAAAATATCTTGAAGCTATTATTGATAGTGTTGGTTAAGGTTCATAAGAACAAAAAACACAACTTCCTATAGCACTCAAAACCAAGCACATTAGGTTCAATTAACCTCAACCTGCAACATCCATATTCAATAGTCTCGAGGAAACTATGTGACAGTCCCGTTGTGAGCATTCAAGACTTAAAGAACACTCTCACCTAGTTTCCATCAGTTTACTGTTCGTCCATATTTACAGCAAGATGCAACTCATGCAGCCCACCAAGAATTAGGACATCATAATATGTGAGGCAGAAAATTCAAAGCGACACAGGCAAAGATGATATGCCTCCTCATTGTCACGTAATTTTGGACTATGCACGCAGAATAAAAAAAACTAGCCACCTCAGGTGTGAAAATAGTTCAGAAGAAATATTGATGATAATGAAAACAGCATATGTTGCCGTCCTACTACTGGTATCACAAGTGTATCTATGATGCTCCTTTATGAGCACCTACGACTCACATGATGCTCATCTAAATTCCATCAACATTACTATTTGTCCACATTTACAGCAGGATGCATCTTACGCGGCCTACCAAGAATTAGGACATTGATGTGCAAAAAGGATTACAGTGTATATGTGGTGGTCCTTTATGAGCATCTACAGCTCACAAGATACTCACCTAAATTCCACCAACATTATTGTTTGTCCATATTTTACAGCAGGATGTAACTTATACGGCCTACCAAGAATTAGGACATAGATGAGTCGTGTCCTACTACTAGTCTCCCAAGTATACTTGTGCTGGTCCTTTATGAGCATCTACGACTCACATGATGCTCACCTAAATTCCACCAACATTATTGTTTGACCATATTTTACAGCAGGATGTAACTTATACGGCCTACCAAGAATTAGGACATAGATGAGTCGTGTCCTACTACTAGTCTCCCAAGTATACTTGTGCTGGTCCTTTATGAGCATCTACGACTCACATGATGCTCATCTAAATTCCATCAACATTATTGTTTGTCCATATTTTACAGCAGGATGCAACTTATGCGGCCTACCAAGAATTAGGACATAGATGAGTCGTGTCCTACTACTAGTCTCCCAAATGTATTTGTGGTGGTCCTTTATGAGCATCTACAACTCACATGATGCTCATCTAAATTCCATCAACATTATTATCTGTCCATATTTACAGCAGGATGCAACTTATGCGGCCTACCAAGAATTAGGACATATATGAGCAAAAAGGTTTACAGTGTCATGTCCTACTATTAATCAGTCTCCCGAGTGTATATGTGATGGTCCTTTATGAGCATCTACGACTCAGTGATGCTCACCTAAATTCCATCAACCTTATTATTTGTCCATATTTACAGCAGGACGCAACTCATGCGGCCTACCAAGAATTAGGACATAGATGAGCACATGGTTAGTGTCAAGAGTGGTATGTTATTCTACTCTGCAGGGTAGGTCTTGCTTCTGCATATAGATGAACAAACCAGTGGTACAGTGTTATAAGTAAGGTTGAAAGTGATATGGTTAAAGCAAGGAACATATTTGGCCACTTCCTTGTTATTCTCCTTGAATTCATCTGTGATGGTCCTTCATGAGCACCTAGCAAGGAACATGATGCTCACCTAAAATCCATCAAGCTAACTCTTTGTCCATATTTACAGCAAGACACAGCTGAGGCGGCTTGCCAAGAATTGGACATTACAATTATTGGTGAAAAGTTGCTACTGACGCAAGTAAATTGCAGATTTTACTATATATGAACAAAAGCTGATCGCAACTCATGCAACATACAAAGAATTAATACCTTGTAACTGATGAGGAAGGGGGTTTAAATGCAATAAGATTAAACTGCAATAAGATGCATAATAAGGTTTGTTTACGCATATAGATGAACAAACTAGCAGTACAAGGTTACACATTAGCTGGAAAGTGATAAGCTGGTAAGTCACAGGTGTATTTTGCCTGGTTCTGACTTCTCTAAGAATGTACTTCAGTACGTGTGATGGTACTTTTACTTTATGAGCACTTGCAACTCAAATAATACTCACTAAAATTACATCAACATTACTCTTTGTCCATATTTACAGAAAAATGCAACTCCTGCAGCCTGCCTAGAATTAGACATTACAGTCACAGGAAAAGTTAAATTTTTTTGTAATAGGAACTTAGCGTCTAGGTTATCAGCGGAGCATGTCACTAGCTCAGTACATGAATGATGTACTTGGGAATGGAATACTTACACTTGACAACGAAGAGGCACACTGACGCTTCTGACTGGTCTCGGGTTGATCTTCTGCCATTTGCCTCCGAGGATTGTCTTTAGACTTGCCCCGTACAGATGGACCTTCAGACCTAGATCTTCTATGTGTCCCACTGACATCCTTCTTCCGCTTTTGACTAGCCTGAAGGTGCCCACTCTTGAGTTTTTGGATTTCATCGTCTTTCTCACTGACCAGGGAGTGCATTTTTTGTAGCTTATCCTCAAGAGCCAGTACCTTCTTTTTGGCATCATTAGCCTCCGCTTGCAATCTGCAAATATCGTCATCCTTCTTCTGGGCTACCACTTGCAGTTGCAGCTCCTCCACCTTCTGCTGAAGCTTTTCTGCTGCTTCAGTAGCCTGTGCTGCCTCCATCTTCTTCTTCTTAAGGAGCACCTCGTAGTCCTTCTCCATTGTCTTGTACTGGTTCCACACGAAATCCTTTTCTGCAAGTAACACGGAAACCTCACTCTCCTTCTGCGAGCTCAGGGCCTTATAGGCTTTCTTTAGCTTCCTTATCTCTGCTCTCAAATCTCTTCCACTGTGCTCGGGGTCTGTAGTCGGCTCGCTGAGCTCGGCACAACTTTCAGCCTCCTTCAGTTTTATCTAAAGTTAAGAAAGAAAAAAGGAGCAGACACAGAACACCTATTAACAAAATGGACAGGTTTTACTGCGTGCTTGTGGGTAATGCAACTGTGTTTCGGTAAAGTACCTTCAGTTCATTGTTTTCTTGAGCCAAAGCAGCCGCATCCCTTTTGAAATCCTCCAAGTCACCATCTTGGTGTTCTGCATCAAACACAAAACACAATGATATCAGCAACCACTAGCTGTCATTTTAAGTGGGTCGCAATCGCCACGAATCCCGGTTCTTGATGAATGTGAACGGAAGCGATAAGCTGTGGACATTTCAAAATATCATCGTTGGAGTACCACTTTGGTGTCCAACGATGCAACAATGCAGGAACTGCCGTAGCGACTAACAACTTTGGAAGCCCAAACAGTACTAACATATATACATTTAGTCAGTTAACATGCATCTTCCCTAAAATGTCTGTAGGGCAAAACATAGAAATAACTAAACCAGCACAGCAGCATACTTACATACAGAGCATCTTGACAAAATTCACATCAGGCATGCCACAGCAAGCATCACAACAATCTCAGCCCAAGAATTGCACAGCGAACGCAAGCAAAGATGGAACATTTGGAGGACGTGGCGGCGCAAAGGCCTCCGGAAACAGCCCCTGGGCCGAAAAAGACGCCGGCTGTCGCACCTGGAGCTACCTAAATCCTTAGGGAGAGGCCATGCCCCTGGATTTCTGCCACCAAATCGGCAAGAACGGGAGGAAACAGCACGCGGCACATAGGGGGGATGGGGATTTTGTGGTCTTACCGATGTAGATCCGGTGGCGGCGCACCTCGAGGTCCTTGTCGCCGAGGAGCAGGTCGAGCTTGGCGGCGTCGCCCCGCCGCAGGCAGTCGTCCACCCTCCGCGTCTGCCAGCGAAACCCTAGGGAGCGTCAGCCGCCGGCCGGCCGGACCTCGTCGGAGAAGGATGGAATCAGGGAGGAGGGGGGAGGGAGGGGCGGACCTCGTCGAGGCGGTCCCTGAGGACGGCGTCGCGGTGGAGCCAGAAGTCGTGCTGGATCTTGAGGACGGCCTCGAGGCGCTTGCGGTCGGCGAGCAGCGCCTCCACGTCCCGGTGGCTCTTGCGCAGGATGCCCACCATCCGGTCGTAGACGCGCAGCCACTCCTCCCGCCCGCCCCCGCCCTCCCGCGCCGGCGACGCGCCGCCGCCGCCGCCAGCCATGGATGGGGTTCGAGTCAGGGTGGAGCGGGGGGCGTTTCCGTCTTTTCACCTGAAGAGTGCGGGCGGGGTTGGGGGGTCGGAGGGAGAGCCGGAAACGACCGTTGTTGCTTAAATAAAAGAAATCTCACTTTTTTTTAGGGAAAAAAACTCACATTAATATCTTGATCCATGGCCATGGAGAAAATAAGTTTTTTTTCTCTTTTTCTTTTACCTCCTCATTGTCATGGAGGCGTCGCCTTCGACGTGGCTGAGGAGCCAGCGAGGGTGTGATCTCGTGAATCCACCACCGGGGTCAGCAGGGGATGTCGCCCCGGATCTCCAACGGCGGTGCAAGGTATCTCCCCCTGCCTAGTGAGCGGCAGACGCAACACAATCAAGCTCCTTCATCGGTCGTCGCCCTGGCAAACCTCAATCTCTAGGTCCTTCACTGCCTGCTAGGCTCGGGGTGTGTCCCCCGGCCGATGCTTGAGCATTAGGACTTTTGTCTCACTACTGAATGAGAGTTTTGTAATGACGAATAATGTTGGGATGTGGCAACGTGGTTATAGGAGAGAGGCGAACACTTGTCTCTAACGTATTTTTTTCTCTTTTAAACACACATGTCATTTTTGGCAAACAAAAAAAAACATGTCTCAGTTTACTTTACTTACCTTCGAGAGGTTCGTTTATTTTGACCTAGTACTTTACATTATCCATATGGTAAAACGCCCTATTGTGGACTTAACGGGATTTTTCTTGTGTTCTTGTGGGTGCTATGAAGGTTTTGTCCCTGCTCTCTCCCCTTCGTCTCAATTGTAGAGTTTGTGTTGAATATTGTGTACAAGCAATGTTCAGAAAAGCGGTAAACATCAATGAAGTGAAAGGCCACGACTTAGAGCAGTGGGCGCTTAAGCGCGGCTTAACCATGATTAACTGTTTTCTAAAAATTGGCCAGTATTTTGCTGCTTTTGAATAATATGCACACGAAAATAGGAAACGTAAAACATAAGTGATATATATAGCATCTAAAATAGGAGCTCACGTCACATTATTACCAGTCGCAAGTATCAAATCTAGTAGTGATAGATATAATGAAGGAAATATGCCCTAGAAGCAATAATAAAGTTATTATTTATTTCCTCATATCATGATAAATGTTTATTATTCATGCTAGAATTGTATTAACCGGAAACATGATACATGTGTGAATACATAGACAAACATAACGTCACTAGTATGCCTCTACTTGACTAGCTCATTAATCAAAGATGGTTATGTTTCCTAACCATAGACATGTGTTGTCATTTGATTAATGGGATCACATCATTAGGAGAATGATGTGATTGACATGACCCATTCCGTTAGCCTAGCACTTGATCGCTTAGTATATTGTTATTGCTTTCTTCATGACTTATACATGTTCCGAAACTATGAGATTATGCAACTCCGTTTACGGAGGAACACTTTGGTACTACCAAACGTCACAACGAATCGGGTGATTATAAAGGAGTACTACAGTGTCTCCAAAGGTACATGTTGAGTTGGCGATTTTGAGATTAGGTTTTGTCACTCCGATTGTCGAGAGGTATCTCGGCCCTCTCGGTAATGCACATCACTATAAGCCTTGCAAGCAATGTGACCAATGAGTTGGTTACGGATGATGCATTACATAACGAATAAAGAGACTTGCGGTCACGAGATTGAACTAGGTATTGGATACCGACGATCGAATCTCGGCAAGTAACATACCGATGACAAAGGAACAACGTATGTTGTTATGCGGTTTAATGATTAAAGTTCTTCGTAGAATATGTAGGAACCAATATGGGCATCCGGTTCCGCTATTGGTTATCGAATCGAGAATAGTTCTAGGTCATGTCTACATAGTTCTCGAACCTCGTAGGGTCCGTGCGCTTAACGTTACGATGACAGTTTTATTATGAGTTTATAAGTTTTGATGTACCGAAGTTTGTTTGGAGTCCCGGATGTGATCACGGACATGACGAGGAGTCTCAAAATGGTCGAGACATAAAGATTGATATATTTGAAGCCTATGTTTGGACATCGGAAGTGTTCCGGGTGAACTCGGCATTTTACGAGTAACGGGGGTTACTGGAACCTCCCGGGGTTATTGGGCCTACATGGGCCATAAGGGAGAAGAGGAGAGGAGGCAAGAGGTGGGCCGCGCCCCCTCCCCTCCCTAGTCCGAATAGGACAAGGAGAGGGGGGCGCCACCCCCCCTTTCCTTCCCCTCATCCTCCTCCTTCCCCCCTTCTCCTACTCCAACTAGGAAAGAAGGAGTCCTACTCCCGTGGGAGTAGGACTCCCCCTGGCGCGCCTCCTTGGCCGGCCGCCTCCTCCCCGGCTCCTTTATATACGGGGCGGGGGCACCATAGGACACACAAGTTGATCTACGGATCGTTCCTTAGCCGTGTCGGTGCCCCCTCCACCATATTCCACCTCGGTCATATCGTCGCGGAGTTTAGGCGAAGCCTGTGCGATAGAACATCATCATCGCCACCACGCCGTCGTCTTGACGGAACTCATCCCCGGCTTTGCTGGATCGGAGCCCGGGATCGCCATCGAGTGAACGTGTCTTGAACTCGGAGGTACCGTCGCTCGGTGCTTGGATCGGTCGGATCGTGAAGACGTCGACTACATCAACCACGCCAGTTAACGCTTCGCTTACGGTCTCACGAGGGCGTGGACAACACTCTCCCCTCTCGTTGCTATGCCATCACCATGATCTTGCGTGTGCGTAGGAAATTTTTTGAAATTACTATGTTCCCCTACAGTGGTATCCGAGCCTAGGTTTTATGCGTTGATGTTATATGCACGAGTAGAACACAAGTGACTTGTGGGCGATACAAGTCATACTGCTTACCAGCATGTCATACTTTGGTTCGGCGGTATTGTGAGATGAAGCGGCCCGGACCGACATTGCGTGTACGCTTACGCGAGACTGGTTTCACCGTTACGACCACTCGTGCTTAAAGGTGGTCAAGCGGTGTCTGCTCTCTCACTTTAGCCGAATCGAGTGTAGCTACGCCGGTCCTTGCGAAGGTTAAAAGAGCACTAACTTGACGAACTATCATTGTGGTTTTGATGCGTAGGTAAGAACGGTTCTTGCTAAGCCCATAGCAGCCACGTAAAATTTGCAACAACAAAGTAGAGGGCGTCTAACTTGTTTTTGCAGGGCATGTTGTGATGTGATATGGTCAAGACGTGATGCTATATTTTATTGTATGAGATGATCATGTTTTGTAACCAAAGTTATCGGCAATCGGCAGAGCCATATGGTTGTCGCTTTATTGTATGAAATGCAACGCATCAGTAATTGCTTTACTTTATCACTAAGCGGTAGCGATAGTCGTAGAAGCAATAGATGGCGTAAACGACAACGATGCTACGATGGAGATCAAGGTGTCGCGCCGGTGGCGATGGTGATCACGACGGTGCTTCGAAGATGGAGATCACAAGCACAAGATGATGATGGCCATATCATATCACTTATATTGATTGCATGTGATGTTTATCCTTTATGCATCTTATCTTGCTTTGATTGACGGTATTAGCTTTTCGGGAAATTTCCAAACGAACAATTTCAACGAAATCTTTCAATTTCTTTTAAGATGATCTCTCACTAATAATCAAGAAGTGTTCTCCCTGAGTATGCACCGTTGCGAAAGTTCTTCGTGCTGAGACACCACGTGATGATCGGGTGTGATAGGCTCTACGTTCAAATACAATGGGTGCAAAACAGTTGCACACGCGAATACTCAGTCATACTTGACGAGCCTAGCATATACAGATATGGCCTCGAACACGGAGACCGAAAGGTCGAACGTGAATCATATAGTAGATATGATCAACATAGTGATGTTCACCATTGAAACTACTCCATCTCACGTGATGATCGGACATGGTTTAGTTGATTTGGATCACGTGATCACTTAGATGACTAGAGAGATGTCTGTCTAAGTGGGAGTTCTTAATTAATATGATTAATTGAACTTAAATTTATCATGAACTTAGTACCTGATAGTATTTTGCTTGTCTATGTTTGTTTGTAGATAGATGGCTCGTCTTTGTTGTTCCGTTGAATTTTAATGCGTTCCTTGAGAAAGCAAAGTTGAAAGACGATGGTAGCAATTACACGGATCGAGTCCGTAACTCGAGGATTATCCTCATTGTTGCACGTAAAAGTTACGCCCGGAAGCACCGCTGGGTGCGTGCATGTTGTCGATGCAACCGACGACGTTAAGAACGTCTGGCGAGCAAAGTCGATGACTACTCGATAGTTCGATGTGCCATACTTTACGGCTTAGAACCGGGTCTTCAACGACGTTTTGAACGTCATGGAGCATATGAGATGTTCCAGGAGTTGAAGTTAATATTTCAAGCAAATGCCCGGATTGAGAGATATGAAGTCTCCAATAAGTTCTATAGCTGCAAGATGGAGGAGAATAGTTTTGTCAATGAACACATACTCAAAATGTGTGGGTATAATAATCACTTGATTCAACTGGGAGTTAATCTTCCTGATGATAGTGTCATTGGCAGAATTCTTCAATCACTGCCACCAAGCTATAAGAGCTTCGTGATGAACTATAATATGCAAGGGATGAACAAGAGTATTCCCGAGCTCTTCGCAATGCTAAAAGCCGCGGAGGTAGAAATCAAGAAGGAGCATCAAGTGTTGATGGTTAACAAGACCACCGATTTCAAGAAAAAGGGCAAAGGGAAGAAGAAGGAACTTCAAAAGAACAGCAAACAAGTTGCTGCTCAAGAGAAGAAACCCAAGTCTGGACCTAAGCTCAAATCGAGTGCTTCTACCGCAAGCGATCGACACCGGAAGCGAAACTGCCCCAAGTATTTGGCGGATAAGAAGGATGGCAAAGTGAACAAAGGTATATGTGATATACATGTTATTGATGTGTACCTTACTAATGCTCGCAGTAGCACCTGGGTATTTGATACTGGTTATGTTGCTAATATTTGTAACTCGAAACAGGGACTACGAATTAAGCGAAGATTGGCTAAGAACGAGGTGACGATGCACGTGGGAAATGGTTCCAAAGTCGATGTGATCGCGGTCGGCACGCTACCTCTACATCTACCATCGGGATTAGTTTTAGACCTAAATAATTGTTATTTGGTGCCAGCGTTAAGCATGAACATTATATCTGGATCTTGTTTGATGCGAGACGGTTATTCATTTAAATCAGAGAATAATGGTTGTTCTATTTATATGAGTAAAATCTTTTATGGTCATGCACCCTTGAAGAGTGGTCTATTTTTATTAAATCTCGATAGTAGTGATACACATATTCATAGTGTTGAAACCAAAAGATGTAGAGTTGATAATGATAGTGCAACTTATTTGTGGCACTGCCGTTTAGGTCATATCGGTGTAAAACGCATGAAGAAACTCCATACTGATGGGCTTTTGGAATCACTTGATTATGAATCACTTGATACTTACGAACCGTGCCTTATGGGCAAGATGACTAAAACGCCGTTCTCCGGAACTATGGAGCGAGCAACTGATTTGTTGGAAATCATACATACTGATGTTCGTGGTCCAACGAATGTTGAGGCTCGCGGCGGGTATCGTTATTTTCTCACCTTCACAGATGACTTGAGCAGATATGGGTATATCTACTTGATGAAACACAAGTCTGAAACATTTGAAAAGTTCAAAGAATTTCAGAGTGAAGTGGAAAATCATCGTAACAAGAAAATAAAGTTTCTACGATCTGATCGTGGAGGAGAATATTTGAGTTACGAGTTTGGTCTACACTTGAAACAATGCGGAATAGTTTCAGCAACTCACGCCACCCTAACACCACAACGAAATGGTGTGTCCGAACGTCAGAATCGTACTTTACTAGATATGGTGCGATCTATGATGTCTCTTCTTGATTTACCGCTATCGTTTTGGGGTTACGCTTTAGAGACGGCCGCATTCACGTTAAATAGGGCACCATCAAAATCCGTTGAGACGACACCTTATGAACTGTGGTTTGGCAAGAAACCAAAGTTGTCGTTTCTTAAAGTTTGGGGCTGCGATGCTTATGTGAAGAAACTTCAACCAGATAAGCTCGAACCCAAATCGGAGAAATGTGTCTTCATAGGGTACCCAAAAGAGACCATTGGGTACACCTTCTATCACAGATCTGAGGGCAAGATTTTCGTTGCTAAAATCGGATCCTTTCTAGAGAAGGAGTTTCTCTCGAAAGAAGTGAGTGGGAGGAAAGTAGAACTTGATGAGATAATCAGATCGCTACCTTGTTGGAAAGTAGTTCATCACAAGAACCGGTTCTGTGACAACTACACCAATTAGTGAGGAAGCTAATGATATTGATCATGAAACTTCAGATCAAGTTTCTCTTGAACCTCGTGGGTCTACCAGAGTAAGATCCGCACTGAGTGGTACGGTAATCCTATTCGGAAGTCATGTTACTTGACCATGATGAACCTCACGAACTATGAGGAAGCGATGATGAGCCCAGATTCCGCAAAATGGCTAGAGGCCATGAAATCTGAGATGGGATCCATGTATGAGAACAAAGTATGGACTTTGGTTGACTTGCCCGATGATCGGCAAGCCATTGAGAATAAATGGATCTTTAAGAAGAAGACTGACGCTGATGGTAATGTAACTGTCTATAAAGCTCGACTTGTTGCGAAAGGTTTTAGACAAGTTCAAGGGGTTGACTACGATGAGACTTTCTCACCCGTAGCGATGCTTAAGTCTGTCCAAATCATGTTAGCCATTGCTGCATTTCATGATTATGAAATCTGGCAAATGGATGTCAAAACTGCATTTCTGAATGGATTTCTGAAAGAAGAGTTGTATATGATGCAACCAGAAGGTTTTGTTGATCCAAAAGGTGCTAACAAAGTGTGCAAGCTTCAGCGATCCATTTTATGGACTGGTGCAAGCATCTCAGAGTTGGAATAAACGTTTTGATAGTGTGATCAAAGCATATGGTTTTATACAGACTTTTGGAGAAGCCTGTATTTACAAGAAAGTGAGTGGGAGCTCAGAGCATTTCGATATTATATGTAGATGACATATTATTAATTGGAAATGATATAGAATTTCTGGATAGCATAAAGGGATACTTGAATAAAAGTTTTTCAATGAAAGTCCTCGGTGAAGCTGCTTACATATTGGGCATCAAGATCTATAGAGATAGATCAAGACGCTTAATAGGACTTTCACAAAGCACATACCTTGATAAAATTTTGAAAAAGTTCAAAATGGATCGAGCAAAGAAAGGGTTCTTGCCGTGCTACAAGGTGTGAAGTTGAGTCAAACTCAATGCCCACCACAAGCAGAAGATAGAGAGAAAATGAAAGATGTTCCTATGCTTCAGCCATAGGCTCTATCATGTATGCAATGTTGTGTACCGACCGACGTATGCTTAGCAATAAGCTTGGCGAAAAGGTACCAAAGTAATCTAGGAGTGGATAATCGGACAGCGGTCAAGAACATCCCGAAATACCGAAAAGGACTAAGGATATGTTTCTCGATATGGAGGTGACAAAGAGCTAGTCATAAATGGTTACATTGATGCAAGCTTTGACATCGATCCGACGATTCTAAATCGCAAACCGGATACGTATTTTTATTAAACGGTGGAGCTGTAAGTTGGTGCGAGTTCTAAACAAAGCGTCGTGGCGGGATCTACATGTGAAGCGGAATACATAGCTGCTTCAAGCAGCAAATGAAGGAGTCGGATGAAGGAGTTCATTTCCGATCTAGGTGTCATACCTAGTGCATCGGAACCAATGAAGATCTTCTGTGACAATCTTGGTGCAATTGCCTTGGCAAAGGAATCCAGATTTCACAAGAGGACCAAGCACATCAAGAGACGCTTCAATTCCATTTGGGACCAAGTCCAAGTGGGAGACATAGAGATTTGCAAGATACATACGGATCTGATTGCGCACCGCTGACTAAGCCTCTCTCACGAGCAAAACATGATCAACACCAAGACTCCATGGGTGTTAGAATCATTACTATGTAATCTAGATTATTGACTCTAGTGCAAGTGGGAGACTGAAGGAAATATGCCCTAGAGGCAATAATGAAGTTATTATTTATTTCCTCATATCATGATAAATGTTTATTATTCATGCTAGAATTGTATTAACCGGAAACATGATACATGTGTGAATACATAGACAAACATAACATCACTAGTATGCCTCTACTTGACTAGCTCATTAATCAAAGATGGTTATGTTTCCTAACCATAGACATGTGTTGTCATTTGATTAATGGTATCACATCATTAGGAGAATTATGTGATTGACATGACCCATTCCGTTAGCCTAGCACTTGATCGTTTAGTATATTGCTATTGCTTTCTTCATGACTTATACATGTTCACGAAACTATGAGATTATGCAACTCCGTTTACGGAGGAATACTTTGGTACTACCAAACGTCACAACGAATCGGGTGATTATAAAGGAGTACTACAGGTGTCTCCAAAGGTACATGTTGAGTTGGCGTATTTCGAGATTAGGTTTTGTCATTCCGATTGTCGGAGAGGTATCTCTGGGCCCTCTTAGTAATGCACATCACTATAAGCCTTGCAAGCAATGTGACCAATGAGTTGGTTACGGGATGATGCATTACATAACGAGTAAAGAGACTTGCCGGTCACGAGATTGAACTAGGTATTGGATACCGACGATCGAATCTCGGGCAAGTAACATACCGATGACAAAGGGAACAACGTATGTTGTTATGCGGTTTAACCGATAAAGATCTTCGTAGAATATGTAGGAACCAATATGGGCATCCAGGTTCCGCTATTGGTTATTGACTGAGAATAGTTCTAGGTCATGTGTACATAGTTCTCGAACCCGTAGGGTCCGCACGTTTAACGTTATGATGACAGTTTTATTATGAGTTTATAAGTTTTGATGTACCGAAGTTTGTTCAGAGTCCCGGATGTGATCACAGACATGACGAGTAGTCTCGAAATGGTCGGGACATAAAGATTGATATATTGGAAGCCTATGTTTGGACATCGGAAGTGTTCCGGGTGAAATCGGCATTTTAACGGAGTACCGGGGGGTTACCGGAACCCTCCCCGGGGTTATTGGGCCTACATGGGCCATAAGGGAGAAGAGGAGAGGCGGCAAGAGGTGGGCCGCGCCCCCTCCCCTCCCTAGTCCGAATAGGATAAGGAGAGGGGGGCGGCGCCCCCCCTTTCCTTCCCCTCTTCCTCCTCCTTCCCCCTTCTCCTACTCCAACTAGGAAAGAAGGGAGTCCTACTCCCGGTGGGAGTAGTACTCCCCACTTGGCGCGCCCTCCTTGGCTGGCCGCCTCCTCCCCCTGGCTCCTTTATATACGGGGGCGGGGGGGGGGCACCCTAGGACACACAAGTTGATCTACGGATCGTTCCTTAGCCGTGTGTGGTGCCCCTCCACCATATTCCACCTCGGTCATATCGTCATGAGTTTAGGCGAAGCCTGCCACCGTAGAACATCATCATCGCCACCACGCTGTCGTGATGACGGAACTCATCGCCAAGCTTTGCTTTGGATCGGAGCCGGGGATCGCCATCGAGTGAACATGTCTTGAACTCGGAGGTACCGTGACGTTCGGTGCTTGGATCGGTCGGATTGTGAAGACGTCGACTACATCAACGCGTTGTGCTAACGCTTCGCTTACGGTCTCACGAGGGTACGGACAACACTCTCCCTCTCGTTGCTATGCCATCACCATGATCTTGCGTGTGCGTAGGAATTTTTTTGAAATTACTACGTTCCCCTACATATAATAATAAAAGTAACGCATTAAGTAAGATGACATAATGTAGACAGAATAGGATCAACTAATATGATCGAACCCCATCGTTTTACCCTTAGTAGCAACAATATAAAATATGCCTTATCACCCCTCTTGTCGTAGAGCAAGGTCACCGCAAGATTGAACCCACTACAATGCACCACTCCCACTGAAGATAAATCAATTTTGATTTTTTTGTGCCATGACAATTGGAATTTTTGCCAGGGCAGCTTTGCCATGTATTTCTTAGGAATCAAATATGTTTTTGTAAACCTTGCCATTGTAAAGATGGCATAATGGCAAATCATAAATAGTTTGGTCAAACTCGAACTACAATTATTTTGGAATTTTTCGTGGCAGTTTTTTCTTTTAAAGTATTGATATTTTTTCGTAGCAAAGCAAAAAACTGGGCTTTTATTATCATAGGGAAAACAAAATCTGGCCTTTTTCATTGAATTAGCTATTAGTGGTCTTTTTTTCTTTTTGTAGGGAAAAGGCTTGTCGACGAGGGGACGTTCGCTCTATGGGTATCGCTGCCAAACGAAATTGTACGGGGGATCGATCCCCTCGTACCGAACTTTCGTTCGGCCTGGGAAGTTCCGAGGCCAAACGTATGGCAGATATCAATGTCCTAAATCTTTGGAGTTCACGCCAAGTCTTCAGAATCTTCCATGTTGGCTCTACTGGGCCTGACAAACGAGGCCCACTAGTTTATCTTCATTGAGGGGGGTCTGACCCACATGGCTAGGAGCCGACGTGGCTAGCACCCCCTAGTCCAGGACACCATCACTGCTTATCGGTTTTTGTTTCTTTCTATTTATTCCATAGAGAGGATTTTCTACCATGCACGGACACGTGCATGCATGCTTATTTTTCTAATTATTGTTCTGTGTCCCATTGATATCATCTATCGTGTTTTCTCTATCCCCTAGCATGTGGTTTTTCTAAAGTCAGTTAGTTTCGTTCAAGTAAATAGATGCCTGATGTCTAATACGCAACTTTTTTCTTGTAGACTCTGTTGGGCCTTCAAGTGTAGAGTTTTGTAGGACAGTAGCAAATTTCCCTCAAGTGGATGAACTAAGATTTTTCAATTCGTAAGAGGAGTAGGATGAAGATGGTCTCTCTCAAACAACCTTGCAATCAAATACAAAAAAAATCTGTTGTGTCCCCGGCACACCCAATCTATATCTATACCTACTAATAAAGCAAGGTGTGTTTCGTCATTTTTTTCATCCGTTCACCATTGAAAAGAATTTTTTTTTCTATCCGAGGTGGTACTAAATTCTTATGTGTTTGTCTGCTAGAAAAAGAATTTTCGTGTGTGGGCCGTGTGCTGTGGCCCAACAAAGCAAGCCCCTTTATTTTTCAGCCCACGCAGCTATGAAAATTCTATTTTCCGCATGGGGCGATAAATAGTAGGATTTTCGCACATAACAACCTGTAATGGGCTGGCCCATTTTCTTTATTTCTGTGTTTTAGTTCTATTTTTATTCTCCTTTCCCTATCTCTTTTTCCCGTCCATGTTAATTTTTCTTTTAGAATTTATTTCATACGTTAAAAATTCTCAGGAAATGTTCAGAACTAAAGAAAACAAAATTTGGAAAATGTCCAGATTTCGACAATTTTATTGCTATTTTGAAAAATATTTGAAACTTGCGAAAAGTTTGCCATTTTTCCAAAAAAAATGTTGTTTTTCAGAATAGTTTCAGATTTCTAAAAATCAAACGGCATTTCAAAAAATGCTCTAGATTCAAAGAATATTCTTGTTTTGTGAAATTTTCACAATTAAAAATAATGATTGTGTATAAAAGATGCACATTTTCTAAAAATCTTATGAATTTTCCATACATGTTCCCATGTTAAAAAAATGTTCACAAATTCAAATCATGTCCTTGTTTTTATAAAAAAAAGTTTGCGTTTTCAGAAAATATTTGTGAATTTTATAAGATGTTCCCTTCCATATTTTGTTATGTTTTTCCAAAGGTGTACATAATTTTCAAAAAACTATTCAGGATTTAAAAAATTGTTCATGTTTCCTAGAATGTTCAGAAACTTCATACCTTAAAATCCCCTCGACTGAAAGGATTGAAAAAAAGTAGATTAAATAAATTATGGGCCTTCTCTGGCATACGATGATGTAACAAAACTCTTAAATGCCCTCGATCAATGAATAAAAAAATAGTGGATTGATTCCTTCACACGCCGCGAAACCGAGAAGTTAAATGTTCCTTTTTCATGTGCACACAGGGTTTTGCTTGTGCATATAATTCTCACTGACTTTAAATGCATATTATTTTATCTCCCGTTGCAACGCACGGGCATATGTGCTATAGAATGCTAAATTGTATAGGTGCACTAGTTCAACGACGAGGTGGTGATACAAGTGTAATATGGATAGATATAGGTATCTGTAATCTCAAAATATAAAAATAGCAAGGTAGGTAGTAGTAAAAGTGAGCACAAAAGGCATTTCACTAACTCCTTAATATAAGGCAGGTGCTTACACAGTCCAACCCGGCGCGCGTCGCTCCATCACTGACGTCCGTTGAGCTTTCGGCTGATACATACGATGCAGAGTGCCCATACTTATTCCCGTGTGGTGGTTAGTGCGAAAAAGGCCAGAGGCCTACTCGGATCAAATATCCAAACCGCTAGTGTCCTGGTAGTGCGCGGTAACGAGCAGAGAATCACGATCATGTGACCCCGCCGCCCCGTCTCTTGGACTTACAACAAGGGCTAAGAATGACCGGCTGTGCCACGTAATTATCTCTCGGGTACCCTCCAGGTCAACCCGACTTCACATCACTCACGGGTACCCCTTGGGGCCGACCGATGTCATCATGGTTCTGTGGTAAGTCAAAGTAACCGTATGTCCAAAACAACAAGGGGGGAACCCGAGGAATCACCCTCAATGGATTCCTACTCGATGTAACCATCAGGGTGGACTTGGAGGAATCACCCTCGATGGTCCACACTTGAGGGGTTGCACGACAGAGTCGTTATCAGGAATGGTGAAGGAGGAATCACCCTCGATGACCACGGCCGAATAGCTACACTACAGGCTTAACATCAGAAGTGCTGACGAGGTATCACCCTCGGCACTCGATAATAACTCTGCAGAGTTGTACAACTAAGGGGGGTGATGCGCGGTGCCGGGGCCTAGACGTCGATCACATTGATCGAGTCATCGAACATAAAGCAGGGCAACTGGGACAAGGTGGGGGTCACTGGTGGATCTCTAACCAACCTATACTAAGTAGTTTAGGATAAACAAGTAAGGTATGAAAGCAGGTAACAAAATCAGCCTATGCATCAGAATAGGATCATACAAAAGCAGTAGCAGTTCTAATGCAAGCATGAGAGGGAAAAGAAATGGGCGATATCGGAATGAACAAGGGGTGGTTTGCTTGCCTAGAAGCTCTGTTGAGAAGGAAGGGTCATCGGTGACGTAGTCGATCACAGGGGCATCATCGGTCTCGGGGTCTACCGTGTCATGATTTGGGAAGACTTGGGTGAAGTCTATGCGATCTTGCTGTAAAAAACAGAAACTTTTGCGCTCACGAGATTAAATGCCATTTTTTACTGGAGTGATTTTAGGTTGATTCTTTTTGCAGATGATTAATAGACAAATTCCTCAGGTCCACTAATTTATTTCAGAATTTTGGAGTTACAGAAGTATTCGAATGATACAGATTACTACAGTCTGTTCTGTTTTTGACAGATTTTGTTTTCTATGTGTTGTTTGCTTATTTTGATGAATCTATGAGTAGTATCGGAGGGTATGAACCATAGAGAAGTTGGAATACAATAGATATTACACCAATATGAATTTAGAATTAGTTCACAACAGTACCAAAAGTGGTGATTGATTTTCTTATACTAATGGAGCTAATGAGTTTTCTGTTGAGTTTTGTGTTGTGAAGTTTTCAAGTTTTGGGTAAAGATTCGATGGACTATGGAATAAGTGTAGGAGATATGCCCTAGAGGCAGTAATAACAGTTATTTTGTATCTCTAAATTTTGTAATGAATGTTTAGCTTCCATGCTATAACTACAATGATTCTCGAGTCTACAATATCCATGAGGCTTGGAAGGAAACTCATGTGCGCGTGTGGTATACTAAACGGTAAAATGTATTCCTAGTTTTGCCTCTAAGACTGGCTCAAGTTGCATGATGATCCTGTTTTCCTGATCATAGGCATGTCTATGTTGGCAATTTTGAGGGCACGATGTTGGTAGAACACTTATGTTGAATCGACCCAAATTGATGTCATGCTATGAGATTCTTTCGTCACCAGTTTATGGTTAATATCATGGGACAATTCCATTCCTCCCCCTAACTTGAGCCACCACCTGGCATTTACCCCTAATTTTTAGGTATGCTCAAAAATACCACTCTTCCGTCAATCCACCTTGTAGAAATGCCATTGCCGTCCGGTCAAAGGGCTTTGACCGTCTGGTGAATAGTAACATGGTGAACAGTAAATTTGAAAAAATAGCAAAAAAAATAAAAAATCTGAAATTTTGTGGGATCGAAGATACTCAAGGGCGCAAGGTGCGTGCAAATTTTCGCGCTATTTGGACATACCAGTAACTCGTGGCAATGGAAAAAAAATATAAATCTATACATTGTGAACAGTAAATTCAAAAACAATAGCAAGAAAATTTTAAAAAATATGATTTTTTGGCATCAAAGAGGCTTGGGTGCGCAAGGTGCTTACAATTTTTTGTGATCAAATGACATGCGACGTGCTCTAGCAAAAAAAGAAAAATAGTCAATTTTTTCAAAGTTTTTTTCTGCGCCAAATTTGGTTTTTTCTCCACGAACTCCTATAGTGTCGAAACACAACAAAAATTTGCACGCACCTTGCGCACCCCAGCCTCTTTGATGCCAAAAAAAATTCATTTTTTTTGAATTTTCTGGCTATGTTTTTTGAATTTACTGTTCACAGCGTACATTTTAAAGTTTTTCCTTTGACACGAGCTGCTGGAATGTCCAAACTACACGAAAATTTGCGCGCACCTTGATCCCTTGAGTATCTTCAATCCCACAAAATTTTCAGATTTTTTTGATTTTTTTTTGCTATTTTTTGAATTTATTGTTCACCATATTACTGTTCACTAGACGGTGAAACCCCTTTAACCGGACGGTAACGGCACAGAAGGACATTTCTGTAAGGTGACTTGACGGAAGGGGGGTATTTTTGAGCATACCTGAAAATTAGGGGCAAATGCCGGGTGGTGGCTCAAGTTAGGGGCAGAAATGGAATTGTCCCTAATATCATTGCACTAGTAAAAAACGGGCCAATGGTCCAGGCCGGCCCAGCCCATTAGTCCCGGTTCAATCCAGAACCGGGACCAATGGGGTCATCGGACCAGTTAGTGAGCCCCGGGGCGGCGGGCCACGTGGGCCATTGGTCCCGCTCGTTCGGACCTATTAGTCCTGGGTTGATGGGACGAACCGGGACCAATGGTCCTCGCCTCCCTTAAAAACCATTGGTCCCGGTTGGAGACTTGAACCAGACCAATGGGCTCCCATTAGTCCCGTTGAGCCATCAACCGACTAAATGGTTGGTACCTTCGACCAGAGTTTAGTCCCACTCGCCAATCAAGGGAACAGGACCGGTTTATAAGCCCTCCTCTCTACCCTATTGAGCTCCTCCGAAAATGAAAATAGATGCGCTTATATAGGTAATTTAGCATAAATTCATACGGATTTCTCTTGAAATTGTTATGAATTTAAGTTGAATTTCCTCTATAAGCGCATCTGCACTCATTTCGAGTAGTTTTTTCTTTTTCTTCTATATTTATTTTTTCTTTTTATTTCTGAGTTGTAATAAGCCATTAAAAATAAGCATATATGCTCCTTTTTAGTATAGTTAATCACAACTATTTTTGCTTCTATTCATTTCTGAGTAGTTTTTATATAGTTTTTTTTTTTTTCTGCTATATTATTTTTTCTTTTTATTTCTGTGTTGTGATAAGCCATTAAAAATAAGCATATATGCTCCTTTTTTAGTACAGTTAATCAAAACTATTTTCTTTTTATTTCTTCTATTTATTTCTGAGTGGTTTTTTATATATTTTTTCTTTTCTGCTACATTTATTTTTTTTTCTTTTTATTTCTGAGTTGTAATAAGTCATTAAAAATAAAAAAGAGGCGCAATGCTCGTTAATTTGCTTCAAGCCTTTTGGAATAGTGTCAACTGCACTGCACATAGCCCTGTGCAGTCTACCGTATTCCGCAAGGCTTGAAGCTAACCAACGTGCAGGAGCATTGAGCCTCTTCGTCATTGTATCTGCACTCAGGGCTTATAAACAGCTGCGAGTGCCTCTCGCTTGGCGAGTGGGACTAAAACAACAGCTGCGGGAAGAATCAACAAAAAACAGCTGCAGAAGATAAAAAAATAGTTAGACGGGTCCATTGGTACCGGTTGGTGGCACCAACCGGTACCAATGCCCCTCTTTGGTCCCGGTTGGTGGCTCCAACCGGGACCAATGCACCAAAGGTCTTCGTTTCCCGCCCTTTGGGCTGCTGAAAAGAGGCCTTTGGTCCCGGTTGGAGGCACCAACCGGGACTAAAGGAGGCATTGGTCCCGGTTTGTGCCAAGAACCGGGACCAATGCCGTTGCTATATATATACTGACTTAGCGTCCTTCTCTCCCGACTTGATCTCTCCGGCCTCTCCGCCTGACGCTGCCGCCGCCCCGCCAAACATTGTCGCCCGCCCTCCGACAGCCGCCGCCGCCGCCCGCCCGCCCATGCCGCCAGCTTGACGCTGCCGCACCATACGCCGTCGCCTCCTCCCTGCCCTACCCGCCCGCCGCCCGCTTCTCGGCGCCGCCGCCGCCCACCCGACCGAGCCGCCGTCGCCCTGTGAGCCTCTTTTTTTTAATTTTTGTTAGATTTGTTTTAGATTTTTTGTAGTTCATAGATTTTTTTGGTTAGATTAGATATGTAGTAATTTAGATATGTAGTTAATGTAGATTGTGTAATTAATTTGTTCATATTATGTTAGATTTTTTGTTAGATTAGATGTGTAGTAATTTAGATATGTAAATAGATTTTTTATGTTAGATTTTTTTTCTGTTAAATTTGTTCATATTGTGTAATTTAGATTTTTTGTTAGATTAGATGTGTAGTAATTTAGATATGTATTATATTATGTTAGATTTTTTTTGTAAATAGATTTTTTTGTTAGATTTTTTTCTGTTAGATTTGTTCATATTGTGTAATTTAGATCTTTTTGTTAAATTAGATGTGTAGTAATTTAGATATGTATTATATTATGTTAGATTTTTTTTGTAAATAGATTTTTTATGTTAGTTTTTTATGTTAGATTTCTTTTCTGTTAGATTTGTTCATATTGTGTAATTTAGATTTTTTGTTAGATTAGATGTGTAGTAATTTAGATATGTATTATATTATGTTAGATTTTTTTCTGTAAATAGATTTTTATGTTTGATTTTTTATGTTAGATTTTTTTCTGTTAGATTTGTTCATATTGTGTAATTTAGATCTTTTTGTTAGATTAGATGTGTAGTAATTTAGATATGTATTATATTATGTGTAGTAATTTTAATGATTTTTTGTTCATAGTATTTAGAAAAGGAAAAAAAAGAAGAAGTAGTTTATATATAGTTGAACTAGCTAGCTGATTTAATAAACTAATTTATTTTACTATATAATGAAGTAGTTTGTTTTAGTAAGTACTACTTATTTATTTATAGTAAGTGTTTAGTAGTTGAACTAGATAGTTGATTTAATTAATAAGACTACTTTTATTTTACTATATATAGAAGTAGTTCAGCGTCGACGTCGGGCGATGCCTATCCCGCATCCTCGTAAATGCCGCCGACTCGGCGGTGGAGGCCTGCTTGATCAGGGTCATGTTCGGACCTGGCTCCGCCGGGTTGGTATTGGGAGGTGCTACCTTCCGGGGCGTAGGTTGGTGAGGAGGCAGCCCGTTGTTGACCCGATCCTTGTTTGGTGGCGGTCGCGTGGGCGATGGCGGTGGTGAGGCATCCGGACACCGCGGAGGTGGTACGTCACCGTGTCGGCGAGGAGGACGAGCACGTCCGTCGCTACATGGTTGCATTGGAGGGAGGTTCGACAATACCGGCAGGTTCTTGAGGATCTCACCGAGCTATGATCCTGTGATGGTTCCTTATCTTTGGGTGTCCACCGCCCGCGTCGATAGCTGTCGGGCGCTACGGTTCTAGTTGTATTAGTGATAATATTCGATGATGTACGGACACCAAGAGATGATGTACTTTTGCTTATAATTATTGAATGCATACTAATTTGAATACTACATATACTTTATTTTGTGATTTGGTTTTATAATGCATTCGGGAATGAAAGAGGAGCTACGTACGTACATCGATCATCGATAGTCAACCCGTGATTAATAATAATGATCTAGTTTAATATATGAATTATGAACGTAGGCCGGAAATGTCGTACTCATCGGACGACCTAAAATCGCCTGAAGTCGACCGGTGCCACGACGACCGAGGTATGTGTGATGATTCATTGAGCTGGGCGAAGATCGGCGCTTCAAGATTAAGCTCGAGGAGACTTGCGATGTTCATACGGATGCATAGCATTTACAATAGTTTTTTTCGTAATTAAGCACGACTTCAACTATTTTAACGTGTATTTTTCATTTTTTCCAATTCGACTAGCTTATCCCATGCTTTGCAAGACGCTATGTCTTGGAGAGGATGGATTTTGATAACCATGAAAATTTCGAAACCAAAAAAATTATCCTAAGTACCGAACATGGTGTGGATTTTCAAGTAAAGCTGTACAATGCTCAGAGTGTAACCCATTTTGGTTGCAAAAATTGGGATGCATTTTGCAAGATGTATGGTCTTGATGAGGGTATGATTGTCACCATGGATCTTGGTGATCCTACAATCGAGCAAGAGACACCTTCGATTTGGGTCTTTGTGGATACACCTCCAGTTCTTCCCTCATGTGAGCTAAACATAATTATTAAGTAATTTATATTGTTTATTTCAAAATATATAGTTGACAACTTATCTGCATTGACAACTTATTTTCATTCTTCAAAGAATGTGCGGAAGATGGTAGACAGAACGTACTACACCGAAGGCTCCGAATTAACTTATCAGGAGAAAAAACATCTGGTCGGATTTTGTACTGATCTTGAGAATTACAATATCTACAATCAAACTCCTCAACATTATGGTCAATACGTGCCACTAGTGCACGTGTTGAACTACGGTAACTACCATGGAGATACCTTGGTAAGATTATTTTTTACTATTACAACATCCGTGCATCTTTTGCACACTTCTAAAACTAGTACATCATTGCTAACTACGAAGTTATTACTATGTTTTTCAACAGATAATCCCGAATGATTGTGTGCCTCATCGATGTATACGCGTGGTAGCCTTCATGTTTTGAACATACTACCAGGTCGTCCTCTGAATCTCAACTGTCCATACCGGGTTTCGAAAGAAGTGGAGACATAACAATCAAAGAATGGAAAAAATGTATGGACGATCGTAAGGAGCTTCTTGGAAGCAATAAGCAGCAAAAGGCAAGAATTGGAGACAGGATGATCGCCATTCTTCATAATGGAGAGTTAGGGTCTATATTGTTTTATGCTATTTTACCCAAGGGTGTTTAGGTCCTATACCGATCTCGATGATCATGTGCTAAGAACAATTATGTAGGATTGGGTTCGATGACTATATATGAGGATGATGATCGTATGACTTATTATTAATAACGAGTAGAAGTTGTATGATGATGCATGATTAGTAGGACTTTATTATATACATATATATGATGATGTATGATGCAAAGCATGCATGAGCATGTCATATCTGCGGGTGCAATGAACATAGCAGCAGCGTTGATAAACCAAGGATGAAGATAAGAGAGGACACTTCTCTCTATTAGCTAGCTATAATAACAACCTAAAAATAACCCCCAAAACCCCTAAAGCAGCCACTTTTGTAAAAAAAAATGACTTTTGGTCCCGGTTGGTGCCACCAACCGGGACCAAAGGCCCTCTGACTGGGCTTGGTGCACAGGACCACGTGGAGCCACATTGGTCCCGGTTCGTGTTTGAACCGGGACTAATGGGTGGTGGCATTAGTAACGACCCATTAGTCCCGGTTCTTGAACCGGGACTAAAGGCCCTTACGAACCGGGACTAATGGGTGGTTTTCTACTAGTGTTGAGATAGTTAATGTTTGCATAATTCCTTAGACCATGAGAGTATCGAGTTCCTTCGTGCTTGCTTCATGAACTTTTGGGTTTGTTAAACGTCATCTGTAACTGGGTGGCTATTACGGTGGCTTACGGGTTCACGGAAAAGTATGGGAAGTAACATGATAGCTCAAGATTGGGATTTGCTTCTCTGACAATGGAGAGATATTCTCGGGCCGTCTCGGTGTTACAGTATCCATAATCGTCTAGCCAGACACCTTGTGATTTGATCACTGGGATGCCGAAACACGGAAACGAGAAAAGAGAACTAAACCGGTAACGAGGTAACTTGCATAGTGGACAGATTATTCGTCCACGGGGATGCAATAAATCTCACCTCAGGTGTTTGTGACATATCGCGAAGCAACAGAAATAGCTCACTACAACTGGAGGTTCACTCGAATATTTATTCGTGTGGGTATAGGGGACAATATGGGTGTCCACGACTCCGATGTTGATCATTGATCGGAAGGGGTTCCGGGTCATGTCTATACTTCACCGAACCTATAGGGTCACACGCTTAAGGGTCATCTATCTGTTGAATACTAGACAGGGAGTCTGAGAGAAAATCACCGAAAAAGTTTCGGACACCGGAAAGGTTTTGGACAGCGGAATCATACCGCAGAGAGAGGTCATCGGATAAGTTTCGATGATACCGAAAAGTTGTTTTGGGATATACTATTAAGTCAAATTGGTTTCGGCACATGCCTGGTAATTCTTGGAGGGTGCGAGAACCATTCTAGAAGCTTTTTGGAATTTTTTGAGATAAAACCCGGAAATGTTCCGGAGCTGCCGGAGCCACTTCAGATGCGTTTCACAGATGAAAATCACTAAACAGAATTGTTCCGGAACGCATTTAAAATCATTTTAGTGGGTACTGGAAATTTTCTAAGCCCACATAAATATTTTCAGTTCGAATGGACCCTGAAAAAAGTCGTCGTGAATAGTGAAAATCACTTTATGGATATTTTTTTGGAAAGCCACCTTTTAGGGCTTTTGCAAAAAAGGCTTCTAGAAGGGCTTGGGGACCAAGGAAGCCCCTCATGGGGGCCCCCAAGGGGGTGGACGACCAAGCATGGTGGAGCTCCATGGAGCTCCACATGGCATCCCATTTTGCCCATAAAACCCTCATATGTGACCTAAAGCATGGGGTTTTTTGGTAATTTTTCGAGGCACACTACCCCTTGGTTTTCCTATAAATAGAGGGGGTGAGGTCTGCCATATCTTTATCCCTTGCTCTCATACACATGCCATGACTTGTCTGTCTTCTCTCTCCCTCCCAGCGAAATAGTTTCATAGAGCCGAAGGCTGTCCAGGTTCCGCGGAACTAGTTACAGACGGCGAAGCCTGCGGATAGCTGACACCGTATGTGTGCAACCCTGTAAAGAGATTGTAGTTTTGATCTTTTGCCCGAGGGGCTATTCGAGTATCCTCCCGAAGGGCTGTCCGAGTTATCGTCCGAGTTTCGAGGATCCTCCCGAAGGGCTGTCCGCGCATCGTCCGTGGGACTGTTCGACCGCCTCCCGAAGGGCTGTCCGAAGAGGGAGTACAACCTCGTGGTTGGGAGGTTGTAAATCCTATCTACGGGGATCTGCATCGACGATCTCCACCGACTCTTCTTCCGCTGCGCTTCGAGTCGGTACGGATCAAATCAAACCTTGTATGCAGTCTCCATAGTGGTCCTGGGCGTGCTCGCTATACCGAATTTTTTTGTTTTCTGTTGCATTCCCATATAGTGGCATCAAGAGCCGTGCTATGCGTAGATGCAGGTTACGATCTAGAATACATGGAGATGTAAGGGTATTGCATAATATAATTTTGGAGTAGATGAGATCTATTGTTGAAAATTATTTATGCGGGTGGCAGATGAAATCTGTTACCCGATGTTCTTGTTGCTTCCCTAGAATTTGCGTATTTCTGATCCTGAAACGGCATGGTGGAATTTCACAAGGTTCTGGCAATCCGCGATCCTGATTGATCAACGAAGTGCTATCAGTTCTTTGGGTTCCATCGTAGTTAAAGGAAAGATGATATTCACAGATGAAAGGGCAATGCAGATATGATCTGCACGGGGGTCATGCGTATGACGAAGTTTTGGGGTCCGAGATTTTATTATCCCGTGCTTCATACACCCCACAAAGTTAATCTAGCGACTTGAACAATCATACTTGATGATAAACGTTGGTAGCTTCGGTTTAAGTCAAAACCTTAGAAACCACGTAAAATAAAATTTTGCATAAACCGATTAGAGGCGTCTAACTTGGTTTTGCAGGATGTTTTGCATGTGATGTGGTATAGCAAGCTCATATTCAATTTGATTATGTATGAGATGACTATATAATGTAATTAACATGACCCGCGTGTCATGATTCGGCATGATGGCTGGAGCCATATGATTGACCCAATGCGTGAATATCACCGGAACCATGCATGTGGTGGTAACATATTAGTTGACCGATAACGGTTACTTAAGTGCGTACACAAAATATAAATGTAGGTTTCTGATCAGCTGCGTCGACAATGTTTCACATTGGGCTTCTTCCCTTTCTTGTTCGTTACCGAGTAATTGAGCCCCTCCTTGTGACTTTTCTGGAGCCATGGAGTACGATCTTTCTTAGGTAATGTAGTCTTGATTCTTCTTTTCACGTATGCTTCATCGTCATCGTCATCTTCCCTCATCGGGTTGCCGTATTGGTCGTAGTCTTCCTCATGACACAATGCTTCTTCATAACCGACCCGACCAATCCAGCCATGTTTTTTTTCAGGTGTAAAAAAACACGGCTGGGATTGGCCGGGTCGGTTATGAAGAAGCATTGTGTCACGTGCTTAGCGTGTACCCATGGCTCATTTTTGGCGATGACGTTAACATTCACGGGAGTGCTATTTGCGTTGGGTATAGTCATGGTGGTGAAATACTTGTTTTCTCTTACGACGTCCTTGGCCCATCTGACACGGAACATCATCGCATCGTGGATTCCGGCATAGTCAAGCTCTCAGATCTCTTTGACCCTTCCATAGAATCTTTCAGTTGTGCCGTTGGCGTCGGTCACACATTGATTTGTCACCCCGAAGTTCTGGTAATCGCTGTCCATGTCTTTGGCCTCTGTGTAGAACATTTACCCATTGATATCGTAGGACTGATAGGTTGCGAGCTTGGGCGCAGGGCCATGTGCTAATGCGTGTATGAGCAATCCGTTCGAACTGCCCTCTTCCAGGGGATTTTCAAGAACTTGCTCTTTTAACCAACACAAGAAAGTAGCATTGTGCTCTACTGTAACTTCGTCGTCCGTCTTGAGCATCCCCTTATCACGGTACTTCTTTGCGATGTTTTCTTTGTGTCGTGCCATATAATCATTGACCACATCTAGGTGTTGTAGCACTAGTAAGTTAGCCCTGTCAAAGTCATTCTGTCGATCCGAGTAGTCCACATGCAATTCCCTCCGACCGTTGTTGTGACCATCTCCTTCGAGCTTCCGATCGTGCTTCTTGACGGGCAAACCAACAACAGGGTCTCCGCGCTTATATAATTCTCGCCAAAAGGAGACTCACTCATGTGTCAGATACCCCTGGATGATGCTCCCTTCGGGACGGGACTTGTTACGAACAAATCCTTTGATGACCCAATTCATCCTCTCGAACGACATCATGCTGTGAAGGAATGTCAGCCCCAGGTCGATGATGTCGTCCATGATGTGGACACATAGATGCACCATGACGTCAAAGAACGCGGGCGGGAAGTACATCTCAAGCTCACATAGTATGACAACGATCTCTTCCTGTAGCCTTCGGAGCTGCTTCACACTTATGGACTTTCAAGAGATAATGTCGAAAAAGTTGCAGAGACCAGTAAGCGTGCCACAGACGTGTTTTTCCATTATCCCTCTAATGGCAACCGGGAGTATCTACATCATCATCACGTGAGAGTCATGAGACTTCATCTTGCTGAACCTTTTCTTCTTGGGGTCTAGAAATCTGCTTATCTTCCCACAGTAACCGGAACTGACTTTGATTCCCATAAGGCACTTGATGAATTGGATCGCCTTCGCACTTAAGGTGAAGCAAGAAGGGGGGCAATAATTCTCCTCCTTCTTGTTGACTTTTCTGCCCCTTTCCCCCTCCTCTGTCTCCGTCTCCTCCATCAACTTATTACAGTGGAGGTCTTTCCTGATCTTCAAATCTTCCAAGTCTTTCCTTGCCTTCGGCCCATCCTTGGTCTTCTCCGGCATGTTCATCAGTGTGCCAAGAAAGCTCTCGAGGACATTCTTCGTGATATGCATTTGATCAAGGCAATAAGGTGTGTCGTGATTGGGCCAGTACTCCAAGTCCCAGAAAATAGACCTCGTTTTCCATACCTTCAACAGCGGCTCCGACGCCTTTTTGATCTTTCCAGGCGTGGGGCATTGTTCCCAGTTTCTCAACAGCTCGTCGATTTCGGCGCTGTTCCTCTTACGTGGAGGTCCTCGAAGCTCAGCCAACCCATTGAATAGATCTCCACACTTTCTCCATGGGTCATCCTTCTCGAGCCATCTACGATGCCCCATGTGCACGATTTTCTAGGACTCGCCATCTTTCGTTGACGTAAGCTGCTGAGACGTTTGTGCATCCGCAGTATCCGTGGCACACCTGGCCTGAGGTGTACCCGTAACCGAGTAGTCGTGCACCGTCGTCATAAGCACGACTCTCATATGGAAATACTCTCCTTTGCAGAAGCCCCATATACAGGTTAATACTATTTCCAGGCTGTTTCAGCCCTTGAATCAGCATGCACATGTGTATGTACTTTGTCTTCATGCACTTCCATGGGGGGAGGTTGTACATCCATACAAACATGGGCCATGTGCTGTGGTTGGTGTTCTTGTTTCCAAACGGATTCATGCCATCGGTACTCACACCAAGCACGATGTTCCTTGGATCTTCTGTAGCCAAATCCATATACGGTGTTGAATGCTCTCCATTGGCTACCATCTACGAGGTGTCTCAGCCTCGGATCATCTCCATCGTCGGGATTCTTCCTCTCCACGTGCCAGCGCATGAGCTTTGCTTCCTTAGGATCTACGAAATACCGCTGCAGACGGGGAGTGATCGGAAAGTACCATACAACTTTCTGAGGAGCTTTCTTTCTTGCATTCTTGTATCGAGAAGCATTGCACACTGGACAACTGGTTTTTTCCGCGTGCTCCCAACGATAAATGATGCAATCGTTGATGCATGTGTGGTACATAATGTGCCGAAAATCAAAATGGCAAACGATTTTCTTGGCCTCCTCGACACTAGTAGGACATAGGTTCCCCGCGGGAAGAACTTTTTTATGTAGATACTTCAAATGCTCATCGAGGCTTTTATCTGTCCATTTGTTTTTGGCCTTCGTCTTTAGAAGTTCGAGCGTGAAACTCAAGCGGGTCACCTCGGGATCGCAACCGTCATACAATGGAGTCCTCGAGTCTACTTCAAGTTGAGCCTGCTTGGCCTCCTCTCTAGAAGCAGCTCTCTCGCTAGTCGTACTCTTGCGAAGGAGGTCTTGAACATGAGTGAGGGAGTCCTGGACTTGGGGGTGTCCGGATAGCCGAACTATCATCATCGGCCGGACTCCAAGACTATGAAGATACAAGATTGAAGACTTTGTCCCGTGTCCGGATGGGACTTTCCTTGGCGTGGAGGGCAAGCTTGGCGATCTGGATATGTAGATCTCCTACCATTGTAACCGACTCTGTAACCCTAGCCCTCTCCGTGTCTATATAAACCGGAGGGTTTTAGTCCGTAGGACACAACAATAACAATAATCATACCATAGGCTAGCTTCTAGGGTTTAGCCTCCTTGATCTCGTGGTAGATCCACTCTTGTACTACCCATATCATCAATATCAATCAAGCAGGAGTAGGGTTTTACCTCCATCGAGAGGGCCCGAACCTGGGTAAAAACATCGTGTCCCTTGTCTCCTGTTACCATCCGCCTAGACGCACAGCTCGGGACCCCCTACCCGAGATCCGCGCCCCGAATTCGGCCTTCCGAACACTAGGGGCTTTGCCGAAATTTAAAATTATAGAATTCTATGGCTAAGTGAGAGTGTTCAAGCACTATAAGTCCGGTTGCCTTGTTCGTTGTGTTGAACGCCTACCTAGATGGACCAAAAAATGGGAACAAGAGCGCTCAAGTTTATCCCAACACCCCAACACTGCGTGGCATGGGGGCTGAAGCCGACGACTTGCCATCTCTCGATTTGATAAGCGGCCGCCTGAAGGTAATATTTTAAATTAACAAGCGTTGCTTAGCGATACTGAACAAAGTTTTGGTATACAGGATAACAAAATGCGAGTCTACTCAAATATTACATCTTTGGAGCACTCACCCGCAATCATGCGGGCAACCTTCATGACACCCTTATAATACATCTCGGTTGTACGATACTCCTTTCCCGGCGGTGGCGAGTCCGGTACAAAGTCCGGGAGGTTGCCCTGCGGCACCTCCGGGGCCTCCTCCTCCCGGTGGGTCTCTTCCCGGGATCCCACCTCGGCGTCATCAGCATCGCGGGGGGTGGAGGCGGTCGGAAGAGAATCCATATCCGACGTACCCAAGGACCCGCTCGATGAAGCGGGAAGATCGTCCTTGGGTGGACTACAGGGTTGTATGCAGCATTAGAAAGACACCATGCGACAAAAAGAAAAATTATCAATCATCTAGGAGTCCGGATACTTACGATCTCGCCAGGGGCTTGGCCCTTGAGGGCCACTCCCCGTCGCCATCGCCGACGTTGGCAGAACAGTCCGGGGGAAGGGTCCTTCCCTTCTTGGACCCTTTGGCCTCCCCCGTTGGACTAGGGGGTGTCCGGATAGCCGGACTATCACCATCGGCCGGACTCCAAGACTATGAAGATACAAGATTGAAGACTTCATCCCGTGTCCGGATGGGACATTCCTTGGCATGGAAGGCAAGCTTGGCGATACGGATATGTAGATCTCCTACCATTGTAACCGACTCTGTGTAACCCTAGCCCTCTGCGGTGTCTATATAAACCGGAGGGTTTTAGTCCGTAGGACGAACAACCATCACAACAATCATACCATAGGCTAGCTTCTAGGGTTTAGCCTCCTTGATCTCGTGGTAGATCCACTCTTGTACTACCCATATCATCAATATCAATCAAGCAGGAGTAGGGTTTTACCTCCATCGAGAGGGCCCGAACTTGGGTAAAAACACCGTGTCCCTTGTCTCCTGTTACCATCCGCCTAGACGCACAGTTCGGGACCCCATACCCGAGATCCGCCGGTTTTGACACTAACATTGGTGCTTTCATTGAGAGTTCATCTGTGTCGTCACCGATAGACTTGATGGCTTTTTCAATCAAGAACAACGCAGTCCAAGGTGAGACTTTTCTCCCCGGACAGATCTTCGTGTTCGGGCTTTGCTGCTTGGGCCAATTAAGCAGCCATCCGAGCAGATCGAAGCTTCGCCCCTGGCCATCGTGTCAGGTTTGGAAGCCTAAACTTCACGGTGACATCCGTGGAGACTTGATCTTTGATGGATGCGAGCCACGGCCGAAGCGCGCCCGCCTTATCACGATGGGCATGATTTAGCTCGCCACCGGACAGTACCACGGAGGCTGCACATGAGTCCGCTCGACCCATAGTTGAAGCCGACCCACAGTCGAGGATGTGGCTGGACACCACACTCAGGGACGTATACGCGATGAAGCCAGTCGCCCCAAAGTTCAATCCATGGTCCTCTTGCCCGATCACTTTTGATCGAAGGGACCACCTGAGGGAGTCATGGACTAGGGGGTGTCCGGATAGCCGAACTATCATCATCGGCCGGACTCCAAGACTATGAAGATACAAGATTGAAGACTTCGTCCCGTGTCCGGATGGGACTTTCCTTGGCGTGGAAGGCAAGCTTGGCGATACGGATATGTAGATCTCCTACCATTGTAACCGACTCTGTGTAACCCTATCCCTCTTTGGTGTCTATATAAACCGGAGGGTTTTAGTCCGTAGGACACAACAATAACAACAATCATACCATAGGCTAGCTTCTAGGGTTTAGCCTCCTTGATCTCGTGGTAGATCCACTCTTGTACTACCCATATCATCAATATCAATCAAGAAGGAGTAGGGTTTAGCTCCATCGAGAGGGCCCAACACAGGTAAAAACATCGTGTCCCTTGTCTCCTGTTACCATCCGCCTAGGCGCACAGTTCGGGACGCCCTACCGAGATCCGCTGTTTGACACCGACATCGGTGCTTTCATTGAGAGTTCCTCTGTGCCGTCGCATATAGGCCCGATGGCTCCTTCAATCATCAACAAGGACGCGGTCCAGGGTGAGACCTTTCTCCCCGGACAGATCTTCGTATTCGGCGGCTTTGCACTGCGGGCCAATTCGCAGCCATCCGGAGCAGATTGAAGCTACCCCAGCCACCAGTCAGTTCGGAAGTTTGAACTTCACGGTGACATCCGCGGAGACTTGATCTTTGACGGATTCGAGCCACGCCCGGCGCGCCGCCTTTGTCTCGATGGGCATGATTTAGCTCTGCTGCGGACGGTGTCTGGAGGCGCCTGCAGTCTGCTCCGACCCTTAATTCGGAGCCGACTGCGTAGATCGAGGATGGGTGGCTAGAAACCACCTCGGGGGCTGCTACATCTACGGCAATGGAGCCGAATACCGACCTTATCTCTTGTGAAGCTCATGACTCCGAGGTGCCGAACTCCTCGCCGGACTTGGAACCTCCTGCACCCCTACCAATCAAATCCGATTGGGCGCCGATCATGGAGTTCACCGCCGCAGACATCTTTCAGCACTCTCCTTTCGGCGATATCCTGAATTCGCTAAAGTATCTCTCGTTATCAGGAGAGCCCTGTCCGGATCACGGTCAGGACGGTTGGGATGCGGACGACGAAGAAATTCAAAGCCCACCCACCACCCACTTTGTAGCCACTGTCGACGATCTAACCGACATGCTAGACTATGACTCCAAAGACATCGACGGTATGGACGACGATGCCGGATACGACCAAGAACCAGCGCCTAATGGGCACTGGAAAGCCACCTCGTCATACAACATATACATGGTGGACGCCCCAAAGGATGGGAATGGCGATGGAACAGCGGAGGAGGATCCTTCCAAGAAACAGCCTAAACGCCGACGTCAGCGGCGCCGCTCTAAATCCCGCCACAGCAAGAATGGAGATTCCGGCACCGGAGACAATAACACCCTAGACAGTGCCGAAGACAACCTCCTCCAGCAAAATTCACCACAGGAGGACGAAGAAGCCAACCGTCATGAGAGAGCGGCAGACGAAGAGGTAGAGGATGATAATTACATGCCTCCCTCGGGAGACGAGGCAAGCCTCGACGACGACGAATGCGTCGTGCCTGAGGATCCCGTCGAACAAGAGCGTTTTAAATGCAGGCTTATGGCCACGGCAAACAACCTCAAGAAAAAGCAGCAACAACTTAGAGCTGATCAAAATCTGCTAGCCGATAGATGGACTGAAGTCCTCGCGGCCGAAGAGCATGAACTCGAACGCCCCTCCAATAGCTACCCCAAACGCAAGCTGCTCCCCTGATTAGAGGAGGAGGCATATAAACCTGCATCACCCGCGCTGTCTGGTGACCGACCACCTCGTGGCGCGACGAGAGAGCCTCTAGGCCCTCCACTAGAACCGTGCCCCGGCATCGCTCGAAAAGTACGAAGCCACGGGAGAATGCGCCGGACTTGCGAGACATATTGGAGGATAGGGCAAGACAATCAAGATCGATATACGGATCGCGTGGGCGCCCCACGATGCGCGACAACGACCGTCGCGCGGATCTGACAACTCGGCCGGGCGAACACGATGAACAAAGCTCGCAGAGCTATGTCGTGATATAGCCCAATATAGAGCCGCCACACACCCACTATGCTTCACAGATGAAGTAATGGATCATCAAATCCCCGAAGGGTTCAAACCCGTGAACATTGAATCCTACGATGGCACAACAGACCCGCGGTTTGGATCAAGACTATCTCCTTCATATCCACATGGCCCGCGGTGGCGATCTTCACGCCATCAAATATCGCCACTCAAGCTTAAAGGACCAGCTCGGCATTGGCTTAACAGCTTGCCGCCAGAATCAATTGGGTGTTGGGAGGACACGAAGCCGCATTCCTTGACAACTTCGGGGCACATATATGCGACCACCGACGCCGATGACCTAAGCCACATAATTCAGCAGCCATTTAATCGGCGGACAATTCTAGACACGGTTCTTAACAAAGAAAAATCAAATCGTCGACTGTCCGGATGCAGAGGCCCTCGCAGCCTTCAAACATAACATCCGCGACGAGTGGTTTGCCCGGCACCTAGGACAGGAAGAGCCGAAATCCATGGCAGCCCTCACATCACTAATGACTCACTTCTGTGCAGGAGAGGACAGTTGGCAGTCCGGATACCAAGGATCACAATGGCAGGTCGCGTCGCAACAAGAGCAAACGCCGCGTTAACAACGATAACACTGAGGATACGGCAGTCAACGCCGGATTCAGAGGCTCCAAACCCGGTCAGCGGAAAAAGCCATTCAAAAGAATTACTCCGGGTCCGTCCAATTTGGACCGAATACTCGACCGCTCTTGCCAGATACACGGCACCCCGAAAAGCCAGCTAATCACACCAACAGGGATTGTTGGGTATTCAAGAAGGCAGGCAAGGTAATTGCCGAAAACAATGACAAGGGGCTGCATAGCAATGACGAGGAAGAGACCCGGCCGCCGAACAATCAAGGACGGAAGGGTTTCCCCCCACAAGTGCGGACGGTGAACATGATATATGCAACCCACATACCCAAAAGGGAGCGGAAGCGTGCACTCAGGGACGTATACGCGATGGAGCCAGTCGCCCCAAAGTTCAATCCATGGTCCTCTTGCCCGATCACTTTTGATCGAAGGGACCACCCCACCAGCATCCGCCACGGCGGATTTGCGCGATGGTCTTAGACCCAATCGTCGATGGATTTCACCTCACGAGTCACGATGGATGGCGGCGACAACTTGAACCTGCTTTATCGGGATACGGTCGCAAAGATGGGCATAGACCCTCAAGTTAAACCCACAAAGGCGACCTTCAAAGGCGTCATACCAGGTGTAAAGCCAATTGTACATGCCTAGTTACACCGGAAGTGGTCTTGGATCCCGGATAACTTCAAAGCGAGGAGTTAATCTTGACATAGTCCCGTTCATGGCGGCTATCATGCTCGCTTTCGGACGGACGCGTTTGCAAAGTTCAGCGCGTGCCGCACTCGCATACCTCAAGCTCAAGATGCGAGGCCCTCGAGGAGTCATCACGGTCAACGGAAACACGGAACACTCTCTCCGAGCGGAGGAACATCTGGCTCTCATGGCGGAAATGCAGTGCAGCCTCTTAAGGCAATTCTCGAGTCCGACCGTTAAGTGACGGACACGGCTAAGCGCGCCGGGTAACCTACAACAAGACCACAGCACGTTCCGAGCACGTGTAGCAATCGGCCCCAGCCCCAGCCCTTGCAAAATTGCAAGACTGGTCGCCAGCGTACATCATTACGCTCTGGAGATACCATGGGCATAGGGGAGGGCACGACCACGACAGCCCAGTGCGGCTCAACCACACCAGGGCTCCCAAGTGTGTCATCTTTTCCTTTTCTTTTCTTTTTCTTACCCACAGACTCCATTCACGGAGGCCTTGTCGTGATGAACTGCCGAACTCACGATCTGCAACAGCCAGGAAGGAGAAAGGCTACGGCGAGTATCCGGTGGTCTCCATTACGAGCATTAAATCTGTTTTATACACCATTCCGCAGCCTACCCACGGAGAGGACATGTTTAATAGTCCCATCCCTTGCTTACCGCACTATTTGCATCGTTACGCATTCATGGCAGTACTTCTTGAATAAACAATGCATCGCTTTTTGCTTGTAATTGCATTCCTTCCTTATACATATGTTCATTTATGACATGTTGCATCCATTACACTTGATGCGGCCAAATACACCAGGGCTTAAGTTCCCCATATTATGGTGTGATAAGTCCAAAACTTTCACAAGTCGGGCACCCGAACTTATAGCATTATATGCATCGGCTCGAATCATGTCTTGGGTCAATAGTTGGGTTTGCCGGCTCCCATGTTTTGGTACCTTACATTCTGTCGTATCGGCTAAGGTAGCACTGGGAGAACCACTGCGATTGCAACCCAGTTGAGCTGGGCGAGCGCCTCAGTGGAGAAAGCTAAAACTGACCGTCATGATGAGGTCAGAGCCGGTCGCTGTTCGAGAGGTTTTTTCGAGTCCCTAAAGACTTATGTCGCTTAGAGCGAGGAACTGGCTTTGTCCGGTCCAGGCGTGGATAGCGCCCCGAATTCGGCCTTCCGAACACTAGGGGCTTCGGTGAAATTTAAAATTATAGAATTCTATGGCTAAGTGGCCGAAGAGCATGAACTCGAACGCCCCTCCAAAAGCTACCCCAAACGCAAGCTGCTCCCCTGATTAGAGGAGGAGGCATATAAACCTGCATCACCCGCGCACAATATGGCTGACCGACCACCTCGTGGCCGCGACAGAGAGGCCTCTAGGCCCTCCACTAGAACCGTGCCCGGCATCGCTCGAAAAATCTGAAGCCACGGAGAATCGCCGGACTTGCGAGACATATTGGAGGATAGGGCAAGACAATCAAGATCGATATCACGGATCGCGTGGGCGCCCACGATCTTGCGACAACGACCGTCGCGCGGATCTGACAACTCGGCGGGCGAACACGATGAACAAAGCTCGCTTGAGCTATGTCGTGATATAGCCAATATAGAGCCGCCACACACCCACTATGCTTCACGGATGAAGTAATGGATCATCAAATCCCGAAGGGTTCAAACCCGTGAACATTGAATCCTCACGATGGCTGCAGACCCGCGGTTTGGATCAAGACTATCTCCTTCATATCCACATGGCCCGCGGTGGCGATCTTCACGCCATCAAATATCGCCACTCAAGCTTAAAGGACCAGCTCGGCATTGGCTTAACAGCTTGCGGCCAGAATCAATTGGGTGTTGGGAGGACACGGAAGCCGCATTCCTTGACAACTTCCGGGGCACATATATGCGACCACCGGCGCCAATGACCTAAGCCACATAATTCAGCAGCAGACGAATCGGCGGACAATTACGGACACGGTTCTTAACAAAGAAAAATCAAATCGTCATTTGTCCGGATGCGAGGCCCTCGCAGCCTTCAAACATAACATCCGCGACGAGTGGTTTGCCCGGCACCTAGGGCGGGAAGAGCGAAATCCATGGCAGCCCTCACATCACTAATGACTCACTTCTGTGCAGGAGAGGACAGTTGGCAGTCCGGATACCAAGGACCACAATGGCAGGTCGCGTCGCAACAAGAGCAAACACCGCGTTAACAACGATAACACGAGGATCGGCGATCAGCGCGGATTCGGAGGCTCAAACCGGTCGTGGAAAAAGCCATTCAAAAGAATTACTCGGGTCCGTCCAATTTGGACCGAATACTCGACCGCTCTTGCGGATACACGGCACCCGAAAAGCCGACTAATCACACCAACAGGATTGTTGGGTATTCAAGAAAGCGAGCAAGGTAATTGCGAAAACAATGACAAGGGCTGCATAGCAATGACGAGGAAGAGACCGGCCGCGAACAATCAGGGCGGAAGGTTTCCCCACAAGTGCGGACGGTGAACATGATATATGCAACCCACATACCCAAAAGGGAGCGGAGCGTGCACTCGAGGGCGTATCTGGCGATGGAGCGGTCGCCCCAAAGTTCAATCCATGGTCCTCTTGCCCGATCACTTTTGATCGAAGGACCACCACCAACATCCGCCACGGCGGATTTGCGCGTGGTCTTAGACCCAATCGTCGATGGATTTCACCTCACGAGTCACGATGGATGGCGGCAACAACTTGAACCTGCTTTATCGGGATACGGTCGCAAGATGGGCATAGACCCTCAAGGATTAAACCCACAAAGACGACCTTCAAAGCGTCATACCAGGTGTAAAGCCAATTGTACATGCCTAGTTACACCGAAGTGGTCTTGGATCCCGGATAACTTCCAAAGCGAGGAGTTAATCTTGACATAGTCCCGTTCATGGCGGCTATCATGCTCGCTTTCGGACGGACGCGTTTACAAAGTTCAGCGCGTGCCGCTTTCGCATACCTCAAGCTCAAGATGCCAGGCCCTCGAGGAGTCATCACGGTCAACGGAAACACGGAACACTCTCTCCGAACGGAGGAACATACAGCGGCTCTCGCGGCAGAAGTACAGTGCAGCCTCTTAAGGCAATTCTCGAGTCCGACCGTTAAGTGACCGGACACGGCTAAACGCGCCCGGAGTAACCTACAACAAGACCACCTGGCACGTTCCGAGCACGTGTAGCAATGCGGCCCCAGCCCCAGCCCTTGCAAAATTGCAAGACTGGTCCTTCGCGTACATCATTACGCTCTGGAGATACCATGGGCATAGGGGGAGGGGCACGACCACGACAGGCCCAGAGTGCGGCTCAACCACACCAGGGGCTCCCAAGTGTGTCATCTTTTTCCTTTTTCTTTTTCTTTTTTCTTACCCACATGACTCCATTCACCAGAGGCCTTGTCCGGCAGTAGACCTGCCGAACTCACGATGCAACAGCCAGGGAAGGAGAAATGCTATGACGAGTATCCAGGTGGTCTCCATTACGAGCATTAAATCTGTTTTATACACCATTCCGCAGCCTACCCCTGGAGGGGGACATGTTTAATAGTCCCATCCCTTGCTTACCGCACTATTTGCATCGTTCTGCATTCATGGCAGTACTTCTTGAATAAACAATGCATCGCTTTTTTGCTTGTAATTGCATTCCTTCCTTATACATATGTTCATTTATGACATGTTGCATCCGTACACTTCGGTACGGCCAAATACACCAGGGGCTTAAGTTCCCCATATTATGGTGTGATAAGTCCGAAAACTTTCACAAGTGCGGCACCCCGAACTTATAGCATTATATGCATCGGCTCCGAATCATGCCTTGGGTCAATAGTTGGGTTTGCCCGGCTCCCATGTTTTGGTACCTTACATTACATTGTATCGGCTAAGGTAGCCTGGAGAACCATCTGCGATTACAACCCAGTTGAGCTGGGCGGCGCCTCGATGGAAAGCTAAAACTGACCGTCATGATGAGGTCGAGCCGATCGCTGTTCGAGAGGTTTTTCGAGTCCCTAAAGACTTATGCCGCTTAGGCGAGGAACCGGCTTTGTCGGTCCAGCGTGGATAGCGCCTCAATTGACCTTCCAACACTAGGGGCTTCGGCAAATTTAAAATTATAGAATTCTATGGCTAAGTGGGAGTGTTCAAGCACTATAAGTCCGGTTGCCTTGTTACGTTGTGTTGAACGCCTCCTAGATGGACCCAAAAATGGAAACAAGAGCGCTCAAGTTTATCCCAACACCCCACTTTCGTGGCATGGGGGCTGAAACCCGACGACTTGCCATCTCTCAGATTTGATAAATGGCCGCATGAAGGTAATATTTTAAATTTACAAGCGTTGCTTAGCGCACTGAACAAAGTTTTCGGTATGCAGATAACAAAATGCTAATCTACTCAAATATTACATCTTTGGAGCACTCACCCGCAATCATGCGGGCACCCTTGAGACACCCTTATAATACATCTCGGGTGTGCGATACTCCTTGCCCGCGGATTCTGCGCGTCCGTCACAAGCTTCTCAAAGATCCATCTTGCCCCAAGACACCTTAGCACGGGCAAGGGCCCGACGGGCACCTTCAATGCAAAGTAGAGTGCTTGATGACTTCAACCTGAGGACACGCATCCACCAGCCGCCGACCAGGCAAGTAGCTCCAGTGCATGGCCTCCTTGGGCCACAAATTAACTATGAGGCCCTTCATGGCCTGTTCGGCCACCTTGTGGAGCTCGACCAGCTGCTTGACTGGTCGCTAAAACACCGGATGTCCGTCTCAGCATCTTGAGACCAGAATACCTTCTCGGTCGAGCTCCCTCCTCGGCTCTGTAGAAAGCGGCAGACATCGGACCTGTTGGGAGGCAGATCTGCGGCGCTCTGGAGAGCTCCGAATTGGGTAAGTAGCAGGTAATTCACTTTAACATGCTTGCTTTGCATGAAGAATGCCTTACCGCCGCTATTTTCTTCACATCCTCGATTTCTGGAGGGCCTTATGGGCATCGGCCTTAGCGGCCTTGGCACTCTCAAGAGCCGACGCTTAGCTCGGACTCTCGAGTCTTGAGTCATGCTCCAAACTCGTGCTTTTCCACGAGCACGGAGCTCTTGCTGTACCTCCGCCACCCGCCTCCTGCTTCTCTTGCTCGGCTCGTTCAGCGGCCGCGTGCGTTCGACGCGGACACCGCCTCCTTCAGGGTGGCCACCTCGTTCGAGGCCCCGAGTACCCATGTTATCCTTGTTATTTCTCTTGCAACCAAATCCTTTTACAGAAGGTACAACTTTATACGGTGTTACTCACCTTCCTTGTCCTCCAGTGCTTCTTAGCACGGCCGAGCTTGCTCTCGGACCGCTCGAGGCTCTGCTTCAAGGTATTGACCTCCATTGATCGGTCTTGGAGGTCAGCAGCGTAGCCTGCATTCCCATATTGACATATTTTTTAAGACCCCTGGGTATATCTTTTTAGAACCTCAGTCCGGCCTTTCTTTACGAACACCGAACCGAGCATCAAGGGCTCTGTGTCTATGCGGTATTATATTACATATCTTAAAATTCTTACCTCAAAGCACATTAGAAGGCACTGCGAGCTTCGGTCAGCCCGCTCTTGGCGAGCTGAACCTTATGAATCACCGCACTCATGGCGGTCGGTGTTCTTCTTTGATGGAAGCGCCATTGGCGCCTCTGACAAGTTATCCGCGCCTCGGTTGGGCGGAGGCGCGGTGTCACAGATCTTGCCCTTCCTACAAAGGGGCCGCCCGTCGGACTCCGGAACCACTGCAGGTTCCGGTGCGGAGTCCGGTACAAAGTCCGGGAGGTTGCCCTGCGGCACCTCCGGGGCCTCCTCCTCCCGGTGGGTCCCTTCCCGGGATCCCATCTCGGCGTCGTCAGCATCACGGGGGGTGGAGGCGGTCAGAAGAGAATCCATATCCTACGTACCCAAGGACCCGCTCGACGAAGCGGGAAGATCATCCTTGGGCGGACTACAGGGTTGTATGCGGCATTAGAAAGACACCATGCGACAAAAAGAAAAATTATCAATCATCTAGGAGTCCGGATACTTACGATCACACTAGGGGCTTGGCCCTTGAGGGCCACTCCCCGTTGCCGTCGCCGACGTTGGCAGAACAGTCCGGGGGAAGGGTCCTTCCCTTCTTGGACCCTTCGGCCTCCCCCGTTGGGGAGGCCTTCCTCTTCTTCTCTCCCCCCACTAGGGGAGAGGCCTCTTTCTCCTCCTCCTCGTCCTCGTGGGAGGAGTCCGCCCCGGAGTCATCGGACGATGAGTCCGATACCATCTGTCGCCGGGAACTCCATCGGGTTCCCGTGGCCATCTCGTAAATTCATGTGAATTGGTGGAGTTTATAATTATGCCTAATCCAAGCTCTGGCAATTATATTGGCCATAATTAAATAAGGAAAATTGCCTTTTCCTATTTAATACCAATATTGCATTTCTGCCATTTTCTAAAGGAACTACTATTTTCATAGATGGGAAAATTCTCACATAAATTGTGGAGCTTGTCCTTGCTATATAGTCACTAGTTCCATCATAATCTCATGTTCATCAGTTCAAAAATTGGGCACATGATCCAATGCATGTTTCTGCCTTCTCTGAAATTTTGTAAAGGAAGTGCTTTATTCCTAATTCCAGTTGAGCTTAAATTTGGCAGGGTGTTTAATATTGATAAACAACCCATGGATACCAAAGATGAGCTCAATCCAGTCATCCTAGCTCCCTGTGCAATTTCTCAAAGTTTCTAACCAGATTGTCACTTTGTGAAGGAAGTACCTTCATAGAGTTTCCAAATGGGATGAAACTTTGCCATCCTCTCAAGTATCCCAAATAATTAGCGTTCACCCAAATTCAGCTCATTTCATTGAGCTATGTGAGCACAGAAGCAATTCTTGTTTTCTATCCAAATTTTCAGTTTGTGAAGCAAGTATATTTTATCTTGCTCCATTATGGCTGAAAATAATTCCAAGCCTTCTCCTATCCATATAACCTACCTACCCAAGAGTTTGCCTAATTTCCTTTAGCCAATATTTTCCTAGGATTTTATCAAGTTTCTGGTCAAAAGTGATGCTTGCGAAGCAAGTACCAATTTGGTGAGTCCATTTGGTGTGATCTTTTTAAAGCATCTACATATGACCTAATCATGAGGATTTACCAAGTTATAGCTCAATCCAAAACTCCTAGTGAGTGCTTCATCATCATTTGATTTTTGGACACATTTTAGCAGTTGTTAAGCAACTATGCTAAATAACTGTTCTAATGCCCTAAAAACACCCAGCCTGCATTCCCATATTGACATATTTTTTAAGACTCCTGCGTATATCTTTTTAGATCCTCAGTCCGACCTTTCGTTCCGAACACCGAACCGAGCATCAGGGGCTACTGTCTATGCGGTATTATATTACATATCTTAAAATTCTTACCTCAAAGCCTGTTAGAAGGCTGCTGCAGGCTTCGGTCAGCCCGCTCTTGGCAAGTGAACCTTGAATCACCGCACTCATGACGGTGGCGGTGTTCTTCTTTGATGGAGCGCCATTGGCGCCTCCAGCAAGTTATCCGGCGCCTCGGTTGGATGGAGGCCGCGGTGTCACTGATCTTGCCCTTCCTACGAAGGGGCCGCCCGTCGGACTCCGGAACCACTGCAGGTTCCGGTGCGGAGTCCGGTACAAAGTCCGGGAGGTTGCCCTGCGGCACCTCCGGGGCCTCCTCCTCCCGGTGGGTCTCTTCCCGGGATCCCACCTCGGCGTCATCAGCATCACGGGGGTGGAGGCGGTCGGAAGAGAATCCATATCTGACGTACCAAAGGACCCGCTCAACGAAGCGGGAAGATCGTCCTTGGGCGGACTACAGGGTTGTATGCGGCATTAGAAAGACACCATGCGACAAAAAGAAAAATTATCAATCATCTAGGAGTCCGGATACTTACGATCTCGCCAGGGGCTTGGCCCTTGAGGGCCACTCCCCGTTGCCGTCGCCGACGTTGTCAAAACAGTCCGGGGGAAGGGTCCTTCCCTTCTTGGACCCTTCGGCCTTCCCCGTTGGGGTGGCCTTCCTCTTCTTCTCTCCCCAGTTGGGGGAGAGGCCTCTTTCTCCTCCTCCTCGTCCTCGTGGGAGGAGTCCGCCTCGGAGTCATCGGACGATTAGTCCGATACCACCTGACGCTGGGAACTCCTTCAGGTTCCCGTGGCCTTCTTCTCCGGCACCACGTAAAGTGCCGAGACCAGTAGCCCTGTCAAACGGGCATCAGCTGGGTCTTCTGGAAGGGGAGCCGGACAGTTAACCTGTCCGGACGTCGTCTGCCAGGCCTGTTAAAGGTATTGGGAGTTTAGATCCCGCATAAGGTCAAAACATGAAAAGCAAGTGTCCCATAAAGGATGACATGGCTTACCTCGCCAGCCGGACGCTGCGAGCTGAATCTGCGATCTTCGGTAGCGGATGCGGGAGCTTCGGCGCCCTTGAACAGCACCCTCCAGGCCTCTTTGTACGTAGTGTCGAAGAGTCCGCTCAAGGTCCGGTGCTGTGCTGGATCAAACTCCCACAAATTGAAGTCCCATTGCTGGCAGGGGAGAATCCGGCAGACGAGCATAACCTGGATCACGTTGACAAGCTTGAGCTTCTTGTTCACCAGGGTTTGGAGACAGGATTGGAGTCCGGTCAGCTCTTCCGAACTACCCCATAGCAGGCCCTTCTCTTTCCAGGAGGTGAGCTGATGGGGATGCCAGATCTGAATTCGGGGGCCGCTGCCCATTTAGGGTCACGCGGCTCGGTGATGTAGAACCACCCCGATTGCCACCCTTTGATGGACTCCACGAAGGCGCCCTCGAGCCAGGTGACGTTGGGCATTTTGCCCACCATGGCGCCTCCGCACTCCGCTTGGCTTCCCTTCACAACCTTCGGCTTGACATTGAAGGTCTTTAGCCACAAGCCGAAGTGGGGCTGGATGCAGAGGAAGGCCTCGCACACGACGATAAACGCCGAGATATTGAGGATAAAATTTGGGGCCAGATTGTGGAAATCCAGGCCGCAGTAGAACATGAGCCCCCGGACAAAGGGGTGGAGTGGGAAGCCCAGTCCGCGGAGGAAATGGGGAAGGAATACCACCCTCTCATGGGGCCGGGGTGGGATGAGCTGCCCTCGTCGGGGAGCCGGTCTGGCGATGTCGCTGGACAGTATCCGCGCTGCTGCGGCTTCTTGATGTGCCCCTCCGTAACGGAGGAGGCCATCCACTTGCCTTCCACTCCGGACATGGCTGGAGAAGGTCGAGGTGAGATGTGCGGACTTGGGCGCTGGAGCTCGAGTGCGCGGAGATGGATAAGCAAGGAGGAAGAAGGCGTAGGTAAAAAAGGTGGATCCTTATCCCCTTATATATGGGCGGACGAAACTATGCGTCCCCACGGGCCTGGTAAAACTCGCTTATCTCCCAAGTGCCACAATCAATGGCACGGTTGGGTTACCCACGTCCGTATTGATGGGAATCCCGGAATAAGGGGAACACGATCTCTGCTTTGACAAGACGTGCCAAGGAAACCGCTTTGCTAAATGCGCTGAGGTGGTATAATGAAAACGATTCGAGTAAAAGCTTGGTTGTGGTGTGACGTCACGCCACAAAATACGTCAGCAGATTGAACTTGTGTAAATATTATTCTCTCTACGGTGGTATGTGGAATTTATTTTACAGAGCCGGACACTATCCTGGTGTTCACAATCTTCTATAAATTATTCGGAGGAGGAACCCGCCTTGCAATGCCGAAGACAATATGCGCGCCGGACTCATCGTCATTGAAGCCTGGTTCAGGGGCTATTGAGGGAGTCCTGGACTAGGGGGTGTCCGGATAGCCGAACTATCATCATCGGTCAGACTCCAAGACTATGAAGATACAAGATTGAAGAATTCGTCCCGTGTCCGGATGGGACTTTCCTTGGCGTGGAAGGCAAGCTTGGTGATACAGATATGTAGATCTCCTACCATTGTAACCGACTCTGTGTAACCCTAGCCCTCTCCAGTGTCTATATAAACCGGAGGGTTTTAGTCCGTAGGACACAACAATAACAACAATCATACCATAGGCTAGCTTCTAGGGTTTAGCCTCCTTGATCTCGTGGTTGATCCACTCTTGTACTACCCATATCATCAATATCAATCAAGCAGGAGTAGGGTTTTACCTCCATCGAGAGGGCCCGAACCTGGGTAAAAACATCGTGTCCGTTGTCTCCTGTTACCATCCGCCTAGACGCACAGTTCGGGACCCCCTACCCGAGATCCGCCGGTTTTGACACCGACAATGAGGGTCTTGCATGACTGCACTTAGTAGCATCAAAGACTGCGGCGTGACCGCCGCCTCTTCTCCGCCATATCCGGACTCTTCTTCGCTGTGTCCGGAATCTTCTCTGCCGCCGTCATATCCGGACTCTTCCCCGTCGCCATGTCCGGCACCATTGTCTTTATGTCGATCGGTCATCTCTTCGTCTAGCCCCATGTCGCTATTCCCTGCCATTTTGGACTTCCTCATCATCATCATCTTCTTCACTTATGCACTGAGTACAGCCATCCATGAAACCATTCATCAGTAGGTGCGCCTTCAAAGTGCCATGATCAAAAGGGTCCAAAAGGACTCCTTCCTTGCATCTTGCACACGGACATCTAATCCTAGTCCAATTGTTTGCATACATGTCCATCACAGCGGATTGCATGTACCGCTCCACCTTCCATCCACTCACCTTCATGACCGACTGCACGGTATAACAAGCAAAAGGGTTATAAAATAAATAATGCATGCATGCTTCAAAGTCATATAAATTTTGGCATGGCCTTGCCTAAAAATAGGACATATTGAGTTTGCTCAAAATTCACCGTAACGGAAATAAATCGACATTTCGGCAAAACATAAGCAACTCGAGGGCATGTCACACTGACACAAATCTCTCCATATATACTAAGTGGGGCCCACTAGCAGTAGCGGTGCCGCAAAACAAAGCGCTGCCGCTAAACACTTAGCAGCAGCGCTGGATTTTCGGCAACGCTGCTACTACAGCTACCGTCAGTGGCATCGTCTGGTCCCACATAGTAGTAGCGCATTTTTGATAACCAGCGCTACTGCTAAGGCGTTAGTAGTAGCGCCTACCAGGATCAGCGCTACTGCTAATTAGCAGCAGCGTTTTCTTTTTTCCAGTGCTACTACTAAGGTCCTGCCTATAAGCAATTCCCTAGTAGTGTGAGGAATGGTCGACACATGGAGGATAAGGATCCCTTAGCTGTAGCGCGTGGAATGGGGCCCGCGCTACTACTATTACGTTAGCTGTAGCATGGGGGGAGGAAGCGGCGTTGCTAGGCTAGGCCAGCGAGCCGGGCCCGTGCATGCTTGGTAGTAGCGTTGTTATGTAACAAGAGCTAGTGTATCGAGTTAGCGATGAGTGCGGTTTTCTAACGCTACTGCTCTTGCTACCGACCCAGGGGGCACTTTGGGGACCACTTAGTAGTATGCGGTGTAGCTAGATTTGCGCTACTAACTAGTACACAGTAGTAAATGTCCTTGACCTGCGTTGGTGCTACTTAAAGAGTAGCGGCAAGAGACCCCACGCCACCGTTAAACCTCTATCTATAAGGTATTTTCTAGTATTGAAGCAACCACATCAATATCTGCTTGGCCCATTTGTCTGAATCTTTGACCTTTCAAACGACGAACCGATTAGTGGCGACAGGTTACCATATCCAAAAACGATCTTAGGTGACAAATCAGCTGATCATATGTGATAGTATTTGCCATCACCAATAAGTGGCCATTCATGACAGATTTGTCACCTAAGAAACAATCTTATCCTACGATGCTTCAACAAAGGTGGGGGTGACCACCCGAAACCATTCTCGATGACGAAAATCATTTTTACGTGACACAAATGGACCATCAAAAAAGAACCTCCGTTTTGTAATGATGGTCATTCAGTTACCAAAGAGTGGAGTAAGGCTAAAAAAGAAGCTAATCAATTTTTTTCGATGGAACGAAGACACTGCGTAAGAAACTGACAATATTTCTCCATTCGCAGCGTATGATTTTAGGGAAGTCCATTAGACCAAAATTGGCACTATGATCTGCCAAAAGTAAATATTTGTCAGAAACTGATAGAATCACGTGTTGACACAGCTATGTAGATCCCCGTTGAGGGAGTCCTGGACTAGGGGGTGTCCGGATAACCGGACTATCACCATCGGCCGGACTCCAAGACTATGAAGATACAAGATTGAAGACTTCGTCCCGTGTCCGGATGGGACTTTCCTTGGCATGGAAGGCAAGCTTGGCGATACGGATATGGAGATCTCCTACCATTGTAACCGACTCTGTGTAACCCTAGCCCTCTCTGGTGTCTATATAAACCGGAGGGTTTTAGTCCGTAGGACGAAAACCATTACAACAATCATACCATAGGCTAGCTTCTAGGGTTTAGCCTCCTTGATCTCGTGGTAGATCCACTCTTGTACTACCCATATCATCAATATCAATCAAGCAGGAGTAGGGTTTTACCTCCATCGAGAGGGCCCGAACTTGGGTAAAAACATTGTGTCCCTTGGCTCCTGTTACCATCCGCCTAGACGCACAGTTCGGGACCCCCTACCCGAGATCCGCCGGTTTTGACACTGACATTGGTGCTTTCATTGACAGTTCCTCTGTGTCGTCACTGATAGGCTTGATGGCTTTTTCAATCAAGAACAACGCAGTCCAGGGTGAGACTTTTCTCCCCGGACAGATCTTCGTGTTCAGCGGCTTTGCACTGCGGGCCAATTCGCTTGGCCGTCTGGAGCAGATCAAAAGCTACGCCCCTGGCCATCAGGTCAGGTTTGGAAGCCTAAACTTCACGGCTGACATCCGTGGAGACTTGATCTTTGATGGATTCGAGCCACAGCCGAGCGCGCCGCACTGCCACGATGGGCATGATTTAGCTCTGCCACCGGACAGTACCCTGGAGGCCGCACATGAGTCCGCTCTGACCCATAGCTCGGAGCCGACTGCGCAGATCGAGGACAGGTGGCTGGACACCGCCTCGGGGGCCGCAACTTCTATGGCGATGGAGCTGAATACTGACCTTGTCCCTTGTGAAACTCGTGACTCCGAGGTGTCGGACTCCTCGCCGGACTCCGAACCTCCTGCACCCCTACCAATCGAATCCGATTGGGCGCCGATCATGGAGTTCACCGCCGCGGACATCTTTCAGCACTCACCCTTTGGCTACATACTGAATTCGCTAAAGTATCTCTCGTTATCAGGAGAGCTGTCGGGGATATACCCCGCGGTGTAAACCGGCCGGAAGTTTAAACCGGCCGGACTGGACGACTCACTGGTAACCCGCCTGGAGCTTGGCGGTTCACGGGATACCCGCCCGGTCTTGGCGGTTCATTCGTAACCCGGCGGGCGGGTCAAGATGGATGACGAGGCCCATGGCCCAGAAGGCCGGTTCACGGTGGGCCGGTTTAAGAGGAAAGGAATATTTGCCTTACAAGGAGTTAAGACTAGGACTTGTATCTGGTTTGTATTAGAGATAGACTAGTCCTAATCCTAATAGGACTCCACATGTAACCCGCCCCTTCAAGATATATAAGGAGGCAGGGCTCTAAAAGAGGACAAGTTAGAAGTTAGAAGTTCTGAGCAAGAAGCAATAAGCAATAATCTCTAGGGCTAGACACAAAGAGGAGAGCCGGTTTACGGTGACTCCCTCGTGATCATAATGAGATCTAGCCTCAAACAACATGTAGGGTTTTTACCGGATGATGTTTCCCGGGGCCCGAAGCTGTCTAAACCCTTGTCTTACGTGTTGATCCGCCCTGCGTCTCTCGTCCCACTCAACCCCTCTCAAGCTACCACATAGATGTGTTGGCCTCGCGACTAAGTCCTGACACTAAGGACATCTGCCGTGACATATCCACGACAGTTGGCGCCCACCGTGGGAACTGCGCTTGCGGTGGTGTTGAGTTCTTGAAGGATTTCTTTCCGGGATTGAGAAGCTCGCGATTGATGAATTCTGAGAAGTTGGATTGCGTCGGTTTGCACATGACAAGTCGCCAAGTCCGACTAAAAAATATACATCTGGATCACCACAGCGGCACAATCCGTTACGAGGCAAATCTGTACCTTCCTATTGTTATACCTTGAAGAAAATCAGGTGGAGCAGTTTTGATCGGATCGTCGTCTACTCGAGGAGATCGGGCATGATTTACGCTGCTATTTTCTCATGGATCCGATCGCTACTAGATCGCGAGGAAAACCTACGGGAGGATTAATCGCTGTTAGATAGGGGTCCCGATCCATGTGCCGCTGCTATTTTCTCATGGATCCGATCGCTACTAGATCGCGGAGAAAACCTACCAGGGAGGATTAATCGCTGTTCCGATAGGGGGTCCCGATCCATGTGCGTTTTGGAAATTAAAGTCACCTAAAGTCATTGCTAGTCCGGGTGGTCGTCGTGGCCCGATGGCCCTGCCTCTGCGTTGCCGCTGCACCACTGGCCAGCTCCGCCCAGCGCCCTCTCTTGCCTTGCCCCTCGGCGCCCGTGACTAAGCCGTCCCAATCTCGGCTCGAGTCGTTTCAACCACCACCACGACCCCTCGATTGTGAAGTCGAAGAATTAATTATTGCTTCTATTACTTTGGGCGTGGAGGACAAATCCAATCAAAAGTATTTCCACCAGAGGCGGGCTGTATGAGAAACACGAGCTGCAGGGTCGAATCCGTGCGCCAATGTACAGTCAAATTTATATCGCAGGATCAAATTTATATCATGAGCAGGACATTGATTAGCCTCCTGAAGCTGGAACAAAACTTTGAAGCTGCTACCTTTGGATCAAGGAAAGTCTGAGCACATGCACAGATTAGATGGAAAAATAAACCACCTGGCCGCATCGCCGAGATCAAAAAGATTTTTCAGCTACCACCAAGCGAAGCAGTAACACTGAGCTGTCTTTGAGTCGGATTCAGTCCACGCCCGTATTGAGTACTCAAGCTGGACGATACATACCAGATTGATAAAAAAGAAGGCGAGCGCGTTATTGCGGCGGTCAGTCTAAACTGATTGATTTGAAGGACATTGTTCAGTCCGCGCGCTAGAACAAAACTTGGGAACCACTGCAGCGATTGATCAAGGAAAGACAAAAGCACATGCGTTGATTAGGCGGTGCTCGCTAAACTTGATGGTGCATTACATGCAGCGCGTGATCAGGATTCAGGAGCTTCGATCAGTACATGCATGTTCTTGGAGTACAATACTACGACCGGTTCATCATCACATCAAGACAAAAAAAGACCACATGGCAGCAACAAATCTGCTATTATTGTTGTCGCCTACGACAAAAAAATAAACTACAGGCAAAACCGGGACAAAAACGTGTTCAAGGCATGTGCTCGCTAGCCCGTTTGATGGTGCACGTACATGCATTAATCATCAATATCTGTGAAGATGATTGATCATCTATATGGCTCATCTCGCGGTCATCCTAACCGCTTGCAACTTGTCTTGCTCATGCAAAGCAGCCGTCATCAACGTATGGTCAACAGTATCCAATCTCACAGCACTGCATCTATGCCACCATAATTATAAACGCTTAGAACTCAGTTCGCATCGCCGAGATCAAAAAGATTTTTTCAGCTACCACCAAGGTAAGGAGTACACACCGCAGCTGTATCGAGTTGGATTCAGTACAATACTACGACCGGTTCATCATCACATCAAGATTCCACGTCATCAATATCAAGATTCCGGAGTATATCTAAGCTTGCTAGATATTTCAAGATAAATCGCGAACGCTAGCAAGTCATTGAGCATAAGCCGTCATCCGCACGAATCTATGCATTCCGTCAAAGTTTGAACTGCAACCGTTCAATCCTGAAATGCAGCTCAATTGAGAATCGTAATGTTCAAAATGACATTTGCAATGATCGTGTCTAAGGTCAGCTACTATTCAATCTTTCAAGGATCGGTTACCAAAATTCGGTTAGTGGGGTATGTAAGATCATCTGAGCTAGACGTACGTTTCAGTGCGAGCTATTTTGTTCGTCTGAGCTATGTCCAGCCCACGCCTGATTGAGTATCACCTCAAGCTGGAGCAGAATTTTCATATTGCTTACAAGCCTGTCCTTTGCAACTGATCACATTGCGCTTGTTGTCCACTGATGCTCTGATTAAGCCACTCATTAGCCTGCTTGAGTCAGCATTTCCTGAACTCGGTTCGATTGTCACACTTGGTCATCCCATACTTCAGTTTGGTCACGTCATCCATGTCATGCATTGATCTGATTTAAATGGATGTTACGGTGTTTCATTAGTATGAATATCGGCTTATGGTGTATATGCTTGCATTCATATGCATTCCTTGTCGAGTCAACATTGACGCATATCAATGATACTGCTCATTTCACAATTGAGTGGCTTTCAATTCTGTTTGCAATTCAAAAAAAAAGACCACATGGGGTTAGTGGGGTATGTAAGATCATCTGAGCTAGACGTACGTTTCGTTTCAGCAAGCGAGCTTTTTATATGTTCGTCTGACTATGTCCAGCATTATCCAGCATCACTCTGCTTTCACAGTGATCAGGATTCAGGAGGCTTCGATCAATTATATTATCAGCGATAACCAGTGGTTGCGTATGGACAGCGACAGCAAAAAGTAATGAGTGGCAGCAGCAAATCTGCTATTATTGTTGTCGCCTACGACAAAAAAATAAACTACGGCAGCGGACGCCCAAGGCACCCGGACAAAAACGTGTTCAAGGCATGTGCTCGCTAGCCCCGTTTGATGGTGCACGTACATGCAGGAGTACATGCATGTTCTTGGAGTAGTACAATACTACGACCGGTTCATCATCACATCAAGACAAAAAAAAAAGACCACATGGGGTTAGTGGGGTATGTAAGATCATCTGAGCTAGACGTACGTTTCAGTGCGAGCTATTTTGTTCGTCTGACTATGTCCAGCATTATCCAGCATCACTCTGCTTTCATCCAACAAATCACAGGTGCTATTTTTCCAACTCTTCTTTGGTGTAAATTAAATATCATTGAATGATTTTCTCCAAGGTATGTTGTTATGTACACAGGACAATTAACTCGTGGCCATGGTACGATCCGGTCCTTGCGCGCCGGTGTCGAACGCTATGTCTGCATCCGCGCCACATGGATAAAAGTGCTGAACCGCCTCGGCGCGCCTCTCAACCCACCACCGCCGTGTTCTAGTACAGCTTCGACCAGCCGCTGACTCGCCGCCGAAAGCAATCAGGTCAATTGATTCGTGACCAAGCCTGCCCGAGCAGCCTCGATGAACGGATCATCCATCACCCAACAAATCAGGTGATATCCATCTAAGCTTATTTTTCTTAGAACATTGTTTTTATCAAAGAACAATTACTTGGACTATACTATTTCTTCACAGGACCATTATTCCACACAAAAAGGTGTTGCAAAAGGGGCGTGAGCAGATATTATTTTTTGCACTAGCGCTCATCCTGCGCAGGTTGCTACCCCCGCTGCATCAACACATGCGATTGACTTATTGTTCGCCCTGCGGCCGATTCTCCCGCCCGCACCGGTTTATAACGCCGCGGTCGACTCGCTGTCCGCGCCGGCTTACAAACGTCACGGCCATCTGCACCAGTTTACCATGCCGCGGCCGGTTCATCCGTGAGCGACTTCAGTTTCACCGGGCGATCATCAATTTCATGGCGGATCATTTCCGGCCTGGCACATTAGGTGACATCCATCTAAGATATATTTTATTGGCATATATTATTGTTGTCAAAGAGCAGTTTATCTTCGCCTTGGTCTGCACTATTGTTGATGCAGGACAACATCGTTGACTCGCCCCGCGCCGGTTTACAACACCGCTGCGGTTCATTTGTTTGAGCCACTTATGACGCTGGAGGTCATCTCTTCCGTCCGCCTCTCGCGCCTGGTCTACACCAACACACCGGGCCGCACCTGTTTGCATGAGCTGTTTATTGAGTATGAGCAAGTCACGGCTTGAGTAGCCCAGCTTTTCTTTCAAATTGAGGCAAATTATCATCAATCGCCGTCTGCGTTGGAGGGCTCAATGGACATGTGCACAAATCGCCGTCACTACAGTTTGGTTAATTTCAAATCGCCATTAGAAGGAACCATTGGCGAGTTCTTGACACGGCTCATACGGGATCATTTATAACCCGCCGCATCACCTCAACCTTCGTGGATTCACATCGTGCTATCAACACCAAAGATATACAAGTTATGCGGTTTATATCACGGTCAAATATGGAGAGTTTCAAGCCAACTCCTCGAGTCACACGGAGACTCGGGGCTACGATGACATGACTCAACAAATCTTGCGGTTTCAGCAAAGTTTAAGAACCCCGGGCGATGGAGGGAAAGATAACCCGGTCCGGAGGCTATCATTATTTGAAGGCCGTCAGAAAATTTCCGGTTTAGAAAGTATATGATAGTTACAAAATCCCGGCTCAATGAAGAAGTTCCGGGTCATCAGAAAGGATTCCGGTTTAAAATCCGGTTCAAGGGAAGTCAGTCTCACTGAAGCTCTCAAATATCCGGTTTACAATCTGGTTCAAGGGAAATCTGTTCTCCCACAAAGCTCTGAAGCTCTCAAATCTGGTTTGAAAAAGTTCGGTTCAAAAAGGAATTAACTTCTCGCAAGTTCGAGTTGAAAGGCCATCAGAAAATTTCCGGCTGAAAATGAAGATTCCGGTTTGCAATCCGGTTTAAGGGAAATTTGTTCTCCCACAAAGCTTTGAAGCTCTCAATATCCGGTTCAAAGATCCCGGTTCAAGAAGAATTTATCTCTTGCAAAAATTAAAAATTGCCAAAGAGGACCTGCTGCCATGATGTGCGGTTCAAACATGGGTATCATGCCTTATTGGCCTAATATATTATTGATCACATGGGGGCTTCTGCTTCATAAAGCGGGGTCTCTGTCTTTCTCATCATGCATGGTTACATGGAGTGATTCTGTTTTAAAGCGGCCTCCGTTTACCCTTGACATTTGTTTTATCACTTGGGGGCTTGGTCGTGTCCGAACCAATGCAACACCTCTTGATAGGCGAAAGCCACCAGATCATTTGGGGACACGGTCACGTCTGAACCGTCACGCCTCTTGGTCGGCCAATAGGGCCAGAGTCATTTGGGGCTTGGTCGAACCCAACCAATGTCATGCCACTTGGCGGCGTACTCGCCAAAAGTCTTTTGGGGACTGGCCGATCGGCACCATCGCCACGCCTTCGGGAGCTTGGTTGCGTCGACCATGGTGCCATCGACCAGCTCGATAAAGCTTTTCTTTTGCAAAAGTTGTTGCCTTTGTTGCCATATTTTCTCATAATTAGTATTCGATTTTTGTTGCGTTTTTAAACCGACAATATTTTAATCCGTTCGATCACAATTGACGGAACACGGTTAATTCTTAATCCGGGACTATCTCGCCCGGTTTGATTTTTTGTTACCATCTTATTATGGAGTAAACCGTGTTCATTAACCGGTTTGACTTTCAATTAGAAGTTCAAGACATGATCAAATCATAATCCGGAGACTATCGGCCGGTCTGGTTTCGACTATAAGTCGCCAGCATATATTTGGATTGCGCCATTGGAATCATGCGCTCATAAATCATTGGGTTATATTATTCAAATCTTCAAATAGCTAGCATGGCTGGATTTCTATTATGGTTATCAGTAACCAGTATTATGATTAAGGTTTTCAAAGTCGCTTTAGCGCAATGGATATTATGTTATCAATGGATATGGCTTTTATTCTACAATTGGAGGAATAGTCCCGAGTTGTTTGCAGCTTACAACCCGCACTTGGGGGCTACATTATGGAAGTTGAGATTACATCAAATATGCAAGTCTCATGTCGCTGCAAGCATGCACCATGACACTTGGGGCTAATGCAAAGTCATTTTTGCTCATATTATTGAAGACCCGCTCATCACATTATAATGAGCTGGCCCTTGGGGCTACCAATTGCTCTGTTAAACAATTCAAGGTACAAAGCTTTTTTCATTATATTGAAGGGTCCACTGCTCAGTTGGTAAAGCACAAGGCTCTTAACCTTGTGGACGTAAATTCAAGCCCCATGATGGGGGTTACATTATATGGTGTTATTTTCATTGAAGTATATATCAAAGTCCTTGCTCATTATTGCATAATGACCCGGCCCTTGGGGGCTACACTGGTTGAAGTTTTTATAAGCATCAGGAAATTGCAAGTCCCAGGTTGCTGCAAGCATAACAACCCGACACTTGGGAGCTACACAATATGGAGTGTTCAGTTTTACTAAGTGACTGGGATGAACAACATGGATTTCTTCAAAGTGGCAGTAATTATATGGAAACAAGTCTCAAATCATCACTTTGTTCTGTTCAAGACTTGGGGGCTACAGGTAATATGGATATAAGGGAGAAAAAATCTTCAAATTCTCAGTTTTGAGCAATAATTATGACCTGGAGTTGGTGACAATTATGACTTGGTGCCATCCATATTTACAATCCGGCAATTTTGGTAATATTAATCCGGCAAATTTTACATCTTCAAACTGGCTGAATATCAGATGAGTATGTCAAGACCAATATTTCTTAAACCGGTGCTTTGGAAGCCGGTTCAGGTGGATTATTCCTCACAATGTTTTTCTATGAGAAGCCAACATCAGCAATTTGAGTATGAAGCTGGTTATTGACCCGGATTTTCTAGGAGGAGGAAATGACAAGGACTTAAGGATGATCAGGTGCCGGTTTACAAGAATTCTTAACCCGGAGCACAACCTATCAAGTTTGTTCGTGTGTTTATTTTACAGGATCAGTTTAACATGGATAAATCCAAATTAAACTGGGGGCTAATGTCGGGGATATACCCTGCGGTGTAAACCGGCCGGAAGTTTAAACCGGCGGATCGACGACTCATCGGTAACCCGCTTTGGAGCTTGGCGGTTCACGGATACCCGCCGGTCTTGGCGGTTCATTCAGAATCTGGCCAGGGCGGGTCAAGATGGATGACGAGGCCCATGGCCCAGAAGGCCGGTTCACGGTGGGCCGGTTTAAGAGGAAAGGAATATTTGCCTTACAAGGAGTTAAGACTAGGACTTGTATCTGGTTTGTATTAGAGATAGACTAGTCCTAATCCTAATAGGACTCCACATGTAACCCGCCCTTCAAGATATATAAGGAGGGCAGGGCTCCCAAAGAGGGACAAGTTAGAAGTTAGAAGTTACAGGCAAGAAGCAAGAAGCAATAATCTCTAGGGCTAGACACAAAGAGGAGAGCCGGTTTACGGCGACTCCCTCGTGATCATAATGAGATCTAGCCTCAAACAGCATGTAGGGTTTTTACCGGATGATGTTTCCGGGGCCCGAAGCTGTCTAAACCCTTGTCTTACGTGTTGATCCGCCCTGCGTCTCTCGTCCCACTCAACCGCTCTCAAGCTACCACATAGATGCGTTGGCCTCGCGACTAAGTCCTGACACTAAGGACATCTGCCGTGACATATCCACGACGGTTAGGCGCCACCGTGGGGCCTGCGCCGGTGGTGTTGAGTTCTTGAAGGATTTCTTTCCGGATTGAGAAGCTCGCGATTGATGAATTCCTGAGAAGTTGGATTGCGTCAGTTTGCACCGCAGCAAGTCGCCAAGTCCGACTAAAAAAATATACATCTGGATCACCACGCGGCACAATCCGTTCTGAGGCAAATCCTGTACCTTCCTATTGTTATACCTTCGAAGAAAATCAGGTGGAGCAGTTTTGATCAGATCGTCGTCTACTCCCGAGGAGATCAGGCATGATTTCTGCTGCTATTTTCTCATGGATCCGATCGCTACTAGATACGCAGGAGAAAACCTACCAGAGGATTAATCGCTGTTCGATAGGGGTCCCGATCCATGTGCGTTTGAAATTAAAGTCACCTAAAGTCATTGCTAGTCCGGGTGGTCGTCGTGGCCCGCAGTGGCCCTGCCTCTGCGTTGCCGCTGCACCACCAGGCCAGGCTCCGCCCCGCGCGCCCTCTACTGCCTTGCCCCTCCGAGCGCCCGTGACTAAGCCGTCCCAATCTCGGCCCGAGTCGTTTCAGCACGCCACCACCGACCCTCGATTGTGAAGTCCCAAGGAATTAATTATTGCTTCTATTACTTTGGGCGTGGAGGACAAATCCAATCCAAAAGTATTTCCACCAGAGGCGGCTGTATGAGGAAACACGAGCTGCAGGGTCCAGATCCGTACGCCAATGTACAGTCAAATTTATATCGCAGGCAGGACATTGATTCGCCTCCTGAAGCTGGAACAAAAACTTTGAAGCTGCTACCTTTGGATCAAGGAAAGTACTGAGCACATGCACAGATTAGATGGAGAAAATAAACCACCTGGCCGCATCGCCGAGATCAAAAAAGATTTTTTCAGCTACCACCAAGCAGAAGCAGTAACACCGAGCTGTACTGGAGTCGGATTCAGTCCCACGCCCGTATTGAGTACTCAAGCTGGACGATACATACCAGATTGATAAAAAAGAAGGCGAGCGCGTTATTGCGAGCGGTCAGTCTAAACTGATTGATTTGACAGTGATCAGGATTCAGGAGGCTTCGATCAATTATATTATCAGCGATAACCAGTGGTTGCGTATGGACAGCGACAGCAAAAAGTAATGAGTGGCAGCAGCAAATCTGCTATTATTGTTGTCGCCTACGACAAAAAAATAAACTACGGCAGCGGACGCCCAAGGCACCCGGACAAAAACGTGTTCAAGGCATGTGCTCGCTAGCCCCGTTTGATGGTGCACGTACATGCAGGAGTACATGCATGTTCTTGGAGTAGTACAATACTACGACCGGTTCATCATCACATCAAGACAAAAAAAAAAGACCACATGGGGTTAGTGGGGTATGTAAGATCATCTGAGCTAGACGTACGTTTCAGTGCGAGCTATTTTGTTCGTCTGACTATGTCCAGCATTATCCAGCATCACTCTGCTTTCATCCAACAAATCACAGGTGCTATTTTTCCAACTCTTCTTTGGTGTAAATTAAATATCATTGAATGATTTTCTCCAAGGTATGTTGTTATGTACACAGGACAATTAACTCGTGGCCATGGTACGATCCGGTCCTTGCGCGCCGGTGTCGAACGCTATGTCTGCATCCGCGCCACATGGATAAAAGTGCTGAACCGGCCTCGGCCGCGCCTCTCCAACCCACCACTGCCGTGCCCTAGTACAGCTTCGACCAGCCGCTGACTCGCCGGCCGAAAGCAATCAGGTCAATTGATTCGTGACCAAGCCTGCCCGAGCAGCCTCTGATGAACGGATCATCCATCACCCGAACAAATCAGGTGATATCCATCTAAGCTTATTTTTCTTAGAACATTGTTTTTATCAAAGAACAATTACTTGGACTATACTATTTCTTCACAGGACCATTATTCCACACAAAAAGATGTTGCAAAAGGGGTGTGAGCAGATATTATTTTTTGCACTAGCGCTCATCCTGCGCAGGTTGCTACCTCCGCTACATCAACACATGCGATTGACTTATTGTTCGCCCTTGCGGCCGATTCTCCCGCCCGCACCGGTTTATAACGCCGCGGTCGACTCGCTGTCCGCGCCGGCTTACAAACGTCACGGCCATCTGCACCAGTTTACCATGCCGCGGCCGGTTCATCCGTGAGCGACTTCAGTTTCACCGGGCGATCATCAATTTCATGGCGGATCATTTCCGGCCTGGCACATTAGGTGACATCCATCTAAGATATATTTTATTGGCATATATTATTGTTGTCAAAGAGCAGTTTATCTTCGCCTTGGTCTGCACTATTGTTGATGCAGGACAACATCGTTGACTCGCCCCGCGCCGGTTTACAACACCGCGGCCGGTTCATTTGTTTGAGCCACTTATGACGCGGAGGTCATCTCTTCCGTCCGCCTCTCGCGGCCTGGTCTACACCAACACACCGGGCCGCACCTGTTTGCATGAGCTGTTTATTGAGTATGAGCAAGTCACGGCTTGAGTAGCCCAGTTTTCTTTCAAATTGGAGGCAAATTATCATCAATCGCCGTCTGCGTTGGAGGCTCAATGGACATGTGCACAAATCGCCGTCACTACAGTTTGGTTAATTTCAAATCGCCATTAGAAGGAACCATTGGCGAGTTCTTGACACGGCTCATACGGGATCATTTATAACCCGCCGCAGTCACCTCAACCTTCTGTGGATTCACATCGTGCTATCAACACCAAAGATATACAAGTTATGCCGGTTTATATCACGGTCAAATATGGAGAGTTTCAAGCCAACTCCTCGAGTCACCTGGAGACTCGGGGGCTACGATGACATGACTCAACAAATCTTGCCAGTTTCAGCAAAGTTTAAGAACCCGTGACGATGGAGGAAAGATAACCCGGTCCCGGAGGCTATGATATTTGAAGGCCGTCAGAAAATTTCCGGTTTAGAAAGTATATGACAGTTACAAAATCCCGGCTCAATGAAGAAGTTCCGGGTCATCAGAAAGGATTCCGGTTTAAAATCCGGTTCAAGGGAAGTCAGTCTCACTGAAGCTCTCAAATATCCGGTTTACAATCTGGTTCAAGGGAAATCTGTTCTCCCACAAAGCTCTGAAGCTCTCAAATCTGGTTTGAAAAAGTTCGGTTCAAAAAGGAATTAACTTCTCGCAAGTTCGAGTTGAAAGGCCATCAGAAAATTTCCGGCTGAAAATGAAGATTCCGGTTTGCAATCCGGTTTAAGGGAAATTTGTTCTCCCACAAAGCTTTGAAGCTCTCAATATCCGGTTCAAAGATCCCGGTTCAAGAAGAATTTATCTCTTGCAAAAATTAAAAATTGCCAAAGAGGACCTGCTGCCATGATGTGCGGTTCAAACATGGGTATCATGCCTTATTGGCCTAATATATTATTGATCACATGGGGGCTTCTGCTTCATAAAGCGGGGTCTCTGTCTTTCTCATCATGCATGGTTACATGGAGTGATTCTGTTTTTAAAGCGGCCTCCGGTTTACCCCTTGACATTTGTTTTTATCACTTGGGGGCTTGGTCGTGTCCGAACCAATGCAACACCTCTTGATAGGCGAAAGCCACCAGATCATTTGGGGACACGGTCACGTCTGAACCGGTCACGCCTCTTGGTCGGCCAATAGGGCCAGAGTCATTTGGGGGCTTGGTCGAACCCGAACCAATGTCATGCCACTTGGCCGGCGTACTCGCCAAAAGTCTTTTGGGGACCTGGCCGACTGGCACCATCGCTACGCCTTCGGGGAGCTTGGTTGCGTCTGACCATGGTGCCATCTGACCAGCTCAGTAAAGCTTTTCTTTTGCAAAAAGTTGTTGCCTTTGTTGCCATATTTTCTCATAATTAGTATTCGATTTTTTGTTGCGTTTTTTAAACCGACAATATTTTAATCCGGTTCGACTGTCAATTGACGGAACACGGTTAATTCTTAATCCGGGGACTATCTGCCCGGTTTGATTTTTTGTTACCATCTTATTATGGAGTAAACCGGTGTTCATTAACCCGGTTTGACTTTCAATTAGAAGTTCAGTACATGATCAAATCATAATCCGGAGACTATCGGCCCGGTCTGGTTTCGACTATAAGTCGCCAGCATATATTTGGATTGCGCCATTGGAATCATGCGCTCATAAATCATTGGGTTATATTATTCAAATCTTCAAATAGCTAGCATGGCTGGATTTCTATTATGGTTATCAGTAACCAGTATTATGATTAAGGTTTTCAAAGTCGCTTTAGCGCAATGGATATTATGTTATCAATGGATATGGCTTTTATTCTACAATTGGAGGAATAGTCCCGAGTTGCTGCAGGCTTACAACCCGGCACTTGGGGGCTACATTATGGAAGTTGAGATTACATCAAATATGCAAGTCTCATGTCGCTGCAAGCATGCACCATGACACTTGGGGGCTAATGCAAAGTCATTTTTTGCTCATATTATTGAAGACCCGGCTCATCACATTATAATGAGCTGGCCCTTGGGGGCTACCAATTGCTCCTGTTAAACAATTCAAGGTACAAAGCTTTTTTCATTATATTGAAGGGTCCACTGCTCAGTTGGTAAAGCACAAGGCTCTTAACCTTGTGGACGTAAATTCAAGCCCCATGATGGGGGTTACATTATATGGTGTTATTTTCATTGAAGTATATATCAAAGTCCTTGCTCATTATTGCATAATGACCCGGCCCTTGGGGGCTACACTGGTTGAAGTTTTTATAAGCATCAGGAAATTGCAAGTCCCAGGTTGCTGCAAGCATAACAACCCGACACTTGGGAGCTACACAATATGGAGTGTTCAGTTTTACTAAGTGACTGGGATGAACAACATGGATTTCTTCAAAGTGGCAGTAATTATATGGAAACAAGTCTCAAATCATCACTTTGTTCTGCTCAAGACTTGGGGCTACGGTGTAATATGGATATAAGGGAGAAAAAAATCTTCAAATTCTCAGTTTTGAGCAATAATTATGACCTGGAGTTGGTGACAATTATGACTTGGTGCCATCCATATTTACAATCCGGCAATTTTGGTAATATTAATCCAGCAAATTTTACATCTTCAAACCGGCTGAATATCAGATGAGTATGTCAAGACCAATATTTCTTAAACCGGTGCTTTGGAAGCCGCTTCAGGTGGATTATTCCTCACAATGTTTTTCTATGAGAAGCCAACATCAGCAATTTGAGTATGAAGCTGGTTATTGACCCGGATTTTCTAGGAGGAGGAAATGACAAGGACTTAAGGATGATCAGGTGCCGGTTTACAAGAATTCTTAACCCGGAGCACAACCTATCAAGTTTGTTCTTGTGTTTATTTTACAGGATCAGTTTAACATGGATAAATCCAAATTAAACTGGGGCTAATGTCGGGATATACCTGCGGTGTAAACCGCCGGAAGTTTAAACCGCCGGATCGACGACTCATCGGTAACCCGCCGAGCTTGGCGGTTCACGGATACCCGCCCGGTCTTGGCGGTTCATTCAGAATCTGTGGGCGGGTCAAGATGGATGACGAGGCCCATGGCCCGTAAGGCAGTTCACGGTGGGCGGTTTAAGAGGAAAGGAATATTTGCCTTACAAGGAGTTAAGACTAGGACTTGTATCTGGTTTGTATTAGAGATAGACTAGTCCTAATCCTAATAGGACTCCACATGTAACCCGCCCCTTCAAGATATATAAGGAGGGGCAGGGCTCCCCAAAGAGGGACAAGTTAGAAGTTAGAAGTTACAGGCAAGAAGCAAGAAGCAATAATCTCTAGGGCTAGACACAAAGAGGAGAGCCGGTTTACGGCGACTCCCTCGTGATCATAATGAGATCTAGCCTCAAACAGCATGTAGGGTTTTTACCGGATGATGTTTCCCGGGGCCCGAAGCTGTCTAAACCCTTGTCTTACGTGTTGATCCGCCCTGCGTCTCTCGTCCCACTCAACCGCTCTCAAGCTACCACATAGATGCGTTGGCCTCGCGACTAAGTCCTGACACTAAGGACATCTGCCGTGACATATCCACGACAGTTGGCGCCCACCGTGGGGCCTGCGCACGGTGGTGTTGAGTTCTTGAAGGGATTTCTTTCCAGGATTGAGAAGCTCGCGATTGATGAATTCCTGAGAAGTTGGATTGCGTCAGTTTGCACCGCAGCAAGTCGCCAAGTCCGACTAAAAAAATATACATCTGGATCACCACGCGGCACAATCCGTTCTGAGGCAAATCCTGTACCTTCCTATTGTTATACCTTCGAAGAAAATCAGGTGGAGCAGTTTTGATCAGATCGTCGTCTACTCCCGAGGAGATCAGGCATGATTTCTGCTGCTATTTTCTCATGGATCCGATCGCTACTAGATACGCAGGAGAAAACCTACCAGGAGGATTAATCGCTGTTCCGATAGGGGGGTCCCAGTCCATGTGCGTTTTCGGAAATTAAAGTCACCTAAAGTCATTGCTAGTCCGGGTGGTCGTCGTGGCCCGCAGTGGCCCTGCCTCTGCGTTGCCGCTGCACCACCAGGCCAGGCTCCGCCCCGCGCGCCCTCTACTGCCTTGCCCCTCCGAGCGCCCGTGACTAAGCCGTCCCAATCTCGGCTCCGAGTCGTTTCAGCACGCCACCACCTGACCCCCTCGATTGTGAAGTCCCGAAGGAATTAATTATTGCTTCTATTACTTTGGGCGTGGAGGACAAATCCAATCCAAAAGTATTTCCACCAGAGGCGGGCTGTATGAGGAAACACGAGCTGCAGGGTCCAGATCCGTACGCCAATGTACAGTCAAATTTATATCGCAGGCAGGACATTGATTCGCCTCCTGAAGCTGGAACAAAAACTTTGAAGCTGCTACCTTTGGATCAAGGAAAGTACTGAGCACATGCACAGATTAGATGGAGAAAATAAACCACCTGGCCGCATCGCCGAGATCAAAAAAGATTTTTTCAGCTACCACCAAGCAGAAGCAGTAACACCGAGCTGTACTGGAGTCGGATTCAGTCCCACGCCCGTATTGAGTACTCAAGCTGGACGATACATACCAGATTGATAAAAAAAAAGGCGAGCGCGTTATTGCGAGCGGTCAGTCTAAACTGATTGATTTGACAGTGATCAGGATTCAGGAGGCTTCGATCAATTATATTATCAGCGATAACCAGTGGTTGCGTATGGACAGCGACAGCAAAAAGTAATGAGTGGCAGCAGCAAATCTGCTATTATTGTTGTCGCCTACGACAAAAAAATAAACTACGGCAGCGGACGCCCAAGGCACCCGGACAAAAACGTGTTCAAGGCATGTGCTCGCTAGCCCCGTTTGATGGTGCACGTACATGCAGGAGTACATGCATGTTCTTGGAGTAGTACAATACTACGACCGGTTCATCATCACATCAAGACAAAAAAAAAAGACCACATGGGGTTAGTGGGGTATGTAAGATCATCTGAGCTAGACGTACGTTTCAGTGCGAGCTATTTTGTTCGTCTGACTATGTCCAGCATTATCCAGCATCACTCTGCTTTCATCCAACAAATCACAGGTGCTATTTTTCCAACTCTTCTTTGGTGTAAATTAAATATCATTGAATGATTTTCTCCAAGGTATGTTGTTATGTACACAGGACAATTAACTCGTGGCCATGGTACGATCCGGTCCTTGCGCGCCGGTGTCGAACGCTATGTCTGCATCCGCGCCACATGGATAAAGTGCTGAACCGGCCTCGCCGCGCCTCTCAACCCACCACTGCCGTGCCCTAGTACAGCTTCGACCAGCCGCTGACTCGCCGGCCGAAAGCAATCAGGTCAATTGATTCGTGACCAAGCCTGCCCGAGCAGCCTCTGATGAACGGATCATCCATCACCCGAACAAATCAGGTGATATCCATCTAAGCTTATTTTTCTTAGAACATTGTTTTTATCAAAGAACAATTACTTGGACTATACTATTTCTTCACAGGACCATTATTCCACACAAAAGATGTTGCAAAAGGGTGTGAGCAGATATTATTTTTGCACTAGCGCTCATCCTGCGCGAGGTTGCTACCTCCGCTACATCAACACATGCGATTGACTTATTGTTCGCCCTTGCGTCGATTCTCCCGCCCGCACCGGTTTATAACGCCATGTCGACTCGCTGTCCGCGCCGCTTACAAACGCCACGGCCATCTGCACCAGTTTACCATGCCGCGGCGGTTCATCCGTGAGCGACTTGATTTCACCGGGCGATCATCAATTTCATGGCGGATCATTTCCGGCCTGGCACATTAGGTGACATCCATCTAAGATATATTTTATTGGCATATATTATTGTTGTCAAAGAGCAGTTTATCTTCGCCTTGGTCTGCACTATTGTTGATGCAGGACAACATCGTTGACTCGCCCCGCGCCGGTTTACAACACCGCGGCCGGTTCATTTGTTTGAGCCACTTATGACGCGGAGGTCATCTCTTCCGTCCGCCTCTCGCGGCCTGGTCTACACCAACACACCGGGCCGCACCTGTTTGCATGAGCTGTTTATTGAGTATGAGCAAGTCACGGCTTGAGTAGCCCAGTTTTCTTTCAAATTGGAGGCAAATTATCATCAATCGCCGTCTGCGTTGGAGGGCTCAATGGACATGTGCACAAATCGCCGTCACTACAGTTTGGTTAATTTCAAATCGCCAGTTAGAAGGAACCATTGGCCGAGTTGCTGACACGGCTCATACGGGATCATTTATAACCCGCCGCAGTCACCTCAACCTTCTGTGGATTCACATCGTGCTATCAACACCAAAGATATACAAGTTATGCCGGTTTATATCACGGTCAAATATGGAGAGTTTCAAGCCAACTCCTCGAGTCACCTGGAGACTCGGGGGCTACGATGACATGACTCAACAAATCTTGCCAGTTTCAGCAAAGTTTAAGAACCCCAGGACGATGGAGGGAAAGATAACCCGGTCCCGGAGGCTACTGTTATTTGAAGGCCGTCAGAAAATTTCCGGTTTAGAAAGTATATGACAGTTACAAAATCCCGGCTCAATGAAGAAGTTCCGGTCATCGAAAGGATTCGGTTTAAAATCCGGTTCAAGGGAAGTCAGTCTCACCAAGCTCTCAAATATCCGGTTTACAATCTGGTTCAAGGAAATCTGTTCTCCCACAAAGCTCAAGCTCTCAAATCTGGTTTGAAAAGTTCGGTTCAAAAGGAATTAACTTCGCAAGTTCGAGTTGAAAGGCCATCGAAAATTTCCGCTGAAAATGAAGATTCGGTTTGCAATCCGGTTTAAGGAAATTTGTTCTCCCACAAAGCTTTGAAGCTCTCAATATCCGGTTCAAAGATCCCGGTTCAAGAAGAATTTATCTCTTGCAAAAATTAAAAATTGCCAAAGAGGACCTGCTGCCATGATGTGCGGTTCAAACATGGGTATCATGCCTTATTGGCCTAATATATTATTGATCACATGGGGGCTTCTGCTTCATAAAGCGGGGTCTCTGTCTTTCTCATCATGCATGGTTACATGGAGTGATTCTGTTTTTAAAGCGGCCTCCGGTTTACCCCTTGACATTTGTTTTTATCACTTGGGGGCTTGGTCGTGTCCGAACCAATGCAACACCTCTTGATAGGCGAAAGCCACCAGATCATTTGGGGACACGGTCACGTCTGAACCGGTCACGCCTCTTGGTCGGCCAATAGGGCCAGAGTCATTTGGGGCTTGGTCGAACCCAACCAATGTCATGCCACTTGGCGGCGACTCGCCAAAAGTCTTTTGGGGACCTGGCCGACTGGCACCATCGCTACGCCTTCGGGGAGCTTGGTTGCGTCTGACCATGGTGCCATCTGACCAGCTCAGTAAAGCTTTTCTTTTGCAAAAAGTTGTTGCCTTTGTTGCCATATTTTCTCATAATTAGTATTCGATTTTTTGTTGCGTTTTTTAAACCGACAATATTTTAATCCGTTCGATCACAATTGACGGAACACGGTTAATTCTTAATCCGGGGACTATCTGCCCGGTTTGATTTTTTGTTACCATCTTATTATGGAGTAAACCGGTGTTCATTAACCCGGTTTGACTTTCAATTAGAAGTTCAGTACATGATCAAATCATAATCCGGAGACTATCGGCCCGGTCTGGTTTCGACTATAAGTCGCCAGCATATATTTGGATTGCGCCATTGGAATCATGCGCTCATAAATCATTGGGTTATATTATTCAAATCTTCAAATAGCTAGCATGGCTGGATTTCTATTATGGTTATCAGTAACCAGTATTATGATTAAGGTTTTCAAAGTCGCTTTAGCGCAATGGATATTATGTTATCAATGGATATGGCTTTTATTCTACAATTGAGGAATAGTCCCGAGTTGTCTGCGGGCTTACAACCCGCACTTGGGGGCTACATTATGGAAGTTGAGATTACATCAAATATGCAAGTCTCATGTCGCTGCAAGCATGCACCATGACACTTGGGGCTAATGCAAAGTCATTTTTGCTCATATTATTGAAGACCCGGCTCATCACATTATAATGAGCTGGCCCTTGGGGCTACCAATTGCTCTGTTAAACAATTCAAGGTACAAAGCTTTTTCATTATATTGAAGGGTCCACCGCTCAGTTGGTAAAGCACAAGGCTCTTAACCTTGTGGACGTAAATTCAAGCCCCATGATGGGGGTTACATTATATGGTGTTATTTTCATTGAAGTATATATCAAAGTCCTTGCTCATTATTGCATAATGACCCGGCCCTTGGGGGCTACACTGGTTGAAGTTTTTATAAGCATCAGGAAATTGCAAGTCCCAGGTTGCTGCAAGCATAACAACCCGACACTTGGGAGCTACACAATATGGAGTGTTCAGTTTTACTAAGTGGTGGGATGAACAACATGGATTTCTTCAAAGTGGCAGTAATTATATGGAAACAAGTCTCAAATCATCACTTTGTTCTGTTCAAGACTTGGGGCTAAGGTAATATGGATATAAGGGAGAAAAATCTTCAAATTCTCAGTTTTGAGCAATAATTATGACCGGAGTTGGTGACAATTATGACTTGGTGCCATCCATATTTACAATCCGCAATTTTGGTAATATTAATCCGCAAATTTTACATCTTCAAACCGGCTGAATATCGATGAGTATGTCAAGACCAATATTTCTTAAACCGGTGCTTTGGAAGCGGTTCGGTGGATTATTCCTCACAATGTTTTTCTATGAGAAGCCAACATCAGCAATTTGAGTATGAAGCTGGTTATTGACCCGGATTTTCTAGGAGGAGGAAATGACAAGGACTTAAGGATGATCAAAAGCGGTTTACAAGAATTCTTAACCCGGAGCACAACCTATCAAGTTTGTTCGTGTGTTTATTTTACAGATCAGTTTAACATGGATAAATCCAAATTAAACTGGGGCTAATGTCGGGATATACCTGCGGTGTAAACCGCCGGAAGTTTAAACCGCCGGATCGACGACTCATTTGGTAACCCGCCCGAGCTTGGCGGTTCACGGGATACCCGCCCGGTCTTGGCGGTTCATTCGTAACCCGGCGGGCGGGTCAAGATGGATGACGAGGCCCATGGCCCAGAAGGCCGGTTCACGGTGGGCCGGTTTAAGAGGAAAGGAATATTTGCCTTACAAGGAGTTAAGACTAGGACTTGTATCTGGTTTGTATTAGAGATAGACTAGTCCTAATCCTAATAGGACTCCACATGTAACCCGCCCCTTCAAGATATATAAGGAGGGGCAGGGCTCCCCAAAGAGGGACAAGTTAGAAGTTAGAAGTTACAGGCAAGAAGCAAGAAGCAATAATCTCTAGGGCTAGACACAAAGAGGAGAGCCGGTTTACGGCGACTCCCTCGTGATCATAATGAGATCTAGCCTCAAACAGCATGTAGGGTTTTTACCGGATGATGTTTCCCGGGGCCCGAAGCTGTCTAAACCCTTGTCTTACGTGTTGATCCGCCCTGCGTCTCTCGTCCCACTCAACCCCTCTCAAGCTACCACATAGATGCGTTGGCCTCGCGACTAAGTCCTGACACTAAGGACATCTGCCGTGATATATCCACGACAAGAGCCCTGGCCGGACTGCGGTCAGGATGGTTGGGATGTGGATGACGAAGAAATTCAAAACCCTCCCACCACCCACTTTGTAGCCACTGTCGACGATTTAACCGACATGCTATACCACGACTCCGAAGACATCGACGGCATGGACGACGACACCGGAGACGACCAAGAACCAACGCCTACCAGGCACTGGAAAGCCACCTCAACTCATGATATATATATGGTGGACACCCCAAAAGGGAGCGATAACGAGGAACAACGGGACGCGGCGAAGGATAATTCCCCCAAAAACAACGAAAAAGGCGACGCAAGCGCCGCCCCAAGTCCCACCTCAATAACAACAACAACCATAATGACCCAGCCGTAGAGCAGGGCAAACCATCCGAACAGGATGAGTCAGACAATCAACCCATCCTCGGCGATCTCACGTCGGACACACCACCGGAGCATAAGAACCTTCGAAAAAGGCTTGTCGCCACTACAAGAAGTTTGAAGAAGGAGAAACGGAAGCTCAAAATAGCGGAAGACATACTCAGAATGAGGTGGAGCAAAGTACTCAAGACCGCGGACAAATATGGCAATAGCCACCAAACAAAGAGCTACCCGAAGCGCAAGCTGTTGCCCGAATTCGACGAGGAGGCTGTAGAGCCCCCACAATCAAAAAGCAAAGACGCCGCCTGGCCGGACAGACGACCAGATGACAGGCCAAGAACGGCAAGCAACGCCGCACACAAGCTGACACATGATCCTCGCAAAACAGATGGCCCGGTCAGGTCCATTTATGGGCCAAAGAAGAGGGCCCCAGGAAGCAACACAACACGCCGAGTATTCGAAGATAATGGCACACCTAAATACAGGTGCGCCGCACACCCACTATGTTTCACCGATGAGGTGCTGGATCATGAATTTCCAGCAGGGTTCAAGCCCATAAACATAGAGGCATACGATGGAACAATAGACCCCGGAGTCTGGATTGAGGATTACATCCTACACATACATATGGCTAGAGGAGACGATCTCCAATCCATAAAATATCTACCCCTCAAGCTCAAAGGGCCAGCTCAGCATTGGCTCAAAAGTCTCCCAGAAAATACCATTGGAAGTTGGGAAGAGCTCGAGGACGCGTTTAGAGCAAATTTTCATGGGACTTATGTCCGCCCTCTGTCACGATCGGTTTTTCAATAAAAATATTTATTGAGAGACCGATCTTTTGATGTCCAGTGTGAGGAAAATCCTCCTCACTGGTAGACAAAACTTTGATACAATAAGCCAGTAGCATTAATATATTACAGGGGTTGAACTGAAGTCGCTCAACAATTATTACAAGCACGCCAATAATTATACATATGGCGGATATGGCACAATGGTGGGGTGGCAATACTCTCGACTCGAGATAAAAGTGGTTGGTGGAGTAACACGATGGAGTGGGTAGCAATACTACTACATCGGGCGGCTCATCGAACGCCGAGGTGAGGCTCGATGAATTTTATTTAGGTAGCGAAGCGGTTATAAACGATGACCAAAACCAGGGTCGCACGAGACCGACCGACTCCTCTAAGCGTCGGACTCGCTATCTAAATCCTCATCCATGAGATCGCCACAAGATCGGCCAAATCAACAAGCCAGGTGAGTACTTTGAAAGTACTCGCAAGACAGTTCGGACAAAAGATATAACAAATGCATGCATGAATGCGTCATGAGTATTTTAACAATGGCACATTTAATTCGTAAAAACAAGACATGTAAAAAGGGAGTCGGCGGTAGTCCGCTCGAAAACCCAACGAAATAACTGTAAACCCAATCGGGTGTCTGAAGCGACGCCTCGAAAGGAAGAAAAATAAATAAAGCACACCGCAGTCGGGCGTCTAGGCGACACCACATAAAGGGCTTTAAAAGAAATGCCACAGTCGGGCATCGTAGCGACACCACATAAAGGGCTTTAAAAGAAATGCCATAGTCGGGCGTCTTAGTGACACCACATAAAGTGCTTTAAAAGAAATGCCACAGTCGGGCGTCTTAGCGACACCACATAAAGGGCTTTAAAAAGAAATGCCACAGTCGGGCATCTGAGCGACACCACATAAAGGGCTTATAGCAAAAATAAATAATAACGATGCCATAGTCGGACGTCTGAGCGACGTCACAGAAAGGGCTTATAGCAAAATAAATAATAACAATGCCGCATTCGGACGTCTGAGCGACATCACAGAAAGGGCTTATAGCAAAATAAATAATAACAATGCCGCAGTCGGACGTCTGAGCGACGTCACAGAAAGGGCTTATAGCAAAATAAATAATAACAATGCCGCAGTCGGACGTTTGAGCGACGTCACAGAAAGGGCTTATAGCAAAATAAATAATAACAATGCCGCAGTCGGACGTCTGAGCGACGTCACAGAAAGGGCTTTTCATTGTCATAACGTGTGAGGGTTAATGTACACAGAAAAATATTCCACACAAGATGGTTAACGGGTTAGTCCATCACAAGAATAAACATTAACCGAACTTAACACTCCTTTAGCTTACCGCGGTTTTTGTCACCAAGACTGACAATTGACAAGATAAAAAGGACACGAAACTAGGTCATGGATAGGATGTTGTAATGGGGAGTTGACTCTGCAGAGTTTGTACTAAAATACCCACAGCCAACGGATTTCCGTAGTCACGAGGGACTAGTTCCGTTTATGGTATTTCGGAAGAAACACAACTTAACCAGTACACATCCATCCCACTTCACGTTGTCAGGAACCACCCTAGACAGCGTTCAAGAAAAACGTTGAGACGGGGAGATCACAATCTCGAATAGCATGGGATCAAATTTATATACGCGCGCTCTAAGGGGTGCCCCCCCTCTCGGTCCCAACCGGAAACACCCATGCCCCCTGACCGAATGAAAGGCTTTAATCCAGGGCCATGGAACCTTCATCCCGGCCTCTCCATTTGGTGTGTACCAGGGAAATGGTTTGCATCTTACTAAGCCATATCCCTTGCGGGAAACATGTGGCAGTACGGAAAGATGAATGAATGGGAGTTGATACCGGAGTCAAAAACATACTGGCATAAGACTGGCATGCTACAACACTACCATCTTAACCATCTTCATGCCACCACATGGCCATGCAACCTCATTTCCATGAACTCATGGATTCCCGAAACTCACTGGTCTCAGCTTTTCACGAAACAAAAATTTATCGGGATGCTCATGAACATGACATGAAACTATTCAATGCAAACATGCCAAGACACTCATCATATCAAGAGTTCAAACATGCTTGCCTGGCTCAGGGTAGTCGGGGCCTAGTTCGGCGAAGTTCGCGTCTCCGTCACCACCTTCGGTATCTACGGTACACAAAATACACGTGCTATCGTAAATACCGTGGTTACAGAAAGTTGATCCAAATATTTTTCAAATAAATATGATAAAAAACTAGATGAAAATTTGAAGAGGACAGAAAAAGAATCACTCAAAAATTCCTTTCTGATAAAAAGTTATAAGGGTTTTAACCCAAGGGCCCATCTGTAATGAAACAGAAAGTTTCCAGGGGCTCACTTATAAAAACAGAAAACGATTCGATTGAAAATACGCCGACCTAGAGGGGAGATGTACTTTGGCAGAAGATGCCTTTAGAAAACGGTTCGTTTAGAAAGGACTGAGAAGCTGACGGGTGGGATCCACCTGTCGGGTTTGAAAATCCAAAAGAGAGAAATAGGGCGCGACGGCGCCCGAGAGGTGCGGTGGTCGCCGGCGGCGATCCACGACGAGGTAGAGTGATCGGTCGGTACCTTCGTGATCAGCACGTCCTTCCGCGTCTGTGGGAGGTGGAAGTGGTCGCCGGCGAGCACTGTGTCGACGGCGGCCCTTGCTCCGGCGGACGGCGGTTCGGGTGGTCGTGGACCTCGTCGAGAGTGTCATGGAGGGCAAATTGAGGAGGGGGTTAGATCTCTGGTAGCTAGAGGGGGTAGCTGACAGGGTTTTGGGCACCGGAGACGGCCTCACCGGAGTGAATCAAGGTGGAGGCCGAGGCGGAACGGGGCGGCCGGAGTTGGGGGAGGAGACCTCCTCGAGGTCCTCCTGGTGGCCTGGTGGCGTGCTAGTGTGGTGCAGAGAGGGTGTGTGCTCGAGGGTGAGCTCGGGAGCCCTTTTTATAGGTGGTCCGAGGCGGTGGCCGAGAACGGGGTTCTCCGGCGAAGCTGACGGTGGTGCAGAGCATTGGTCGGGGAGTTTTAGGAGCTGAGCACCGTCATTGGGTTCACGGGTTCTGTTCAGGCGTTAAAACGAGCCGGGACTTGAAGCTTAGGCTGGGCTCGACGGAACGAGGCATCGCGGGCCCGTCGGCGGCAGAGAGCACGCTCTGTGCGTGCCACGCCATGGCGACGGTGCCGCATGCGTGCGCTGGCAAGGAGATGGCCACGCGGAGCTATCAGGAGGCTTGGGCGGCGCCGAACGGTGTTGCGCCGCCGTTCTGCTCTCTGTCAGCTGCTACGGTGGTTCGGCCGCCGCAAGACACGCCGGCGCATGCGGGCCAGGGTGCCACCGACCCCAGGAACGCGCCAAGCGCGCGTGTGAGGCTCAGGACAAGCAAGCTAGGCCGTGAGCAACGTGCCAAGTGCACTGTGAGCATGTGACTGAATTTCTGACGACGATCGACACTGAAACTTTGAACTTAACTGAAGATGAACAAAAACAGTGCATGCAAGGTGTTCGACAGAATGATCTAGGCATGTAGGGATTTTTCCTTGAGCTGATTTTTGGTGGAGTGGTCTCTCATTGCAACTAGAGGTTTCCTGAATTTTGGTGGAATTTTTGGAGAAGTGTAGATATGAATTTCACCAAATTTGGCAAATCTGGTCCAAACTTGCAGTGAGTGAAATTTGAAATATTTGAAAAGAAGAAGAGTGGATCAAGATGGTTCTGGGTTGTGGGTACAAAGGACTATACATGGGTGTTGAGTTGAGGTCAAAAATCAAAAGCCTTTGGGTACTTGCTTTGCAAATCACTTAGGCTCAAAAGAAAAGACAGAATTATTTGGAAAGAGAAAATAATTGGAATAAAATCCAAAAATGGATTTTATTAGTTTGGACAGAATGTTTGGGTTGTATCCAAGTGGAAGGAGGGGTTTTGAGGGGAGTTTTACCATAAGTGGCATGGCAAAACAAAAATGGATCAAACCAAATAAAATCCCAAAACCAAAAGGTTTTCTTTTTTTAGAAGAAAACTCAATCCAAGAAAGAGTTTTTAGAGAGCAGACTTAGAAGAGGGTTTTTAAGAAGGGTTTAAATGACCTTCTTCAAACCAGGCAAGGCTCTTTCTGAAAACAAAACCATAAAATTTTTTGGAGTGTCACAGCACCTACCCCCTTAGGAAAAATCTCGTCCCCGAGATTTCAGCTGATCCTTAAACAGGTGTGGGTGCTGTGTCCGAAGAAAATCCTCTCTTTCCCAAGTGGCTTCACTCTCGGTGTGATTGCTCCACTAAACAATGAAAAATTTGATGGTTTTCTGTCTGGTTCTCCTTTCAGATTCTTCCAATATTTTTACTGGGTGTTCCCGATAGGTGAGGTCTGGTTGTACGTCGATGTTCTCATGGGATACTTGCTTCTCTGGGTTGCTTACGCACTTCCTTAATTGGGAGACGTGGAACACACCGTGGATGTTGGACAATTCTTCGGGCAAGCCTAACTGGTAGGCTACCGTGCCTCTTCGTGCCACTATGCAGAATGGTCCAATGAATCTTGGTGCTAACTTCCCCTTAATCTTAAACCATTGCAGTCCCCTCATAGGAGATACTCACAGGTACACAAACTCACCGGGTTCAAAATTGACTCCACGATGTTTCTGATCGTAATAACTTTTCTGTCGGCTCTGAGCTGTCTTAAGTCGGTCCCTGATTAGCTTGACCTTTTCCTCGGCTTCTTTGAGCATGTCTGGGCCGAAGATACGGCTGTCACCGGTCTCTGACCAATTTAGCAGGGTACGACATCTTCGCCCGTACAAGGCTTCAAAGGGTGCCATTTGCAGGCTGTCCTGGTAACTGTTGTTGTATGCAAACTCGGCGTATGGTAGGCTTTCCTCCCAACTGGCTCCATAAGTGAGGACACATGCTCTCAGCATGTCTTCCAAAATTTGATTTACGCGCTCAGTTTGTCCATCGGTCTGTGGATGGTATGCGGTGCTGAAAGCTAGTTGGGTTCCCAGGGCCTGTTGCAGGTGATCCCAAAATCTGGAGACGAATTGTGTGCCTCTGTCAGATATTATGGTCTTCGGAACTCCATGTAGGCAGACGATACGGGAAAGATAAAGCCCGGCGAGCTTCTGAGTGGTGTGAGTTGTCTTTACGGGAATGAAGTGCGCTACTTTAGTCAATCTATCTGTGATGACCCATATGGCATCATGCCCATGTTGTGACCTAGGTAGCCCAACAATAAAATCCATTCCGATCTCGTCCCATTTCCACTCGGGTATCTTATTCGGTTGCAATAGTCCGGCCGGTTTCTGGTGCTCGGCCTTTATGCGCTGACATGAGTCACAACACGCAATAAACGTGGCTATGTCCCTCTTTATACCATGCCACCAAAATGTTTCCTGAAGGTCTTTGTACATTTTTGTTCCTCTAGGGTGAATTGAATACGGGGCGGTGTGGCCTTCAGCCAAGATCTGCTGTTTAAGGTCATGAATATTTGGTACGCAAAGTCTATTCTCGTACCACAATATTCCTTGCTCATCGACAATGAATTCTGGGGCCTTGCCCAATTTCATCTTCCGTTTTATGCCTTCAATGCTGGGGTGACCATGCTGAGCCTCTTTAACTTTTTCTATCAGGGTAGGTTGTATCTCTAAGTTTGACACACTGCCTTCGGTGACCATCATTAGGTTGAGCTTAGCAAATTCCTGCCGAAACCTAGGCCTCAAGTTTGTCATGCTGTCGTTGTTTGGACTGGGGTTCCGACTTAGAGCATCTGCTACAACATTTGCTTTGCCTGGGTGATAGTGGATTCCAACATCACAATCCTTTACCAATTCCAACCAGCGTCGTTGCCGTAAATTGAGTTCTGGTTGGGTGAAAATATACTTGAGGTTCTTATGGTCCATGTATATTTCACAATGATTTCCAAGTAAGAAGTGTCTCCATTCCTTGAGTGCATGGATAACTGCTGCTAACTCTAGGTCATGAGTAGGATAATTTTCCTCATGCTTGCGAAGCTGTCTGGAAACATATGCGACAACCTTGCCTTCCTGCATTAGTACGCACCCGAGGCCCTTTCGAGATGCGTCACAATATACCTCAAAATTCTTGTGTATGTCCGCATGCTTAAACCGGTGCGATCGTCGGGCTTCCTCTTTAGTTCTTGGAAACTTTTCTCACAAGCTTCCGTCCATTCAAACTTCTTGTCCTTCTTGAGAAGTTGTGTCACCGGCTTTGCTATCGTGGAAAATCCTTCAATAAATCTTCGTAGTACCTCGCCATTCCTAGAAAACTTCAGACGTCTGCTACTGCTGGCTGGTGTTTTCCAGCCAAGTACGGCCTTGACTTTTTCTGGGTCTACGGCAATACCTTCTTGGGTTAATACATGGCCCAGAAAACCTACTTGCCTTAGCCAAAATTTACATTTGCTTAATTTGGCGTATAACTGATGCTTCCTGAGTTCTCCTAGCACAATTCGGAGGTGTTCAGCATGCTCTTCGGGTGTCTTGGAGTATATCAAAATGTCGTCGATGAATACCACAACAAACTTGTCCATGTATTTCATAAATACTTTGTTCATGAGGTGAACAAAATATGCGGGGGCGTTCGTTAGCCCAAATGGCATTACCGTGAACTCATATAGTCCATATCTGGAGGTGAAGGCTGTCTTGGGAATATCTTCTGTCCGTACTTTTAATTGATGGTATCCTGACCTCAAGTCAATTTTTGAGAATACCTTGGCCTGAGCGAGCTGATCAAATAAATCATTTATTCGTGGCATTGGATACTTGTTCTTGATTGTGACCATGTTAAGTGCTCGATAATCGATACACAATCTCAGTGTGCCATCCTTCTTTTTGGCAAATAATATTGGTGAACCCAAAGGTGAGGAGCTGGCTCGTATATACCCTTTGTCCAATAATTCCTTTATTTGCTGCTTCAATTCTACTAATTCGGATGGTGCCATTCTGTATGGTTTCTTGTATATGGGAGCGGTTCCTGGTGCTAGCTCAATGCTGAATTCTATTTCTCGGTCTGGTGGCATACCTGGCAGCTCTTCAGGAAATACGTCTGGAAATTCACATACCACCGGAACCTTGCTTAATTCAAAAATATCCACCTTATTCAATCTCAGTTGCCGGGATATTTTCCTCTCTTTGGCCGAAACTTTTATTGTCTTCCCGTGGTGATGGGTGAGGTTTACGGTCCTGTTGAAGCAGTCAATAAAACCTTTGTTGGTGGTTAACCAATCCATCCCTAAGATGACGTCCAGCCCTTTATTCTCCAATACAATAAGGTTGGCGTGAAATTTCAATCCTTCAAACTCAATCATCACACCTTGCAGTAACTCTGGGTGACTTGCTTAATCCTAGGGGACTTGACGATCATTGATTTTTCGAAGGGAAGAATCAAAAAATTATTTTGCAAAGCAAAACTTTTCGAAACGAATGAGTGAGAAGCTCCAGAATCAAACAAAACCATGGCAGGTATTGTGTTGACAGGAAACGTACCGAGTACGATATCTGGGGCATTCTGTGCTTCCTCTCTGGTCACGTGGTTCAGGTGACCCTTTCTGTGATTGTTGTTGGGGTTGAAATTGTTGCGCTTGGGCGCTGAATTATTGTCACCGTTGTTTTGCTTCGGGGTCGAGTTCCTTGGCTTGGGGCACTGTTTGGCATAGTGCCCTTCTTCTCCACAAGCGTAGCAGGTCACGCCTGGGCGATATGTGAACTCTTTGTCTCTGGCATGGAAATTCTTGACTGGTCGTGAGACATTTGTAGGGGTTTTGTGTGTACCACCTTTCTGAAAATCCGCCTTGCTTCGGGGATTGCGAGCATGATTTTTCTGGTCCCTTTTTCGCTTGCGGAAATCTTCCAGGCTGCGCCTCTCATTTTCCAAGGTAATGGCCTTATCCACTAGCGTCTTGAAATCTAGAAAAGTGTGTACGACCAGTTGGCATTTAAGCGCAGGCGCTAGGCCGTCATGGAATTTCTCCATCTTCTTACTTTCATTCATACGCTCCTCATTGGCGTAGCGAGATAACAGTGTAAATTGTCCGTTGTATTCTGACACTGTCATGGTCCTTTGCTTGAGATCATCGAATTCTCTCTTCTTGATTTTCATAAGACTTTTAGGAATATGCGCCCCACGAAAACCTCCTAAGTTATATTATTCTCGCTGGGGTGCATGTGTAGGAAATTCTCCCACCATGATGCAGCTGCTCCTGTCAGATAGTGTGGTGCATATAGCACTTTTTCAAGGTCCGAACACTTGGCAATAATTAATTTTCTCTCCATGTCTCGAAGCCAGTCCTCGGCCTCAAGAGGTTTGTCAGTATGAGAAAATGTTTGGGGACGCGTCTTCTGTAGCTCAGACAACTTGGATTGCTGCTGAAATTGTCCGTGGCGATTTCCCATATTGATGACCTGATTCATTAATTCCTGATGCTGTTGCTGACTCTGTTCATAAAGGCGGCACATTTGTGAAAGTGCCGATTCACTGCCCTGTTGGCTCGACTGTCCCATTGTGAAATTGTTGCTGTGTTGTGCATCATAATTTTCCTCTGGCGGAGTTGGCATGGAGCGCGTCCAAGGACGAGACATTTTTCACTCTAGGGATACATTTTGCAAAACTCATAAGAAAAGAAACTGAGTCGCAAAATTCAATAAATGCACAAGGACAACCAAAACCAAAAAGGACACTCCAGGATTTTTTTGAAATAGACATCGTTTGCGCACGGAGAAGGACTGCTCATACATATCTTACACGCAGGCGGTAATTATACAATACATCACTCAGGATATGCGTACATATTCCTGACATGTTATTTAGACTAGTGCACTTCTCCAGCTCCTACATGATGCGCAAACAGGCTACTACTCACAACCTATGTACATATCATACAAGTCGGTACATCGCATGGCGACTAAACGCACTTAGTCGGAGGAAATGGTGAGGACCTCCTTTGCCCTGCCGAGGGTGAGACGCAATGAGGGTGGGGACTCAACCTCCTCCTCGCTAATAGGCTCCAGACGTGTAGCGCTGTGCTGAGTAGATGGAACGGGTGCCCTATATGGAGCAACACGTACAGGTGTGGGCGCAGTGGGTGGCGCAGAGCGAACTGGAGTGGGTGCAATGGCTTGGTTGAATTCCTCGGTGGAAGGCAGGCGACGAGGAATGGCGCGAGTGGCCGGTGCATAAGATGCTGAGGACGAGACGAACGTCAGAGGTGGTGCGGTGTGCAGGAGCTCCCTCCTGTTGGCGGCACAGCCATGGACTGAGTCCATGCGGGCAGCCACGAGGTCGTCCACCAGGCTGTCGAAGGCTGCCTCCAGAGCTCGGAGATACCCGACGAGCATCTCAAAAGCCTCATCTCGCTCTCCTCTGGGGCATGAGTATGAGTAGTGACAGGCGTATGGCACATGGCATGGAAGGTAGCGGTAACGACGAGTCTTCATTGATGGAAGGTCTTCCCTGAGACGAGCTATCGCCTCACGGGCTGCCATCTGCATAGCATGCTTCTCTGTAGGCATGGCTCTTCCCAAGTACCGGAAGCGACGTAACTCAACACGCCCTCCCTTGAATTGCACCACAGCCTGGTGCATGGTCAGACCGTCGTTGACCTTGTGCTGATAGAGTGAGAAGACTGGGCGCATGGACGGCCCCATCGCCACCTGGACGATGAAGGTGAGAAGCTTGACGAACCCATCGGGCTCGTTGGCGAACATCTGAGACTCGCAGTTGTTGTCGGCCATCTACAAAAGTAGGCAAAAATTCTGAGTGGTCAGATCATAAATTTATGCTGACTGTCAGAAAATGACTACATTTGCAGAAATAATAAATAGCTCTATTTTTGCTAATATCCGATTAGCGATCGCACCTAGTGGCTTCCTACAGTCAGCCTGGCTCTGTTACCAAGCTTGTCACGACTGGTTTTTTAATAAAAATTTTTATTGAGAGACCGATCTTTTGATGTCCAGTGTGAGGAAAATCCTCCTCACTGGTAGACAAAACTTTGATACAATAAACCAGTAGCATTAATATATTACAGGGGTTGAACTGAAGTCGCTCAAAAATTATTACAAGCACGCCAATAATTATACATATGGTGGATATGGCACAATGGTGGGGTGGCAATACTACTGACTCGAGATAAAAGTGGTTGGTGGAGTAACACAGTGGAGTGGGTAGCAATACTACTACACTGGCGGCTCATCGAGCGTCGAGGTGAGGCTCGATGAATTTTATTTAGGTAGCGGAAGCGGTTAGAAACAGTGACCAAAACCAGGGTCGCACGAGATTGACTGGGACTCCTCTAAGCGTCGGACTCGCTATCGAACTCCTCATCCATGAGATCGCTTTCACAAGATCTCGCCAAATCAACAAGCGGTGAGTACTTTGAAAGTACTCGCAAGACAGTTCGGACAAAAGATATAACAAATGCATGCATGAATGCGTCATGAGTTTTTTAACAATGACACATTTAATTCGTAAAAACAAGACAGGTAAAAAGGGAGTCGGTGGTAGTCCGCTCGAAAACCCAACGAAATAACTGTAAACCCAATCGGGTGTCTGAAGCGACGCCTCGAAAGGAAGATAAATAAATAAAGCACGCCACAGTCGGGCGTCTAGGCGACACCACATAAAGGGCTTTAAAAGAAATACCACAGTCGGGCGTCGTAGCAACACCACATAAAGGGCTTTAAAAGAAATGCCATAGTCAGGCGTCTTAGCGACACCACATAAAGGGCTTTAAAAGAAATGCCACAGTCGGGCGTCTTAGCGACACCACATAAAGGGCTTTAAAAAGAAATGTCACAGTGTGGCGTCTGAGCGACGCCACATAAAGGGCTTATAGCAAAAATAAATAATAACGATGCCGTAGTCGGACGTCTGAGCGACGTCACAGAAAGGGCTTATAGCAAAATAAATAATAACAATGCCGCAGTTGGACGTCTGAGCGACGTCACAGAAAGGGCTTATAGCAAAATAAATAATAACAATGCCGTAGTCGGACGTCTGAGCGACGTCACCGAAAGGGCTTATAGCAAAATAAATAATAACAATGCCGCAGTAGGACGTCTGAGCGACGTCACAGAAAGGGCTTATAGCAAAATAAATAATAACAATGCCGCAGTCGGACGTCTGAGCGACGTCACAGAAAGGGCTTATAGTTCATTGTCATAACGTGTGAGGGTTAATGTACACAGAAAAATATTCCACACAAGATGGTTAACGGGTTAGTCCATCACAAGAATAAACATTAACCGAACTTAACACTCCTTTAGCTTACCGGGGTTTTTGTCACCAAGACTGACAATTGACAAGATAAAAAGGACACGAAACTAGGTCATGGATAGGATGTTGTAATGGGGAGTTGACTCTGCAGAGTTTGTACTAAAATACCCACAGCCAACGGATTTCCGTAGTCACGAGGGACTAGTTCCGTTTATGGTATTTCGGAAGAAACACAACTTAACCAGTACACACCCATCCCACTTCACGTTGCCAGGAACCACCCTAGACAGCGTTCAAGAAAAACTTTCAGACGGGGAGACCACAATCTCGAATAGCATGGGATCAAATTTATATACGCGCGCTCTAAGGGGTGCCCCCCTCTCGGTCCCAACCGGAAACACCCATGCCCCCTGACCGGATGAAAGGCTTTAATCCAGGGCCATGGAACCTTCATCCCGGCCTCTCCATTTGGTGTGTACCAGGGAAGTGGTTTGCATCTTACTAAGCCATATCCCTTGCGGGAAACATGTGGCAGTACAGAAAGATGAATGAATGGGAGTTGATACTGCAGTCAAAAACATACTGGCATAAGAATGGCATGCTACAACACTACCATCTTAACCATCTTCATGCCACCACGTGGCCATGCAACCTCATTTCCATGAACTCATGGATTCCCGAAACTCACTGGTCTCAGCTTTTCACGAAACAAAAATTTATCGGGATGCTCATGAACATGACATGAAACTATTCAATGCAAATATGCCAAGACACTCATCATATCAAGAGTTCAAACATGCTTGCCTGGCTCGGAGTAGTCGGGGCCTAGTTCGGCGAAGTTCGCGTCTCCGCCACCACCTTCGGTATCTACGGTACACAAAATACACGCGCTATCATAAATACCGTGGTTACAGAAAGTTGATCCAAATATTTTCAAATAAATACGATATAAAACTAGACGAAAATTTGAAGAGGACAGAAAAAGAATCACTCAAAAATTCCTTTCTGATAAAAAGTTATAAGGGTTTTAACCCAAGGGCCCATCTGTAATGAAACAGAAAGTTTCCAGGGGCTCACTTATAAAAATAGAAAACGATTCAATTGAAAATACGCCGGCCCAGAGGGGAGACATACTTTGGCACAAGACGCCTTCAGAAAACGGTTCGTTTAGAAAGGACAGAGAAGCTGACGGGTGGGCTCCACCTGTTGGGTTTGAAAATCCAAAAGAGAGAACAGGGCGCGACGGCGCCCGAGAGGTGCGGTGGTCGCCGGCGGCGATCCACGACGAGGTAGAGTGATCGGTCGGTACCTTCGTGATCAGCACGTCCTTCCGCGTCTGTGGGAGGTGGAAGTGGTCGCCGGCGAGCATTGTGTCGACGGCGGCCCTTGCTCCGGCGGACGGCGGTTCGGGTGGTCGTGGACCTCGTCGGAGAGTGCTGCGGAGGGCAAACTGAGGAGGGGGTTAGATCTCTGGTAGCTAGAGGGGTTAGCTGACGGGTTTCACTACTAGGAAAAGGCTAGCAGCAGCGCTGGTTTTAGATGTATCGATGGCGCGGGTACCGCGCTACTAATACGGCCGCCTGACTAACTCATAGCAATGAGCGCGTGAGCACCCACGCCATCGCTACACAAGTGTAGCAAAGCAGCGTTATGAAAAGCTCGCTATCGCTAGTAGCGCTTAGCGCTCTTTGGCAGACGCGCCATCGCTATTGAGGCGCTGCTGCTAACTTTTGTACACTCGCTCGCTAATTTAAGTAGTTTTTTGGCATATTTGTTTTGTATTTGAACCGGCTTTGTAGAAGAATCTTTAGCACATAGAAATGTCATCATGATACACATACAAATGCTCATGAGACCACAAATGTAATCATAGCATGTACATACAAATAGTCTCTTCATAATCATCATCCAACACAAAGTGATATCTTGTCATCATCTCGAAAATAGCAATACATGCAAGTCTCGAATACTTGCAACTACAACAACGTCATCCATCTAAACAAAGGTGTTGGGGATATTACCACTAGGCGTAAACCGGCCAAGCTTGGGCCGGGTTAACTCCGCTAGTAGTGTAATCATGAAAAGGCCCAAGGCCTATAGTTGGTTTAGGACTTGTAGCCGTAAACCGGCCTGATGTATAAACTTGTATTGTAAGTTAGGAATAGAGAGAGACCAACCGGGATACGAATATGAACGGTTGGGACTCGCAAACCGACGGGCGCCACTGTGTATATAAGGGACGACCGGCGGCGGTTCAAGACAGATAACAACAACTCGAGCCTAGGCGGCTTATTTGCTCCTAGCCATCGAGACCACTTCAATTCCATCACAACTAGACGTAGGCTTTTACCTTCATCGAAGGGCGAACTAGTATAAAACCCTCGTGTCTTTGTGTCCGCTTTAACCCCGCAAGTAAACCTGTAGCGATGGCTCCACGACTAAGTCCTTATGTTAGGACATCTGCCGTGACAAATCCATCGACGCTTGGCGCCACCGTGGGGCTATCGCCGATGGTTTGACGATCTTGGAGGGCAAGCTCAAAGGACTCGAAGGCTACGTCGTGGGCGGATGACCAAGAGTCGTCGCGCCGGATCTACGCCGACGATGCCGGATGGGGTCCCGAGGCCGATTCAATCGAGTATGGATACGGGTCCCTTCGGCGCATACACGCCTTCATCGGCAAGATCGGAGGGCTGAGCCGACATCCGCACCGACCTCGCCGAGACGGTTCAGCGCGCACAACCAGCCCGGCTAAACCGCCGTGAAGCATGTCTTCGCCGGAGTCACCCACGGAGGGGAGTATGATGCGGTTCGAGCACGACAGCGAGACCGCTGCTTATTCCGCGATGAATCTTCAGCAGAGAGACCGAATCATTGTACCAGCCAGCAGGATGATATGATCAGGGGCTGTTCCGACGGTGACAGCATTCCGGACCCCCCAGGCCAGTTAAACCGGATCGGTGTATTCATGGCCGGTACGCAGGCCGCAAACCTTTCTTCAACCGCAGCAGCAATGCTTTCCGGTTCAGCAGCGGCAGCAGGGGCAGGAGGCCCGGTGCGCCCGCCGGTTCAAGTTTTATCGGATCTGTTCGATATGTTGACAGCACTTATGACGGTGGACAGCCCTGCAGATCAGGGGGCTCATGATGCGGAAATCACAAGGGTGAAAGAGCAGATCGCGCAGGCCAAAGCGGACCTGGCGGCAGAGAAGGAACGTATGGCTACAGAGCGGGCCGCTTTAGATGCTCAAGCTTACAAACTCATGCTCGACCAGAGTGCGTCACAGGAGGTGCTGAGGCGGAAGTACAGATCGCGCCTGCCATCAGGATTTGACCCTAGAAGCCTCTTTCAGACCCCCGGAGCCGGACCCAGTAACCCGCCCCAGCACAGGGAGGTAAACCGGTTTGAGGCACCAGGAGCGGGGGCGACGGCCCAACCGCGCCTGTCGGAGCCCCCACGACAGAACACGGTGATTCCTCCGCCGGTACAGACACCCCCGGGCCATTACTCCAACCCTATGGACAACCTTGTTGCGGCTGCGGCACGATTGGAGGCGATCCCAGTCGAAGGAGATTCCCCACAAGCAGTTGAGACACGCCGGGTTAAGGAGCTTCTCCGGACTGCACTGATCCAGCAGGAAGCATATTCATATAGCCGCGATCGGATCCACTCTAGGCCCTGTCCAAGCCGGAGCTGCAGCAGGCGCATGGATGAACCGGCCCTATCAAGTAACGCGCGGGAACGTGAAGCGGCCCGAGGCAATCACCAGATAGGCGGCGTCGTGATGCTCGGAGGTGGTGGATCGGGCCGCACGCAGAGAGGCTGAGTTAGCAGCACAGGTGATGCGGATCAACACACACCGTTCGCCTTTACCACCTTCGCCGACCAGAGTCACATCCGCTGGGAGTGCCTGCTTAACCCCGCTTTGCGCAATGTGCGCCTGCCTAAGGATTTTAAAGGCCCGCGCAAGGTGCCAAATTACACTGCAGATCTATCCCCTGAAGCGTGGATTGAGAGTTATGAGATGGCCATGGAGATGCTAGATGTTGATGAAGCAGCGTGTGCAAAGTACTTCACCATGATGATGGAGGGCACGGCCCGTACCTGGTTGAAAAGCTTGCCGCCCAATTCTATCAGTTCATGGGGTCAGTTACGGGCCCAGTTTATCCAGAATTTCAAGGATACATGTAAACAGCCCAAGTCCATAGTAGACCTGGCGGCTTGTGTTCAGGAAGAAGGGGAGTCAACAACCCGTTGGGTACGCCGTGTGTCTGAGATTTTGCACTCCTCTGACCGGATCAATGCTGACTCGGCGATCATCACATTGGAAAGCAACTGCCGGTTTGAGCCTCTGAAACTTAAGCTGGGACGTATGAAGCGGTTCTGCAACGATACGGGAACCCTCATGACCGCTTTGGTAAAATATGCCGATTCAGACAGTACCAAGGATCCTGAAGCAGATGATGACGAAGCAGGGAAGGGAAAGAAGAATGGCAACTCCAAGCAGCAGCATTTCAAACCGGCAGGTCATGGAAACGGGGGCAAGCGCAAGGCTGATGGTAATCCGGATTTCGTAGCCAACACTAATGCGCAGGACAGAGGCCCGCGGCGCAGAGGCAAAGCGAATCGGGGTCCGAATGCTGGTGCAAACCGTTTGAATTACTTGTTGAATCAGCCTTGTCCCAAGCACGGGACGAAAGAATCCCCATCGAATCATCTTTGGAAAGACTGTTATATTATGCAAGAGTTCAAAAATTCTGATGCTTTCCGATATGACCAAGGATCAGGTGGTGGTTCAGGATCCGGTTTTCATGGGCCGAGTCAGGACGAAGCTTCCGGTTCAGGGCATAACCAGGGCAATTTCAATAACCAGAGTAGTCAAGGTGGCCAGCAACAGCAGCAGCAGTCAGGCTATCAGAGCCAACCAAAGCAGTTGAATGGCGGGCAGTATCACGTTTTCACAACTAGTTTGGACAAGCGGGATCGGAAGCTTCACAAACGGGCGGTAAACTCTGTTGAACCGGCTTTGCCGCAATATTTGCGCTGGTCGGAGCAGCCCATTGTATGGAGCAGAGAGGACCATCCCCTCCGGGTTGATAATCCGGGTCAGCTGGCTTTGGTGGTAGATCCCCAGGTTGGGGGCTATAAGTTTACTAAGGTACTTATGGATGGAGGAAGCAGTATCAATATATTGTATTATGACACTTTCCGTCGCATCGGTCTCACAGATAAAGATCTCAGACCGTCCAATACGGTGTTCCATGGTGTAGTGCCAGGCAAATCTGCTTATCCTATTGGCAAGATAGCCCTGGATGTGGCCTTCGGAGATGAGCATGATTCCCGGTCTGAAAAGCTAACTTTTGAAGTGGTGAAAATCCGGAGCCCGTATCATGCCTTGTTTGGACGGCCGGCTTACGCTAAGTTCATGGCACGACCTTGTTATATTTACTTGCAGCTCAAAATGCCGGGTTACAAGGGAACAATAACGGTGCATGGCAGCCGCCGAATCGCTTTGGAATGTGAGGAAGGAGATGCAGCTTATGCAGAGGCGGTCTGTGCTACGGAGGAGTTGAAGTTTTATAAGGACAACGTTGATCCGGCAGATATGACCCCTTTGAAGAAACCCACTACAGAGCACGAATCGGATCTGAAGTTTAAATCGGCAGCTGAGACCAAGCTTGTTGACTTTGCGCCAGGCGACTCGTCCAAGCAGTTCACCATCAGTGCCAACCTGGATCCCAAATAGGAAGGCGCGCTCATCGAGTTCATCCGTGAGAACCGGGACATCTTTGCATGGAAGCCATCTGACATGCCAGGTGTACCGAGGGAACTCGCTGAGCACACACTCAATGTGGATCCTAAGTATAAACCGGTGAAACAGTTCCTCCGCCGGTTTAATGAAGAAAGACGCAAGGCCATTGGGGAAGAAGTGGCCAGGCTTCTAGCAGCTGGTTTTATCATCGAGGTGTTTCATCCAGAGTGGCTTGCTAATCCGGTGCTGGTCCTTAAGAAAAACGGCACCTGGCGTATGTGCGTGGACTACACAGATCTTAACAAGGCTTGTCCAGCAGATCCCTTTGCTCTCCCCCGCATTGATCATATTATAGATGCCACGGCAGGATGTGAGCGGTTGCTTTTTGGCGATACTGGATATCATCGATCAAGATGGCAGTTAAGGACCAGGAGAAAACGGCGTTTATAACTCCCTTCGGAGCCTTCTGCTATGTATCTATGCCTTTTGGGCTCAAGAGTGCCCAAGGTACTTATCAGCGGTGTGTACAGAATTGCTTGCATACACAGATTGGCCGCAATGTGCATGCTTATGTGGATGACATTGTGGTGAAATCAAGACAGAAGGAGACACTGGTGGAAGATTTGAAGGAGACCTTTGACAACCTGCGCATTTATAAGATGATGCTTAATCCGGCCAAGTGTGTTTTTGGTGTTCCGGCTGGCAAGTTATTGGGTTTCCTGGTGTCTAACAGAGGAATCGAGGCTAATCCGGAAAAAATCAAGGACATCACCTCCTTGGCTAAACCGAAGTGTATCAACGATGTCCAACGCTTGGCGGGCCGGATTGCGGCATTAAGCCGGTTTATCAGCCGCCTCGGAGAGAAGGCTATTCCTTTATACCAGATGCTGAGGAAGACAGATCATTTTGTCTGGAGTCCAGCTGCTGACGAAGCTTTCGAGGACCTAAAGCGGCAATTGGCCAACCCGCCTGTCCTTGCGGCTCCTGTTGACAAGGAACCACTGTTATTATACGTGGCAGCCAATGCACGAGCGGTGAGCGTAGCCATTGTGGTAGAGCGCAAGGAGGCAGGAAAGGAATATCCGGTTCAACGGCCGGTTTATTATATCAGTGAGGTACTTATTGAGTCCAAACAGAGGTATCCGCATTGGCAGAAGCTAGTCTATGGTGTTTTTATGGCCAGCCGGAAGCTGAAACAATATTTCCAAGGGCATCCTATTACGGTGGTTAGTTCAGCTCCTTTGGGTGATATCATACAAAACCGGGAGGCGACTGGCCGGATTGCAAAATGGGCCATCGAGCTTGGGCCGCATGGGCTCAAATATACACCACGCACAGCAGTGAAATCACAAGCACTTGTTGATTTCATCAATGATTGGACGGAGTTACAAGCACCGAGGAGAAGCCGGATCATACATCTTCGGACTATCCACTTGACGAATCCAGCAGCTTGAAGGCTCGGGGCGGAGTCGTTTTAACTTCCCCACGAGGTGATAAGTTTTGTTCGTTCTCCGCTTAATGTTCCTTGTACTAACAATGCAGCTGAGTCTGAAGCTTTACTCCATGGTCTCCGGATGGCTAAGGAGATGAACTTAAGCGGGTTAAGTGCTTGGTGACTCGGACACGGTGGCTCGGCAAGTATCCGCACTTGGGATTCTAAGGACCCCTCATGGCGCATATCGTCGAGAGGTGGATAACATTGCAGGTTGCTTCAAGGGCTATCAAGTGGATCATGTGGATCGCGGAAGAACGGCGGCGGACGCTTTAAGCCGCTTTGGGTTCTCGGCGTAAACCGGTGCCACCTAATGTCTTTCTCGACGCCTTACACAACCCGTCGGTACAGCTCCCCGGTGAAGCGGATTTACGATTCCCGATCCGGAGGCTCGGTTGGTGGCGGCATTACATGCTATTCGGATTGGACGGTTCCTTACCCGCATATATGACTAGAGGAGAATTGCCCGACGATGAGGTTCTGGCCAGACAGATAATCCGGCGCTCCAAGTCTATGACGATTCTTAATGGTGAGTTGCATCATTGCAGTGTTTCAGGGGCGTTTCAACGCTGTGTTTCCCCTGAGGAAGGGTGTGAAATTTTACGAGAAATCCATGAAGGGGATTGTGGGCATCATGCCGGTTCAAAGTCCCTGGTGGCGAAGGCGTTCCGTCATGGATTCTACTTGGTTAATCGCTCATGCCGACGCGGAGGATTTGGTCAAACGGTGCGATGGGTGTCGAATTTTCTCGGCGTGCCCATGTACCGCACAGGAGTTGCGAATGATCCCAATAACGTGGCCGTTTGCGACATGGGGGCTGGATATGGTCGGGCCTTTTAAGCGCTCCAAAGATAAGAAGACCCACCTATTAGTAGCAGTGGACAAATTCACCAAGTGGGTTGAAGCGGAACCTGTCAGTAGGTGTGATGCGGCAACAGCGGTGCAGTTCATCAAAAGGTGATTTTCGGTTTGGCTTTCCACACAAGATCATTCTCGACAATGGCACTAATCTGTCCAAGGGAGCTATGAAAGAGTTACGTGAACGTGAGCATATCCGCTTGATGTATCATCGATGGCGCACTTCCCATCCAACGGGCAGGCGAGCGTGCTAATCAGGAAATCTTGCGAGGCATCAAACCACGCTTCGGGTTCCATTACGAGAAACACCGTGGTGCTGGGTTGAAGAGCTCCCATCGGTACTATGGAGTATCAATACTACGCCAAACCGGTCTACTGGCTACACGCCTTTCTTCATGGTTTATGGAGCGGAAGCAGTTCTCCCCAGTGATATCAGGCACGATTCGCCCCGTGTAGCGGCTTATGTTGAAGCGGACAATGAAGCGGCACGACAGGACGCTTTGGACCTACTGGATGAGGAGCGTGATATGGCAGCTGCTCGATCGGCGATTTACCAGCAAGATCTTCGTCGTTATCACAGCCGCCGGGTTAAAACCAGAGCCTTTCAGGAAGGAGATTTGGTGCTTCGTCTCATCCAAGACCGCATGATATGCACAAGTTGTCCCCACCTTGGGAAGGACCCTTTGTGGTCAGCAAGAATCTGCACAACGGTTCCTACTATCTGGTTGATATTCGAGAGCATAAAGACTCACGTACATCAGAGGAGGAGACCAATAGGCCGTGGAATGTAGCTCATCTTCGACCTTACTACACATGAGTCATCGGCTCAGTTTATGTACATAGCATAACAATGTATATATTATCTTCGATATAATAAAAATCAGGGCCTCAGCTAAAGCGGGGTCTCTGTCTTTCTTCTCATGTGTGGTTACACGGAGTGTTTCTGTTTTAAAGCGGCCTCCGGTTTACCCCTTGACATATATTTATCACTTGGGGGCTTGGTCGTGTCCGAACCAATGCAACACCTCTTGATAGGCGTAAGCCACCAGATCATTTGGGGACACGGTCACGTCTGAACCGGTCACGCCTCTTGGTCGGCCAATAGGGCCAGCGTCACTTGGGGGCTTGGTCGAACCCGAACCAATGCCACGCCACTTGGCCGGCGACTCGCCAAGAGTCTTTTGGGGACTGGCCGACTAGCACCATCGCTTCGCCTTGGGGCTTGGTTGCGTCCGCCATGGTAATGCCATCCGACCAGCTCCATGAAGCTTTACTTTGCAAAGAGTTATTGCCTTTGTTGCCATATTTGGTGTTCGATTCTTGTTGCGTTTTCAAAACCCGACGAATATTTTTATCCGGTTTAGCTGTCAGTAACAAACTGACAGGACACGGTTTGGTATTACACTGAAGTTTTTTCTCTTTCCGGTTTACCTTTTTCCGGTTCATCCTTATGGAAAAACATGGGGGCTTGTGCTGCTTCAGCACGCCTATGTGGGGGTTATTATTTCCCCCAGACGGTCATGGCTTTTAAAGGCCTCCGCTTCAAGATTGGCTATGCCAGCTTCATGCCCAAATACGGCAGGTATTTGTATCACATGCTAATCGATTTTCAATACACAAAATATATTGGATGCCATAAACCGGCTGGCGGTATCACCGCCGCCGAGGTTCAATCTTTTGGTTGCAGGGGGTGTGAATCAAACAAAAGTTTACTCGATGCACGAAGGCATACCCAGGCAACAAAGTTTGACTAAAGCTATTACAAGGCAACACAGTGCCCAAAGGAGCATCATTGTCTTTTGGGACAAACAGGAAAGATGTTTAAATCGGTTCTGGTTCACGACTGTTCGTCAGCCTCCGCCGCTTCGGCATCTTCATCTCTACCCATCGGCTGGAAATCCACAGAAGTCCAGTCGATGCCCATCAGCGCTTGAAACACAGCTTCCTCATGAATCAAAGACGACGGTTCAATGTCAGGAGCGTAAGTGTGCTTACGGATTGGAGGGATCAAGTTTTCCGGTTCAAAGGTTGGAGCGGACACACGCTTGTTCTGGTCATTATATTGGGCTTGGTAGTGCTCCAAATCGGCTTCTTCCGCCAACTGACAAGCTAGCGGCCGTACCGCCCGGTTTATCGCACGCAAGTCCTCTTCATTAAAGTCCGAGCCGTCTTCCTTAACACTGGGGTAGCCTTGAGCTGCTTCCACAGGATCAAAATCAGGCACCCAGGCTTTGGCTCGGATCAAGGCGTTGATGGCTCCGGTTCGTGCAGCAGACTTCTTTACCTCCTCAATCCGGGAAGGTAGGATGGATAGCCGGTTCAAGGTGTCTTGGATCAGGGACGGCGCCGGATTGTTATGTGACATTGTGGTAATCACGCGCTGGGCTCCGGTATACAGCTGCTCCACTAAAGTATAGACAGCCTTCAATTTCTTCCGCACATCGTTCCCCAAGTGTCCAACGCGTGTGCCTGCATTTCATAACAGGATAGTTTTAAACCGGAATACTGGAGCAGCAGGAAAGATATATTACACTTAATTATTCACAGGAAACTTACCGAAGATGGCTGCCGTCATAGAGTGCACTTGCCGCTTCACAGCTGTCAGATCATCCACCACCGGTTTAAGGGCAGCTTCAGCATTCTCGGCCCGTTTGAGCAAGTTGGCCTTTTCAGTGGCCCAGACAGCTTGCTCCTTCTTCATGTTATCTTTTACTTGTTCTGCAGCAGTCAGGGCACTGGTTAGCGCCTTCTTGGCTTTGTCTGTCTCGGCCTGCTGGGTCGTCAATGCCGCTTGTAAATCGGCAATCCGATCATCCTTGATTTTCACCTCAGCCTGCATATGGACAGTATGATCAGCCAGCAATTAAAAGTTCAAGTCTCAACCACACAACATAGTTATATGCTTGACACTTGGGGGCTAATGTACCTTCAATTTTTCTACTGCTAATACATGGACAAGTCCCAAGTTCAATACGAGTATTCAACTCGGCACTTGGGGGCTAATGGCTATTTGATTCTATTAAAGTGTGGTCAGGAAGTTTTTTGGAGTGCCGGTTTAAGTATGCATAGTTAAACCGGCCCTGGTGGCTATAAGGGCAGATTGCAAAGTTTATCAAAGAAAACTATCAAGTACCAGTTTGATCGAAGATTGCAAACCGGCCCTTGGGGGCTACAAGGATTACTATATTGGTAATAAAGAAAGGAGTGTTACCTCAAACTTATCTCTCATCAGTTTCACTAAGCCAGCTTCATAATCACGGCTGCTGTAAAGCCGGTTTAGATATCCGGAATGAAGGTCTTGGGCGCTCATAGCGGCGTATGTTTCCAGTTCTACATTCCACTTTCCTTTGTTAAAAGTGGAAGAGTCCGTTTTCACGAGATGCGGGTTAGAGTTGCAAGATTCCCGGTTCGAGTGGCCTGCTCCAGTGATTACAACGTCGTCATCTTCGATTCGACAGATCGTGTGGGCACACTGTTTCATCGGATGTGAGGATTTTCAAACCGGACAGTACGGGCGGCTGGATCAATAGACATTGAAACAGTCGCAGGCCTCTCCTCAGGAATCACATCTTCTTGAACCGGGGGATCACTCGGAATGTCTTCAAAGGCAACATTTTCAAGATCTGGCGCCTGCTCATGATCTGAAGCGGCAGCCTCTTCAGCTGTCTTCTCCAAGCGAGCTTTCTTGCTGGGTTTCGGTTTGGTTCTGAAGAAACAAAGGATTCAGAAATAAGGTACAAGCATTACAGAAGAAATAGACAAACATATGGCCATTTTGACTTACCCGACAGCTATCTTCAACGGTGGTAGCTGAGTGGCTGACGATTCGCCAGATGATGAATGAGAAGTGACCTGATAATCGGAGTTGGACGGATTAAGAGGTTGACGGAATAACCCCGCTTTGGAATTTAAGGCAATAAAAAGGTTGGAAACCTCGGTGCGGCGCTTTCGAGCCGGGCTGTTTGGTAAACCGGCAGAGGTAACTACCTGTCCGCTATGCCGGGTTGTGCGGCGGGCCTCATGCTGCTGTGTCTTCATAAGAAGTTTGGGATCCAAGTAAGCAAGAGGGTGAGAAAAGTTAACTTTCCGGTTTGCCCGGCGAAATTTTGATGAAGGCAAATTTGTTTAATCGGAAGAGAGAATGGTTACCTCAGCAAATCCTGCGTTGCTGGCTTCAGCGTCATCCTGACAAGCATTGTCATCAATAAGACGTGTAAAAAACAAGCCAAGAGAATCAAGTTCCGGATTACCCACATCATCATCGATGGCGGATCGAGACGGCCGTCGTTTTCCTCTTATGGGCGGATTTCTTAACAACTTTCGTTTTGGGCCGGTTTTGCCGCCCAGCCTTGTCCGCTTTGTCTTGAGAGAGTTTCTTGCTCCAAAATGGATTATCACCCTGGATCAGAAATAATTGAGAGTTGGAAGTATGAAAGTAATAGCAGTATTTAATAATGACACAGTCAGAGCCTTACCGCAGGAGGTGCGTTGAAGGTGCAGTAAGGAGCCAAGCCGGTTTGGGCACAAAGGTGCTCCGGTTCATTCAAAGATCTTCCTCATCAATCCGTGACTTCATCTTCAGACAGTTCCAGTTTGGTGTGTCGGAGTGGGTCATCGACGCTGCCGGTATACTGGCACATCAAACCGGAACGCCGGCTCAGAGGCAATATGCCCCAAGATAACCAGCAACGTGCTAAATCGATCCCAGTCAAACCGTTGGCCATGAAAGCCCGAAGCTTGGATAGCTGTGGAGCATATCTGCTTCTCTCTTTGGCAGTCAATCGTTGCGGAAAGGGATGAGTGTTGCTGAGCCGCTCTGGACGAAAACCAGGTAAAGGATTTTCACCTTGAAAGTGTCTTTGTTTTGCAGAGAACCAAGTCGCGTTCCACTCTTTGGGATGAGTGTGGAGTTTGACGTGGGGATAAGTGATCTCCTTCCTCTTCTGGATAGCCATACCACCCAATTCAGTATTGGGGCCATCGGTGAATTCGGTGCGGCGGTTTAGGTGGAAAAGATCCCTGAACAGTTCAACAGAGGGCTCCTCTTGCAGATACGCTTCAGACAGCACTTGAAAATGGCACAGGTTGGTGACAGAATTGGGACCGATATCTTGAGGACGGAGCTGAAAGTTGGCCATCACATCCCGGTAAAATTTTGACCCGGGCGATTTGAAACCCCGGGCCAGGTGATCAGCGAAAACTACAACTTCACCTTCCTGAGGTGTGGGAGGGCATTCCTCTCCAGGAACCCTCCAATGAATTGTATTTCGGTCATCCAAAGCGCCAATTGACACTAACTCGTTCAGTTGTGTCTCAGAGACGCGGGAAGGGACCCAGTTGCATTCGTACACCTGTTTGGCCATCATAAGATCTACAAGGACAAGGATCCGGTTTAAGAAGGTGCCTATTGCAGAGTGGTTGATTTAAGCTATGATAAACCGGAGGCGTTTTCTACGAGTCAGATCGTTACGATATGATGTCAGATATGAGCTGGCAGTTCAACAAGGGGACTAATGGTGTACCGGTGCCGGTTTAGCAGTTTTTTACTATGGTGAGTTAAACCGCCTAATCTTGGCTTCGAAGGTAATGGACAGAAACAGGTTTCACAAGATTTCACGTTTATTATGGATCAAACGCGAGTTTTCAGCAAACAGGAAGTGCGTCACGGAAGTAAAGAAGAAGCAGGAAATGCACCATAAGGCATATATAGATATATGCAGAAAATCTATGGGATTAAGATGAGAAAGTGCAACGGATATGCAGGAGTCGTCGTTTGGTACAGAACGGGATCCGTAGCATGGCTCAAAGCTACAAAGGCGAAAACATACGAAGAACGTGGTATGAAGCTCGAACCCTAGAACAGATCTAAGATGATGAACAGACTGAAGAAGGATAAGAGATTTACCGGAAACGGAGGAGATGCGGAGAAAGGCCGCGGTGTTCTGGTCCGAACAGGTTGATGCAGCGGCCTGGGACGAAGTAGACGTTGATGACGATGACGGAGCTCCAAAGGCAGCGGCGCGAGGAAGAAGAAGAAGAGGAAGCGAAGGAAGAAACAAGAATGACCCTTCGGTCCTATTTATAAGGCAGTAAAGCTAGGTCAAGCGCGTGAATCCAGGGACGGTCATTAAAGAAGGCGTTATAAAGGATAAACTTCAAGGTGACGTCATGCCGTTCTGATAACGAAGCAACGATATTATGCCGGTTTACAGTGGTCAGAAGCAATGACGATGTGACGGCTTATCAAACTAAGAAGATGTCCAAGATGCAGTTTCTGTGAAGGATTGACATGAACCAGTTCAAATCAATCTGGGGCCTAATGTTGGGGATATTACCACTAGGCGTAAACCGGCCAAGCTTGGGCCGGGTTAACTCCGCTAGTAGTGTAATCATGAAAAGGCCCAAGGCCTATAGTTGGTTTAGGACTTGTAGCCGTAAACCGGCCTGATGTATAAACTTGTATTGTAAGTTAGGAATAGAGAGAGACCAACCGGGATACGAATATGAACCGGTTGGGACTCTGCAAACCGACGGGCGTCACTCGTGTATATAAGGGGACGACCCGGCGGCGGTTCAAGACAGACAACAACAACTCGAGCCTAGGCGAAGCTTATTTGCTCCCTAGCCATCGAGACCACTTCAATTCCATCACAACTAGACGTAGGCTTTTACCTTCATCGAAGGGGCCGAACTAGTATAAAACCCTCGTGTCTTTGTGTCCGCTTTAATCCCTGCAAGTAAACCCGTAGCGATGGCTCCACGACTAAGTCCTTATGCTAGGACATCTGCCGTGACAAATCCACGACAAAAGGTATACGCAAGAAGTGCTATCACTATGAGTGAGAGCGGAACCATGCAGTACATGAGGTGGCGGTTACGAGTCCTCTCTTGCGCTAGCGTGAACCTCAAGTAACTAGCTTCTCCTTCTTGTCTGCTTTTGAAGCCTTTATGGCTCGCGCCCGTGAACCCATTCACTTGCGCCTGACACTCATGCCACTCGTTGTACACCCCCGGAACCTTCCCTTTGTACACGACATAGCATTTCCATCTCGCCATCAAGAAACTAGGTACCTGTTAGAGATGCATGTTCATGAAGAGGATGTACAATCATATATATGCAACAAAATATATATACTAGAGCAACACCAAAAAAGAAAGGTTAGCAACTAGATGCAACATATACAGTATGCAAATTAATTAACTAGAGGTACGTAGGTCATCGTACGCAAACTAACGAAGTAGCGTTACGCAAGTTCGGCAGGGACCATGGACATCACAAAGTTTCATCGCTACAAAAAGTATACAAGTTCAACCGACACATATCATCATCATCGGCATCATAAATCACTAGAAGTTCCATCCTTCCATATCATCGAGGACGAACCCTAGCTGCTTGAACGGCGTGAGGTCTAGACGTTGCATGCCTATGCGAGTTCGGACGTCAGCTCGCGATATAGGGCCGTGGTGGAACATCCCCTTCTCATCGACGACTTCTTTCATGATGATCATCGCAATGTCGCTTTGGATGCGAAAGAAGTCATCTCTAAGTTTATAATTCGCTTCTCCATGAGATTCTAGCCACTTGTGGATATGATCATCATTTCTGCTATTAATGCGAAGCTTTTGGTGATCCGTGTTGAACTGAATCATGAGATGGACGATGTAGAATCCATCCTTCTTGCTTGGTTTTGGGACATGGATGCAGGAGAAGTTAGTTTTATCGCCAAACCCATCTTCTTGTTCCTTTGTTTCCTGATATGCATGTGGCCACCTCTAAAGCTGAAGCCTTGGAGAGCATCATCTAGAATATTCATTATGTGGGTGTAGTCCTTTTTCTCGTAGTCTCTGGAAGGGTCAAAATACACGGCGTGGGAGACTTGCGGGTAAAGAACGTTAAGGACGATGCGCCCGTTGCTGTGGGGAAAAGACACCTCAAATTATTCCCCATATGAGAGAGAAGGAATGATTGAAATTTACGAAAGGGTTGTCCGAAACTGACTTACTTTGGATGATAAGGCACGAGGACAATTTCCCGGTCCTTATTCTATACCATGAAGTTTTGGAGGTACTCCCTAGCAGTTTCACGCTCAAAGTCGCCGAGACTCAAGAAAGACTCGTGCATGTAGTACGGATCCGCCACACAGATTTGCGAGACTTCTTCACTCTTCACGACGGAGCTCATATGTAGCGCAAAAAGGCGGACGATAGTAAAATCAAGCTGCCTTGTTAGAAACATCTCAAAGATATGGTCAAACCACAGGAAGAACACCTCTGCGGGCCGTGTGTTGACGTAGCACTTCCCCTCAGGCACACGAGCCGCGTATGTCAGATATCCTGGATCCTTTGAGGCTAGTCGGGAAATTTTGGCATGACCTTTGCTAAAAAATGGACAAATCGAGCGCCTGAAATTCACCGAAACGGAAATGAATCAACATTCCGGCGTAACATAGGCCACTCGGATAATTTTCCAAACATGACATGTCCAAAACATGACATATGCACATATCACATGTCCAGTTCAAATTTCCATATAAATTCAGCTAATTCATAACTAAATAGATAACCTAATTAATTAACATGAAGAACCCTAGCAGAGAGGGGGGGTTACAGAGAGTGCAGGGGCGAGGAGGCATGCCCGACGACGGCCGGCAGGGGAGAGGAGGGAGGCGAGGGCCGACGGGTCGGGGGCGAGCGCGCGCTGTCGGGGCGAAGCGCCGCGCCGAGTCGGGGCGAGCGGTTGGTCGGGGCGAAGCGGCGTTGTCGGGGCGAAGCGCCGGAGTCGGGTCGAGGGCCGACGGGCGAAGCGCTGGCTAGCACCGCGCCGCGGAGTCGGGGCGAAGCGCTGGCTGGTCGGGCGCGCGGAGCGACGGGGCCGGAGAGAGAGGGGATTCGGGGAAATGGCGGATGAAGCTGGGCGAAAAGTAATTTTGGGTTATGGACGAGCAGTAGCGCTTTATTCAAAACGCGCTGCTACTATTCTCTGAGCTGCAGCGGTTTGAGAAACGCGCTACTACTATGATCTGTAGCTGCAGCGCTTTATGGGAAACTCGCTACTACTATGGTGCGTGGCGGCAGCGGTTTATGAGAAACACGCTACTACTAAGATCTAGCAGCAGCGGTTTTGTGGGAACGCAGCGCTGCTATCGCCGTCGCTTCGCCAGTTTTCCTTTTTCTTTTCCTTTATTTTATCCCACTTTATTTCCCGAGGGCAGGAACGAAGGGAGGCGATATATATTGCATTATTTGACGGTTAAATATGTATGCAAAATAGGAACATATATATTACACATCATTGGACCCATGCATAATAATGACTAAGTGTGTATACAAAATAGGAACATATATATATTACACATCATTGGACCCATAACATACGCTTCCTCGGTCTTTGACGTTGCTTTTCAGTCAGCTTCTTTCCCTTCTTGTTCGTCAAGAATAATTGAGCCCCTCATTGTGACTTTGCCTTTTCCATGGAGTACAATTTTTCTTAGGTAATGTAGTATTGATTCTTCTTTTGACGTATACTTCATCATCATCATCATCTTCCCTTATTGGGTTGCCATACTGATCATAGTCTTCCTCGTTGGCGACTCCATCCATTCCAATGATGTTCCTTTTGCCTCTCCTCACGACAACACGGCTGGGATTGCGCGGGTCAGTTATCAAGAAGCATTGTGTCACGTGCTTAGCGTGTACCCACGGCTCGTTTTTTGCGATAGCGTTCATGGTAGCGCTCTCGGCGTCGGGTATAGTCATGGTAGTGAACATCCGGCTTTCTCTTTCGACATTCTTAGCCCATCTGACACGGAACATCGTCGTGTTGTGCAGTCCGAGTAGTCAAGCTCCCAGATCTCCTCGACCTTCCATAAAATCGCTCGCCAGTGCCGTTGTCGCTGCCGGTCATGCATTCCATCGTCACCCCGAGTTCTCGATCATCACCGCCCATATCTTTTGCCTCCGTAGAATGTGTATCCGCTGCTATCATATGCCCGATAGGTTACGAGGTTGGGCGAGGGCCATGTGCTAAGGCGATATGAGCAATCCGTCCTAGAGCCCTCCTCCGGGATTAGCAATAATATGCTCTTTGAACCAATGCAGAAAGTGGAGTTGTGCTCTCTAGTAACTTCGGCGTCCGGCCCCGCATACCCCCGGTCACGATACTTCTTTGCGATAATTTCTTTGTGCAGTGCCACGAAGGATCTACCTCGCCTAGGTGTTGTAGCACTACCAAGTTTGCTCACAAAGTCGCCAAGCGTCGATCCGAGTATGCCACGTGCAGTTCCTCGCGACCGCTGCAGGACCATCTCCTTCGAGCCTCCCATCGTGCTTGTTAACGGCAAACCAACACTAACACCAAGCGGCTGGTCTCGCCATATAGAAAATTCTCACGAAAGAGATGCACTCTTGTGCCAAATAGCCTCGACGATGCTTCCATCCGGACGGGACATGTTACTGAACGAATCCTTTGATGATCCCATTCATCCTCTCAAACGGCATCATGTTGTGCAGGAATGACGGCCCCAGTCTATTATGTCATCCACAACATGGACACACAGATGCACCATCACGTCAAGAACGCGGGCGGAAGTACATCTCAAGCTCATTCAAGATCACAACGATCTCTTCTTGTAGCCTTTGGAGCTGCTTCACACTGATCGACTTTCGAGAGATGACGTCGAAAAAGTTGCAGAGACCAATAAGCGTGTCACGGACGTGCTTGTCCATTATCCCTCTAAGGGCAACAGGTAGTATCTGCGTCATCATCACATGACAGTCATGAGACTTCATCCCGCTGAACCTTTTCTTGTCCGTGTCTAGATATCTGGCTTATCTTGCCACAGTAACCGAACTAACTTTCACTCCGGTAAGGCACTTAAAGAATTGATTGATCTCAGCCTGACTTAAGGTGAAGCAAGAGGGGGGCAATAATCTTATTTCTTTAATTTCTTGCCCTTCTTCTCCCGTGCCTCTGCTCCGTCTCTGCCTCGTCGACATTTTACGGGCGGCATGTGCAGATCTTCCCTGATTTTCAAATCTTGCAAGTCTTTTCTTGCCTTCGCCCATCCTTGGTCTTATCCGCATGTTCATCGTTGTTGCGAGCAAGCTCTCAAGGACATTCTTACAGATATGCATTTGATCAAGGCAATGAGGTGTATCGAGTTTGTGCTAGTACTCCAAGTCCCGCAACACGCACTCGCCTTCCATACCTTCAGCAGCGGCTCCGACGCCTTTCTCATCGCTTTTCCGGCCGGGCACTCATTCCAGTTTTTCAACAGCTCATCGATTTGGCACCGCCCGCTTACGTGGAGGTCCTCGATGCTCAGCGTGACCATTGAATAGATCTCCACGGTTTCTCCACGGGTCGCCCTGTTCAAGCCATCTTCGATGCCCCATGTACACGATTTTCCTGCACCGCCATCTTTCCTTGACGTTAGCTGCTGAGACGTTGTATCATCCATGCACCGCGTGCATCCTCAATATCCATGGCACACCTGGCCTGCCACATATCCGTAACCGAGATAGTCCTGCACTGTCGTGATCAGCGCGGCTCTCATGTTGAAATACTCACCTTTGCTGGCGTCCCATGTCTTGGCCGGTGTTTTCCATAACGTGTCTAACTCCTCTTGAAGTAGCCCCAGATACAAATTAATATTATTTCCTGGTTGTTTCGGCCCTTGAATAAGCATGCTCATGTGAATGTACTTCGATTTCATGCACAACCAGGGGGGAGGTTGTACATCCATACAAACACGGGCCATGTACTATGGTTGGTGTTCTGGTTGCCAAATGGATTCATGCCATCGGTACACGCGCCGAGCACGATGTTCCTTGCATCACATTCAAAATACCGATAGAAGCTGTTCAACGCCTCCATCGCTTCCATCCTTCACGTGTCTCAGCTTCGGATCATCTCCATCGTCGGGCTTCTTCCTCTCCGCGTGCAACAGATTAGCTTTGCTTCCTTGGGATCTACAAAATACCTCAAGACGGGAGTGATCGGTAAGTACCATACAACTTTCGGGGACATTTCTTCCCGGCCTTCTTGCATCGAGAAGCATTGCACACCGGACAGCTTGTTTTTTCCACGTGCTCCTTCCGATAAATTATGCAATCGTTGATGCATGCATGGTATCTAACGTGTGGCAGATCAAGAGGGCACACGATCTTCTTGGCCTCATCAACACTAGTAGGACATAGATTACCCAAGGAAGAACATCCTTTAGGTACTTGAGATGCTCATCGAGGCTAGTGTCGGTCCATTTGTTTTTAGCCTTCGCTTGAGGAGTTGGAGCGTGAAACTCAACCGGTCACCTCAGATTGCAAGCATCATACAATGGAGTGTTCGAGTCTACCACCGCTTGCTCCAGCTTAGCCTCCTCTCTAGAAGCAGCTCTCTCAAGATTGCCTCCTTGGGCAATGCTTGAACATGAGGGTCCCGCACAATTGAACTTAGTAATCGACGAACTCTGCTGCGTGGAGTCCATGTCGCTCTCTCCGCCGCCATGTCCGCCCTTCTCCTCCGCCATGTCCGCCACTTCTCCGCCGCCATGTCCGCCTCTTCCCCGCCGCCATTATCGATCATCTCTTCGTCTTGCCCGTGTCATCATTGCTCGCCCGTCGGCATCCGCAACATCGCTATCCTCATCTTCAATTATCCACCGAGTACAGCCATCCATGAAACCAGTCATGAGCAGGTGCGCTTCGACATGACCATCGTCATGGGGGTCGAGCCAAACTATTCCTTTGCATTTTTGACACGGGCATAAAACCTCTGTCCGGTTATTTTCTTTCATGTCTTGCACCGCCGACCGCAACCACCTGTCCACCATTGTTCCACTGACCATCGTCAACTCGCACGATAATAATAAAAAATTGATTGTAAAATGCATGCATGCATCAAAGTCATAAAAAATTTGGCATGACCTTCCCTAGAAATAGGACATATATGGATCTAGAGTTTGCCCAAATTAAATGAAACGAAATAAATCGACATTTCGCAAAACATAGGCAACTCAAAAGCACAATTTACAAGGCCAACTCATGCCACACACACAATTTCCACAAACATATCACACATACACATAAACACATTTCCATTTTGCAAAAGCATGAAATTTTCATCACCTCTATCTCGATGGCCGGAGATGATGTTGTAGGGAGATCAAAAGTGCACAAAGCTCTTCTTGACAAAGATAGATCTAGTTAGGGGGCAAATAGGTCACTTAACTAATTCCTACATCTACCTAGCTACCTAATTTGGAAGGAGACAACTTCAACTAGTGGAGGGGGAGGAAAAAGAGAAAGGAGAGATGCATTAATTAATGGAGGTGGTGTAGTTATGTAGGAGTAATGAAGAGAGAGAAGGTGGATAGAGAAGAGAGAGAGTAATGGGGGAGAAGTATTGAGAAGAAGAAGAGTGAGAGTGGGAGCATGTGGTGGAGGGAAGAGAGGAGTGGGGGAGGTAGGGGGAAGGGAAAAAAAGGAAGGGGGAGGGGAGGGACGAGTTGGGGGTTGGTGGGGTTAGCAGCATCGATCCCGAGGAAATTTGAAATTGTGGCAATTTGAAACTTACCAGCAGCGATCTCGAGGAAACCGCGCTACTACTACGTGATTTAGCAATGGCGCTGTTATTGCGACAGCGCCATCGCTACTTAGAGTTGGGGAACACCGCGGTCGATATTTGTAGCAGCGCTTCTTGTCGAAGCCCATCGCTAAATCTTTATCGCCAGCGAAGTTTACGTAACCCGCGCTACAACTACTTAGCAGCAGCGCTCTATTTTGAACCGCGCTGCTGCTAATATTCTGTGTATAGGCTTTTCCCTAGTAGTGTTTGGGCACCGGAGACGGCCTCACCGGAGTGAATCAAGGTGGAGGCCGAGGCGGAACGGGGCGGCCGGAGTTGGGGAGGAGACCTCCTCGAGGTCCTCCTGGTGGCCTGGTGGGGTGCTGGTGTGGTGCAGAGAGGGTGTGTGCTCGAGGGCGAGCTCGGGAGCCCTTTTTATAGGTGGTCCGAGGCGGTGGCCGAGAACGGGGTTCTCCGGCGAAGCTTACGGTGGTGCAGAGCATTGGTCAGGGAGTTTTAGGAGCTGAGCACCGTCATGGGGTTCACGGGTTCCATTCAAGCGTTAAAACGAGCCGGGACTCGAAGCTTAGGCTGGGCTCGACGGAACGGGGCAGCGCGGGCCCGCCGGCGGCAGAGAGCATGCTCTATGCGTGCCGCGCCATGGCAACGGTGCCGCATGCGTGCGCTGGCAAGGAGATGGCCACGCGGAGCTATCAGGAGGCTTGGGCGGCGCCAAACGGTGTTGCGCCACCGTTCTGCTCTCTGTCGGCTGCTACGGAGGTTCGGCCGGCGCAGGCTGGCCAGGGTGCCACCAATGCCAGGAACGTGCCAAGCGCGCGTGTGAGGCTCCGGACAAGCAAGCTAGGCCGTGAGCAACGTGCCAAGTGCACTGTGAGCATGTGACTGAATTTCTGACGATGATCGACACTGAAACTCTGAACTTAACTGAAGATGAACAGAAACAGTGCATGAAAGGTGTTCGACAGAATGATCTAGGCATGTAGGGATTTTTCCTTGAGCTGATTTTTGGTGGAGTGGTCTCTCATTGCAACTAGAGGTTGCCTGAATTTTGGTGGAATTTTTGGAGAAGTGTAGATATGAATTTCACCAAATTTGGCAAATCTGGTCCAAACTTGCAGTGAGTGAAATTTGAAATATTTGAAAAGAAGAAGAGTGGATCAAGATGGTTCTGGGTTGTGGGTACAAAGGACTATACATGGGTGTTGAGTTGAGGTCAAAAATCAAAAGCCTTTGGGTACTTGCTTTGCAAATCACTTAGGCTCAAAAGAAAAGACAGAATTATTTGGAAAGAGAAAATAATTGGAATAAAATCCAAAAATGGATTTTAGTAGTTTGGACAGAATGTTTGGGTTGTATCCAAGTGGAAGGAGGGGTTTTGAGGGGAGTTTTACCATAAGTGGCATGGCAAAACAAAAATGGATCAAACCAAATAAAATCCCAAAACCAAAATGTTTTCTTTTTTTAGAAGAAAACTCAATCCAGGAAAGAGTTTTTAGAGAGCAGAATTAGAAGAGGGTTTTTTTAAGAAGGGTTTAAATGACCTTCTTCAAACCAGGCAAGGCTCTTTCTGAAAAAAAAACCATAAAATTTTTTGGAGTGTCACACCCTCCGGATGCAGACGACTTAAGTCACATAACCCAATAGCCCGGAGAGTCAGCGCGCAAATCCTAGAACAGGTTCCTCACCAAAAAGAACCAAATAGTCGACTATCCGGACGCCGAAGCCTTAGCAGCTTTTAAGCATAACGTCCGAGACGAATGGCTTGCCAGACACCTCGGCCAGAGAAGCCGAGAACAATGGCCGCGCTAACAAGCCTCATGACCCGCTTTTGCGCGGGGGAAGATAGCTGGCTAGCAAGATGCATCACCAGCGACCTGAGTACATCCAAGATTAGAGATGGAAACCGAAAATCACGGCGCAGAAAGGACCAGCGCCGAAATAAAGAAAAGAGCCCAAAGAACACGGCGGTCAACGCCGGATTCAAAAGCTCGCGGCCAAACAACAAAACACTGCCCCTTAAGGACAACAGTGACGAGCTATCCAACCTAAACAAAATCTTGGATCGGATATGTCAAATCCATAGTACCTCCGGGAAGCCTGCAAACAACATCCACCAAGATTGTTGGGTCTTCAAACAGTCCGGCTGACTCAACGCCAAACACAAGGGGCTCGACGCGCCAAGCGAGGATGACGACGAACCCCATCAGCAGAGCGCCGGAAAACAAAAGACTTTCCCACAAGAAGTCAAAACAGTAAACTCACTTCATGTGATAATACCGAACAATAGTGCGGCACCCGCCAAAGTACGTGTCACACGGTCCACCCCAGCGGAACCTCGAGATTGGATGTCAAAACCAATTCCTTTCACCACCGGACTATTCCGTATATTCAAACGCAGGATGGACTTCTCTGATATTGGATCCTATAATCGACGGACTACAATTCACACAAGTCCTAATGGATGGCGGCAGCGATTTAAACCTGCTATATCCGGACACAATCCGCAAGTTGGGGATAGACCCTACTAAAATTCGCCATAGCCGCACTTCCTTCAAAGGAGTGACGCCAGGCCCTTACGCCAAGTGCACGGGCTCCTTACTACTAGAAGTTGTGTTCGGATCATCCGACAACTTCCGACGCGAAAGGCTAATCTTTCATGTTGCCCCATTCAAAAGTTGCCATCAAGCACTATTGGGACATGAAGCTTTTGTCCGCTTTAACGCAATACCGCACTACGCGTCTCTTACACTTAAAATGCCCGGTCCACGCGGCATCATCTCATTAAAAGGTCGTTCAAGACCCCGAACACGGCTAGGCGAGTCCGACATAAACAAACTAGGGGCTCCCTAGCCGCACACCCCTTCACAAGGGGCTGTGCGTATGAGCAATAAAGAGCCAATAAAAGCTCAACTTTATTCATTCATTCATACTTTGTTCTTCAATACATTTTTAGCACGATTTGCTTTCAAACTAAGTTCCTCTCTTTTACAGATGAACAACATGTACACCCGTCCAGGATACGGCACAACGGAGACACAGGCGCAGACGTGCAGCAGGGACCCGTAGCAAGGATTCTTTTCAGATTAAGACCCTGCGTAAACCTTTCTTACTGTCTCTTGTTGATCCACATCCACCGGTTTTTCACCATAACCGACGAGGAGGCTGGCATTTGGGCATCGGCCGCGTTAGAAATTTTCGCCTGTACCTGGACACTAGGGGTTTAGGGCATTGTTCTGCCCGTTATCATAAAGACCGAATACCTTAGGGAGTGTTCGGCGTCTCGAGTTAGGCCTTATATGCATCAGCTCCGAATCATGTCTTTGGTCAAATGTTGGGTTTGCCCGACTCCTGTGTTTTGCCGCCTTACATTCCGTATCATCGGCTAACGCGGCACCAGGAGAACTATCGCGATTGTGCCCGGTTCGCCGCAAGCACCTCAAGAGAGAAAGCCAAAACCGACCGTCATGATGTAGCGAGAGACCGGTCAACCACTCGATCGACCTCTGAATGTTTAGAATTCTCCGCTGACGAAGGACCGCTTCGGTCAGGCACACACGCGTGCCCCAAACCGAGAGCGCTGGTGCCCTGTGGGCTATATCGTAGCCCCACCTTCAACTCCTATGGCTAAGTGAAAGTGATAAAGCATTATAGTCCGGTTGCCTTGTTTGCTACGCTACCACCTCCTTCACAGGACCAAGATGTTGGATTAAGTGTGAAAATGCGCTATTTTGCAAACACCCCCACACCATGTGCGTGGGGGCTGAAGCCGAAGACTGCCATCTTTCAGGTTATACTTAAGTATACATTGACGGCCGCACATGAGATATTTCAATACTTGAACGCACAAGTATAAAAAGCGCTTATATTATGAATATTGTTTTACAAACCATAAAGATCATTTGAACATGACATTTTTGAGCATCGCGACTCTATCACACGAGCACCACGCAGAACTTCCCAAAATAGTGCTCGGCGGGTAACCGCTCGTCCAACCCCGGTTGCAACATCGGTGGCATCCATCTCCGCCCAAAGATGTCTTCACACGGCGAGGGCCATCCGTGCACCTCTATGCAGGCCGACCGCTTATCGCTTTGATATGCGGCACCGCCCCAAGGAATTGCTGCAATAAGCCAAAATAACTTTTGGATTGGGCCTGTCCGCCGCATATGAGCCACGATATCCGCCATGGCAAGTCCGGATAATCTATTCAGCTCAGCCCACTCAGCCAACCGATCGGTCAGCGAAGTGGACGCCCGGACCGTGGAATTGAGACCAAAAAGCTCTTCCGCCTCGTGATCCTTCCGACTTCGAAGTGCACAACAGCATCTGCCGCACTCGCCGCTAAATCCATATAAGGATCCTCCGGACCCCACAGCTGGCCAAGCTGAGCATACTTCGGATCCGTGAACCTCCTGCGCAGCAGAAAGGGCTTGTCAGCCGCAATATCTCCGGCCTAGCGCAGCTCCTCCTTTATAGCCCTCATTGCAGAACGGACATCCTTGGCTTAGGCGGTGACCTTCTTCAGGTCTTCTTGCTCCGCTCGGCGTTCTTTTTCAAGAACCTCATAGCGGTCGGTAACATCTTTTAACTTCACGGCCATTTCGGCCATCTCTTCCATGCTTCGGCAGTGAGCAGCCCTTTCGGCTTCTAGCTCTCCGGTCGCCTTCGAGGCAGCTGCATCACTCCTTCTGGCCTGCTCCTTGGCTCGAGCAAGCTCTGCCCGAAGGTCCTCCAATGCAGCGGCACCATCTGCATTAAGCACACATGTTGTAAGGAGTGAGCTTCAGCTCCCTTACTAGGTGACCACGGAGAAACAACTTACCTTGCGACTCGTCAAGTCATTTATTGACTAGCACGATGTCTGCATCCGCAACCTCGAGTTGCCGCTTTAGTTCAGCAACTCCATCAGTCTGGCTGGCCACCGGACTATCCACCACCCGTATAGGAAAGGCGAGAATTAATACCTGAAATTATGATCCTCGGCACGCTGTCGCTTTCGACAACATACCGAGTCTCAGGGGCTACTATCTATACAGGGCGCGCTTTATGTGCAAAACTGTCAAAAGGTATGTCATTTTCACGTACCTCAAACCCCGCCAGCAAACTTCGGACGGCATCATGCAACCCGCCTTCGGCGGATGAAATTCTTCCAATCACCATACTCATCAATGTACGGTGACCTTCTGAGATAGACGCCCTCTCAAGCAGATCCTTCAGCTCCCCCGGCCGTACACCAGCTAGTGCCGAACTCTCCGGCCCCGCTGGACTCGGGGATACCCTCCGTGATGACACCTCAGGGTCGTCTGCCCCACCTGACGGTGTGGCAAATGGAGGCGTCTCGCTCTCCATCATCTCCGGACGAAGGTCCCCCGAAGACGAGCTCATCTGAGAAGGACGGAGATCCGAACTACAAGGTAAAAACTTCGGTTATCCTCAGAAGCAAAAATAGGGATGTCCCTCATTACAAAACTCCCCTTCTTTTACTTACGGCTCGCTGGAGGGCTGATTCCTTAGGGGAGATAGTGCGGCCGGGGCCTCCCCGAACGCAGGACCCTCCGGTGAAGATCTCTTCCCCCGCTTCGAGGCCTTGGCCTCTGGGTTCTCGGAAGCAGTCCTCTTCTCCCCTTGGAAGGAGGGATTCTCGATCCCCCTTTTCTTAAAAGCCTCCTTGGTTGAGGCGGTAGTTCCTCTGTTTTCCCCTTTGCCTTCCTCTGAAGGCGCAACCTCCAGCATCCTGACCAACACAGGATCCGGCACGGTCTCCGAGAGGGGGCCGGACACCGTATCAGTTTCGCTTGCGCTATCCACTCCTATTCAAGAGACGATTGGTTAAAAGGCAACTTCAAGAAGGCACAAACAAACGGTGTGTCCGGACACAGGGCTACTTACCTGGGTATCCGGGCGATTGCAGCTTAAGCCGGCATCCTCGGTCAATTCCGGACACACTTCTTGTGATCCGAAGAACAATTTATACATCTCCGCGGGTGTCATACCCATGAAGTGTTGGAGAGCTCGTGGCCCCTCTGGATTGAATTCCCACAGACGGGGGGCGACGTTTGCAGGCCAGAAGACGCCGAATCAGCATAACCTGCATCACTACGACCAGATTGATCTCCCTCTCTTGGAGGTCTCGAATCCGGCCCTGCATTAGGGGTACGTCTGTTGATGGCCCCCAGTTGAGCCCTTGGTTGACCCATGACATCAGCCGCTGTGGTGGGCCCGAGCGAAATATGGGCGGTGGCTTCTGCCTGCTGCCCCTGGGAGCGGTAATATAAAACCATTCCTGTTGCCACGAGCCGAGCTCCTCCTGGAAAGTGCCCTCGGGCCATGGAGCATCGGCCCTCCTGCTTACAACCGCCCCGCCGCACTCTGCTTGACGCCCCTCGATCATCTTCGGCTCCACGTTGAAAGTTTTGAGCCACAAACCAAAGTGAGGGGTAGTGCGGAGGAAAGCCTCGCAGACGACAACGAATGATGAGATGTGGAGGATGGACTCCGGAGCCAGGTCATGGAATTCCAACCCATAGTAAAACATGAGCCCTCTCACAAAAGGATCCATCGGGAAGCCTAAACCCGACGGAGGTGGGACACAACACGACGCCTCGCCGGGCTCGGGAGTAGGAATGACTTGCCCTTCAAGGGCAACCTATGCGAAATCTCGCAGTCGTACCGCTTCTCTTAGCTTTAGCACGTCCTCTTCCGTGACGGAGGAGGGCATCCACCGGCCCTGTAGGTCGGAGCCGGACATTGTTGAAGGTCCGAAGCGCTCAAATCTGGGGCTCTGGGTGTTGGAACTCGGGGCGAGGGGCAGATTCGATTGAGGATTGAAGAAAAGAAACGAGCCTTGGTCTCATTGTAAAGAGGGAGAATACCAAGAGCCGTCCCCATGACCGTTCGGGACTCACCTTCGATAGAGGAGGCGTGGCAATGATCACGGTTGGGTTACCCACGTCCGTATTGATGGGAATCCCGGAATAAGGCACTAGTAGAAAAAGGGTCATACGTGAAGCCCAATAGTGCCGGTTTGTATTAGAGCCGGCACTAATGTGTACAATAGCACCGGTTCATGGCGGCGATCAATAGCACCGTTCAGGCTAACCTTTAGTACCGGTTCATGCCACGAACCGGTACTAAAGAGGCTGTGTCACCGCGGTCGTGCTATGGCCCCACCATCACCATTTAGTGCCGGTTCGCACTACTAACCGGTACTAATGAGGTTATGGCAAGCTATGTTTAGTCCCACCTCGCCAAGAGAGAGGGAGTAAGAGCGGTTTATA